>CM059188.1:98338214-98715877 GCA_030323885.1 Branchipolynoe longqiensis | reverse complement strand
TAGTGATATGCCAATGTCAATGATAAGATTGATTGGTGGTTGCTTTATGCCGTGTCGGCAGCATAGGCCATATTCACGGCGAGAAATGTTTGTTTTTTGTTCAAACCATCGCTTTTACATGTAAAAGCAGACAATCAATTATGTGCCAATAGACACTCATTAAATTAGAAAGCTCACAATCATATATTTGTGGTCAAGGGAAACAAATTCCCATAGAAAAAGAAAAGTTTTATTAATAATTGATAGAATCTATTTAGTAAACTATATGAGGTGGTACAGTCCAGCTGCCCTCAAAAAGGCTAAAATGTTTTCCTGTTTTACCTTAGTAAAAAGGTCATGCATACTGTCTGCAGTGTAGAACTGTTGGCGCAGGGCCAAAAAATCAACGCAACTTAGTAAAATGTGTTTGAGTGTCAGCGGGGACTGACAACCAATACATTCAGGGGGAGGTTCCCCCTTGAGCAGAAAAGCATGTGTAAGCCACGAGTGGCCAATACGGCAGCGGCTAAGGACCACTTGGTCCCGCTGACCTCCCGCATGAGTCTGTGGTGGCTTTCCCACAGATGGTTCAATTTCTTTAAGTTTATTAATGTTTTCATCCCACTCATGTTGCCATTTGGATTTTATTTGGGTGGCTATTAGTGGTTTCAGATCAGAGTGAGGGATCAGACACGGTTCAAGATCACAGTCCAGGGCCTTCTTCACAGCCCGATCAGCTCGTTCGTTTCCTTGTATGCCGGCATGGCCAGACACCTAGCACAGGTTGCCTGGCCAGCACAATGATAAGAGACAGGGATGAAAGATTTTCGCGATTTCCGCGATTTTTCCTGTAGCTATAAGTGTATACTAATACATTGGTTTCCGCTGCAGCACCATCAGCGTATAGTAACATGTGGTCCAGATGCGGCAGCACTATAATCATATACTACTAATAAATGCTAAACCCGTGTGAGAATATCAGCATTTCCGCTTTTTTCCCCGGAGAACACTTTTATCCCTGACGAGACTTGCAGACACATTTCAAATATCAGATATATTGCTTTCAAAATGTATTCTGATCAAGGACGTTAAGCCCTTTAATTTGACATGTAGATGAACTTAATAGGTCAAGTAGAAGCAAAGTTATTACATGTAAATTGTAATGTACCATGAAAATTAGATAAAAGATTCACCCCGTACTTATACATTATAGTACAGGGGTGAACCCTCGCGTAGTCTAAATACGAGCGAAAATAGTTTTAGTATGGAACAGGAACTAGAAACTGGTTCCAGGATCAAATGGCTACATATATCGGCGCAGAGTTGGTGAAATGGGAAAGAATGCAAAAAGCAAAGATCGTGGCGATAAAACACCGTAGATTTTATTATTAAAATTCCTTAAACTACATGTTTTATTATATATTTAAAATAGAAAGTAGCGGGTAAATATGAAGATTTATGTGAAGAAAATAGTTTTCTTCTTAAATTAAGAATTTACCAGCTCAATTCATTTCCCCGCCATGTCGAAGTTCTTCGCCAGCTTTTCTAATGGGTTGGTTTTCACCCCTACTGTAAGTATGGGGTGAAACTTTTATCTACATGAAAATAGGCTGTTTGTCTCACAGTGACTTAAAATTAAGTGTATCGGTTTATATAGGCAGGAGTTTTGACCGGAGTAGCATCGAGCTGCCAATAAACCTATTGACCAATTTCATATGACATCAGCATGGCTATTTAGGTCAGTGCACGCACTGCTTGGCTGCAGGACAACATCCGGTCACACTGCAAACTCAATGGCTATGGGAAATCTTCATACAGAAAAAGTTAAATATCTTTAAAACCACAACACCTAGAAACAAACTGAGTGGAACACAGATAGAAAACATGTTTACCAAAAAGATTATATTAAATTGATATGGTTAGGGTTCTGGATTTCTATAAATTTTGAATAAAATCAACGTTTTGCACTACGCGTACCGGCAAACTCAATGCATTGTCAATGGCAGTGAGCAATCTTCATACAGAAAAAGTTAAATATCTCTAAAACCACAACACCTAGAAACAAACTGATTGGAATACAGATAGAAAACATCTTTACCAAAAAGATTATATTAAATTGATACGGTTAGGGTTCTGGATTTCTATAAATTTTGAATAAAATCGACGTTTTGCACTGCGCGTACCGGCAAACTGCCCGCGAAGGGTAAAATACGGCAATGCTATGTCTATGTGGAGCATTTACTTTTGTAAAATAAATTTTAAAGCTTTCATTGGATCGATTAAAAATATCGTAATGCGCGATTGAAGAGGAAGATCTGAAGTATTTAATGTAACCTAAGAGCAATTTACGCTGAAATATTAAAAACAGAGATAATAGTGAAAGTTGAGATATTCTGAGTGTCAGTGCCAGTGCATTGTCAATGGCCGTGAGCAATCTTCATACAGAAAAAGTGAAATATCTCTAAAACTACACCAATTAGAAGCAAACTGCTTGGTACACATATAGAAAACATATTCAACGAATAGATTATATTAAATTTATATGGTTAGGGTTGTGCATTTCTATTAATTTGTTATAAAATAAACGTTTTGCACTGCACATACTGGCAAACTCAGTGGCAGTGTGCATTCGTTCTGCAGCCGAGCTGCGCGCGCATACACAATGTTTACAAACATTGAAATAGGTCTATAGGCATATGGCAAACTACAACAACCCGAAATCTCCATAGAGAAAAAGTTAAATATCTCTAAAACCTCACCACATACAAACAAACCACTTGGCACACAAACAGATCACATGTTAAATGATGTTTAACAAACAGATTATATTAAATTTATATGGAGGCCATTTACCGATTAGTGCGGCCAAGCACTGAAAGTTGGGTGACTTGGTTTCTTTTCTCAGCTCAACTGGCACATATTTCTTCCTGGGAAAAGACTTACTCAAATGTTGGTATTTTAAACATTTGAATTTCCCTTCAAGTTCAAGCTTTGTGCTGTGTTTGATGGAAATAGTGTTTCCTAGAGGTTGTTTGCGCGCCGTTAACTTTTAATATAGAAAATTTTCGCAAGATTTTATATAGGGTTGTTCTTCACCCCTACTCGGGCTACTGCAGTACAGGGTAAATCTTTTATCTAGTGACTGTACTGTTCGTTGTCACATAATATTAATAATTTGGTAGTGCCCCTCTCCTTACCATTTAACAGAAAAACAACTAAACATCCCCATTTACTTATTTTACTATGATTTAGGTAGGGTTATTTTTGTGTGGTGGTGGGGTTTGATTCATTAGTTGATTAAGCAGGGGGAATTTCAATTCGTCTTCCTCATTCCACTCCTCCTTGCCCTATAATATCATAGTAATGCTGAGCTCTCCCGACCAGCCACTGCAGGGACAAATAGTTTTGCGCCTGTCTGGACATGTTCTTGCTGGTGTGAGACCTCTATTTGCTCCCTGAGAGAGTGCCACTGGTAACTTGCAAAAGCCAGCAGCACTTCAACACTTTTGCAGGCAGCTTTCATGAAATCTTTTGGACATCACTCTCACAGCAGAGAGCTAAATGGAGAGCGACAGTCAAGTAATGAAAGCAGTCTTTGTCACATCGCGACTGACAGTATGATGATGATGAATGCTGAGAACCAGACTAGGTAGCGCCGAGTCAAGTATAAATTGTTAAGTCCTTGACATTGCTTTGATTTGGCCAATGTTCGAATCCCAGAAACTACCAAAGCAGATGAATCTGTTCTTTACTTGTCATTGATTTGGTTGATCAGTATCATTAGGTTAGTATAAAACTATTGCTAGTATTAGCGTAAGTTTATCAATCTTATGTCATCAGACTAGATTCAATAAAGTGATCATTTTTTAGTCTGAAAATGATTATGATAATTCCACTATGACAGGCACTGTATGTTTTACCTCTTATCTAGGACTGGGCGGTCGGTTGTCCGTCGTGGATTGTTGATGGGGTTTCCGGATTGCACTTGAGGGATTTTTGTTGGTTTTAACGGCTCTGGCAGAGCCGTTTAACAAAAATCTGACTTTTCGGCGTTGTTTTCTGCGTGCTGTTTTGTGTTTTGTCTAGCTGCCTCTTCTTATTGTTGCATTCCATCTCCTTGTGTGGATTAGCGCGTCGATACTTATTGGTGCACCATGCGCACACATGGGTGAACCGTTCACTGCTTGATCCATGGAAGGTGGTATGGCCACAATCCTGGCCCATATTCCAACGGTGCCATTGTTGAACTCGGTACTTTTGTATTGCTGGTATGATGAGGTGTTGGTCGCATCGTTTCTGTGGTGTTCGTCGTCGTCCAGGCGCTGCTGCGGTGAGCATTGTGGGCATCTGTTAGAGGTTAGGCGTTTTTGCGCTTTGTAGTTCCTGGTTCCAGTGAGGCATGCATCTCGCTGGGCATCCTTGAATGCGGTGGGGTCTTTCCAGGCCCTGGGGAGTCTGCCGTCGTCAATCATGTTGAAGATGCGGTTCTGACCAGGCCAGACAGGCGCCCTAGTCCCATTCCCCTGCCATTTCGACTAGGTGTTCAATATGCTCTGCCAGTGGCTCGGTCCAGGCATGAGGGACAGCCGAATCCTTGGCCATCCTGTTAATGGCAGACAGATACTCATACCAGGTCCTCTTGCCCTGGCCCACCTTGCCTTTCTGCTCTCCGCAAATAACAAAGGTATGAGGAAGAAGGGGCCTCCTACATCATTGTGGTTTGTTGTATGTGTCATTCGCCTGCATTATGTCGTTGATGACTTCGTGGTGTTTGCGGTCGTCGTCCGATGCCGTGGAGCGGCTTCCTTTGGTCCGGCGATGGTCCCTGTTATCGCGCCTTCTGTGGGACTTGCTGGTCCGTGATGCGGTGTTCGGGTGCCAGGGCTAGCGTGTCTCCGTTGAGGACGATCTTTCCTGACTCGGCTGCTCCTTATAACGGGATGCAGTATGACGAAAGCTGAATGAAGTTGATGAGGTGGCTGAGGAGTCCTGGCTGGGGGATCGTCTCCTCTTCTTCTTGTTCTTCTCCGTTCTTCTCCATTGCCGACATCCACTCAAGCATGGCCCGGTTGACCTCGGCTGCGCCAGTGTGTTGGCCAGGGACTGCTGGAGGAGTGTCATCTGGCGAGATGCGACCGAGGTGTCTGCGTGGGCGGTGTCTATCGGCTGAGGAGTTGGCTGCTGGGCGCCCGTCGGGCGAGGGTCCACCACCGATCTCGGGTGTGGGGCGGTGGGCGCCGGTATGGCTTCACGGGCGGCGGCCGTGTTGGTGTTGGCGGCGTGACGTTGATGCTTGGGGGCGCGTGGCATCTTCGGTGTGGAGAACGAGACCGGGGACTGAGGTGTCTGGAGGTGAGTGACGAGTAAAGCTGATGGTGTTGGTGGTGTTGATGGTGCGGCTGCTGAAGGCGTAGAGCAGGGATGAAAGATCTCCACGATATCGCGGATTTCCGGAATTCTTCCTGGAGGCCCCTACTGCAATCCCGCAGCATGATCAGCGTATATTACTAATAAATGCTTCAAATGATGCAGCTCTATCAGCATATACTACTATTAGTACTAATATGTGTATCAAACGGCGCAGCACTATCAGCGTATACCGATATATATGAAACCCGACTTCCGTGAATTTTCCGTGATTCCCTGACAATGCTAAACCTATGGGAGAATATCCGCATTTCCGCGTTTCTTCCCGGAGACCACTTTCATCACTGGTAGTGGTAGATTCAGTATCTGGTGGGCCGTCGACGACCGGGCGTGACTTCACGAGTCTCGCGCGCGAGAGTTAGTTCGCGGGAATTCCGGCAGGGGAGGGTGGCGGTTAGCGGGATCGAACCCAGGTGGTGCCACCGCAATAACCCCTTGTTGACGCGCAAATTACCCATGTTGCCGAACCAACATGAACAATTCCACTATGACAGGCACTGTATGTTTTACCTCTTATCTAGGACTTTCACCCTGAATTCATTAAATTCCTCTTTTATCAGAAAGAGGCTGCAAAATAGGCATACTCTACAAAAAAAAATTGTTATAATAGCCTTACTAGATAGAACCTGTTAACTGAGGCTTTAAAGGATCAGAAATCAGACCATTTTGTGAATAGTATTTTGCATTATTAAGCTTGAGGAAATTATGACAGGTTTGACATTTTGGCAGAAAAATGCATTATTTGTTATGTCAACACAACCGTATCAAATAACATATCAAATTAAAGGTAATCACCTCAGGAATTTAACTAATGGCATTAATTTAGGATTAGATCACCAAAAACTAAGTCAGGTAGGAGGAGGTGATCAGAGGAACTTGAAAACATCAGTATTCATGTTCAGATTGCCATGAAACTTTTAATTCATAAAAGTTTAGACACTAAGTAACAAGTCTCTGCAGAAAAAAAAACCCTGGTATGTTCCATGGGTGTACTAATGTAGGTAAAATTACCTTCAACTTCAGAAAGCTGGATATCTCAATTCTATATGGATTCTGACGAGACAAAAAGAGACATCTGTGAAATGTAATACACTTCGAAATAGCAGCATTTACACCACAATTTGAGCAGAGCTAAACCCATGAATCTACATTTTCTTGCCTGGTGCAAAACTGCTTATTGAATATGAATGCCTGATTGCACAACTTTAGCGATACTGGCGAACGCCACAGATTTCTAAGTCCCTGTCTTATGTTAATGTATTATCGATTTCACCATAGCGCATGTAACATTGCAAGCATTGTTATTTCAGTATTTGTTGATTGCAGATCAAAACAGTATGCATGCAGTGCCTTTTTAGAATTGTTTTAATATTACCCCTTAAATAGTTCCGAGCACGTCAAACTATTTTTAGAGTAAAATAATAGATAACCATAATTATTTATGGTCATATTTGAGGTTATTGTAATTTAATTCCTGTTCTGAATAGTGGGTTTAAACAAAAATGAAATGAGACCATTGCCTATTTACAAAGACCCTATAATACTAAGACTGCTCACTCAGCCTGTACTGTGTAATCAAAATGATCAAACCCACCACTTGGTGTGCTGGCTGTTCTCTTGGTTAAACAGGTGCTATATTATATGTATAAATGTATATATATGAATGTGAAAGATGTGTGATGATGGCGATGATGATGATGATGCTGGGTATTTGTTCTTAGCAATTTCATATTGATGTGTATTCATACTTACCTATCTCATGTATAATATAATTGTATGCATTTACATGTGAAACACCAACCAGCAGCCGGCTGATCAAACCCACCAAAACGTGGCACTGCGAAATTTACATTACCATTGGAAAGATAGGGAGTGAGCCGTCTTAGTATTATAGGGTCTTTGCTATTTATGAAACACAGATGTACACATGCTCAAATTATACGGTTTCTATTTCTAGCCCAAATTAATTGTATTTAAATTGAATACGAGTCAACATCCTTGTGCGTATTTATTTTAAGGATCCATTCGATCCGCAAGAGTTCGCTGAGAGGTTAGCATGGCGCACCACTGGAGGTGTGTCACGGAACAACCAGCAGGACTTTGACCCGCTCGTAATGCACTATGCATTCGAAAAGACAATACGTGAGCTGAAAGAGAAGAATGTTCAAATCCAGAAGCAAGTCGAAAAGCTGGAGGCAGCGTGTAAGGAAGAGGAGAAAGCTCATTGGCAAAGGGTTGGCGAGTTGCAGAAGCACAACCAGGTGAAGCATACATAAATTCCCGTCCTGATATATTTATACTTATCCTCTTCTGTTTATATATTTAGGCATAATAGCCTCTTAGCAGATTTGGCCTATCTATTTATGACCTGTCATAATTATAGTGGTCATGCGGTGAGGACTGACTATGCCGATACTGAGTCCAAAATTTATCATCAAGTCTGATTTTCAATGCCTTTAGTGATGGAGCTTTGACTATTTCGGGTGGACGTTCGATGTCAGATATCAAATTGCTCAAAATATTTTATTTGTAGAGGTCTGAAAAAGAAATGAGATTAGAATTTGTTCTAGAACTAATGAGTTAAACAAAATTATTACGTGATTAAAATGTAATTTACCTTCAGCAGGCAGCCTCAACCATCAGAATTTAAGCATTTGCAAAATCATGAAAAATGTGTGCAAAGATAAGGGCGGGGGAATTGTAAACTCACCAAAAACCCTCAAAACTCAAGGACTAATGAACTGATTTACTTTTATTATATTCGTAATCAGAATGATATGATTGTTTTAACTGTATCATTAGCAAATTAACTTCATGAAAAGAACAAATCAGTTTGGAGTACCTAATAATAATTTTGAGTTTGGGCCCTATTTTGTTAAATAAATATAATTATTAGATTGATCGTTAAAATCTACTTTACTCTAGATTGGAGGATCGTTAATTGTGAATAGCTAACTTTGGAGATCTTTGATGTGGAAATACAGAAAATAAAATTGATCTACACACCGAAATGATGCAGTGGCAGGTTCTATTAATTTGACTCCTCTAATGCAGTTTTAAATGGTTATTATGTGCACCAGAATCTATTGTATTTATTGAGTGCTTTGGTTTCGAAATATGTTTTTTGTTGGATTCTGCAACTTAAGACACAGATGAAAGATCTCCCGATATTTCGCGAATTTCCGCGATTTTTACTAGACTGCAAACCCGCAGCACTGTCAGTGTATGGTGATACGGTGTTCAAACACCGCAGCACTGTCAATGTAGACAACCAGGCGGGATGGCCGAATGAGTTAGAGCGTCCGTCTCCCATGTTGGTAGGTCGTGGGTTCGAACCCTGGTCGAGTCAAACCAATGACTTAAAAATTGATATTTGTCGCTTCCTAGCCAGGCGCTCGGCATTATTAGGATATGGCAAGGACTGGTTGGCTCAGTGTCAGGATAATGTGACTGAGTGGGATATCAGGTCATGGTTCTGGTGGCCTGGTCTTCTAGTGGGCCAGCACTATAAAGTCGCCATGAGTGCGCACTGTCACACGTCGGTTCCCGTCCTGATATTACCTTAGATGTTGCCAGGACGTAAAACAACAACAAACAAATAAAAACAAAGTCAATGTAGACCAATGCCAATTACCATAGTGTATCATCAGTCTAGGCCAATTTGATGTTGCAGCACTGTTACCGCAGGCCTGGGTGATAATATAGCCACAACAGAGTAGTGTATGAAAACTGACTTCTGGGAATTTTCCGCAATTCCCTGACAGTCCTAAGACTATAGGAGAATATCTGTGTTTTCGCGTAAATTCTCTCATGGACATATCACTGTCAAGGAATTACAGGTTTCATTCAGTACTCTCCAAACACTATCCTAACCTCCATTACACTGATCAGTCAGTATGTACAGAATATCCTTGTGGAGAGTGCACTACTGGCATTGTTATGACACATAGTATTGCCGAATTTTAATATGTAACACGAAATGCAGAAAACATATCAGTGTTTAAGAAACTACTAAAAAATATTGTAACCTAGAAATACAAATGATGTTTAAATGGATTAAAACAAAGTATAGTTAAAGCTGGATTTTGGACTGTTTGCAATCTACAAACAGTTACAAGCCAGAAACGAGAAAACAAAAATTATTACTCAAACTAAATTCAAAAGATTTGAATCAAATTGGACTAGTGCTGCCCATCGGTGAAAACAAGTATTAACACACTTATCCATTATGAGCAGGGTAAATAAATTCATCACACAAAAAAAACACCCACAAAATATCGTGGATTTCAACTTCGTTTTTATCCATGATCACTTTCATCCCTGAAAACTGATAGAAATAGCTATCATAATTCCATATGCACTTTTCTTTTGTCAGACGGCATTCGCCCATTTCCAAGAACTAGATGAGAGAATCAACTTTGTCGCCACCAAAGTGGTGCACCTCGGTGACCAGCTGGAGGGGGTGAACACCCCGCGAGCAAGAGCTGCCGAGGCACAGCTCCTCATGAAATACTTCACCGAGTTTTTGGAGGATGGCCCTCCAAAATCGGACATCTTTACAGATCCCTTTAGGGTATGGAGGGCTTTATTTATTATGTGTCTAGATTTGCTATTTGTGTTTCATCCATACACATTTTGGTGTAAACATTTGGTGATAACTGCAAATTCAATTATAGCTTTTCTGTGGATTGCTGGCCCGTTGGTAGTTTCACTAATGTGAATGATTTAGGCTCAAGCAATCTTTTATCTTTTTGTAGACTAAACATTGTCATGGGCTTAGGGATAGCTACGGTAACACATATGTATTCGGAAAGTAATTAAACTGCATGCCAAGTTTGTTTCATGTGTGTTGTGTTTTAAGAAATAAGTTAATACTACTATAATGCTGATCAACCTATACATATATCTTATTCTATGTCAGCAATTTCTTTTTTAATAAAAACTTTAAATTAAATGAAATTAATATATTCAAAAACCCTACCAATTGCTGATTTGTTATAACATGGTATCTTGTATAAATACTACCAATTGCTGATTTGTTGTTGCAATGTATCTAGTATAAATATGAAAACTACTGCAGTGAATGTCTCCGAAATAGTGTAGTAGTCCAGACATGGGCTCCACTACCATATGGTGGAATAAATTAGGCAAAGGCTATTCATGGAGTCACGATTGTATAACTTTGACATCACTTGTCCTGTGGCCAAATATATATATGCTTAGATCCTTATATAGATATAGGGACATATCTGATTCTAGGTAAAGCTTTCAGTTGCAGATTTGTTGTAACGATGTATTTTGCATAACTTGACCATGAACTTTAATTTAACATTGGTTACTCAGCTGGAAGATCATCCCCTTGGGAAAGCCATAGAGTGACCTTACTGCATGTTTGTGGTTAAATAAACTCGAATCACATTGTCTGATATTTAGTTGATGGTCGCGGCGGACATCATCCAGAAACTATATCTTATCGCACAAGAGCTCCCTGCAGGCCCACAGTAAGTTTGCATGTAGGACAACTTTCAATTGTTTTGGAGGAAATGTAAGGCGCTGTAGTATTTGAATTCGATTGATTGCTGTCAGGCCCAGAGTAAGTTGGCATCCAGGACAGACTGCCAAGGTGTGGAATGCCCAAACAGTAAAGGAACGACAAATTCCTGACCTAAAAACATACAAAAAATATCTGTGCAAAATAAGGCTAGGAACCCCCAACTAAGCTGCACCGCAAAGGGGCAGGTGATATGTCACGGCCCACCAGCGAGACGCCCAATGGAAGGTAACCATACCAAAAGCACCCAGATAACACACCTCACAGCTACGTACAAGCCTATGATATGTAAATAGGAGTAGGCTAGTCTAGAAATAAGAGTAGAAAAAATAAAGCACATATATGCCAAGAAAATCAAAAAAATTAACATAGACTACTATAGTACTAACCAGACCAACCAACTATCTATCTGCTACTGAAATACAGGCAATCAAATAACTTATCAGCAGCTACTGTGTGATAAGACAACACCAACACTACAGCTGGCCAGCATTGAAAACAAGCCTGAATACCCAGGCTTATATGCTATGGACAGTATAAATACAGCCTCAATATAAAATTAATAAAAAAAAAAAAAAGACCAGCTGGGATGGCCGAATGAGTTGAGCGTCCGTCTTCTGTTTTGGTAGATAGTGGGATTCGTATATATAACGAGTATAATAAGGCCGGAAGCTTCCATCTGCTCCTCAGCCCAAACTCCTCCATCAGTCATCGACTGGAGGAGCCTTGTTCTAGTCATCTACTGCTCCAGCCTAGTCAACCTCAGATCCGTTGGGGGCGCCACCCATCTGTGCACGCACCACTTCCCCCCCCCCCACATATACTCACTGTACATCCGATATAATTATTATTATATATCACTCTATATATATATATAACTAAGAAATTCCATACTTTTTTTCTTTTTTACAAATATAAAGTCCTCACATTAAGTGATCTAAATGGCATTTGAACAAATTGGTGAGGATATGCAGGTTGCTGTGTGATGTTATTATGCTGTCGAGTTGGATTCCTCTAAGTCTCAGTGTATAGATTTATTTAGCTGTTGTGTGGGGTTTTATTCCGTATGTAGTTTTCTGCATTATTTGTCATATTTATTAAATGTTTTTGGTTAACAAGCCTTGCTATCTAGTCTTGAATTACTGTTTTTGGTTTGCCTACAGAAATTTAGTTTCGGTTTAACTCCAATTCCATTAGTTTCGCCCTTGAATGGTAATACAGAGCAGCATGTGCTTTTCACTTTTCATTTTATACAACAAATATTTCTTTGCAGATTCGACACAGCGCGAAAAAGTATTTCAGGTAAGTCACCGATTCACATCTAGATCACCAGCTGGTTTGTTTATTCACATTGCCTTGAAATATTAAGTATGGTGGGGTTTTTTTTTGGGTAGGGGGGTTAATGTGAAGAATATAGTTACAGGGTTTATAGTGGTCCTGAAAAACCTAAAAATTACTAACTTTTGGAAATACAAAACTTAAGTAATGAAAGGTCCTACAATTATGCAAAAAGTATTATAAGTGATAAAAAAATTACACCAAAACATGAAAAAATAGTTAACCTGACTTTGTCATCATGTAACTGGCACTTTAAGGTATTTTTGTTAGGCCAAGTTAATTTCTTGTATACAGTAACTCTAGGTAGGCTTATGAATTTTTGTTTTGCAAACTGTCCTTATATCAAGGTTGAACACTTGTTCTTTGAAAGGTGACGTTTGGTGTCATTTTGAAATAATTTCTCATGGTTATCGCAGGCAGACAATAATTTTGGGCCATCCTTGACTGCCCTCCAGAGAATACATCCCCACCTGATGGACAATAGGACTTGTGGAGCATGCTCAGAACCTGGAGTTATTGCATTCTGACAAATCTGTGGAATTTCTTCATTTTGGTCCTTTAAAAACTTTAAATTGTCCTAAACCTATTAATGATCTAAGCGGTGATTGTCTATCACTATATTCAGTGCAATGCCTGCGTCTTTTATGAAAATCGGGATGAGGCGGATGGCCGAATGAGTTGAGTGTCCGTCTCCCATTTTGGTAGATCATGGGATTCAAACCTATGGGTTCGAACCCTGGTCGACTCAAACCAATGACTTAAAAATGTATGCTTATTGCTTCCTAACCAGGCGCTTGGCATTATTTGAATAGGGCAAGGACTGATTGGTTCAGTGCCAGGATAATATGACTGAACAGGGTTTGACGTCCTGGCAAAATTAAAGCTCATATCAGGTCATGGTGCTGGTGACCTGGTCTCCCAGTGGGGCAGCACTATAAAGTTGCCATTAGTGCACACTGTCACAAGTCGGCACCCATCCTGATATGAGCTTTAATTTTGCCAGGACGTCAAACCCCAACAACGAACCAAATTTATGAAAATCGGTATTGGACTTGGTCAATCTGATATCACTTTTCCATATTTTGTTACAGCTCGTTAATTATGTTAAAATAATTTGAATTTTAGCAACTCCTGATCAGATTATTAAATCTTTTAATGAATGCTCCATGGTTCTAAGATGTGGTTCTTACAGTTACAGCAGTGAATATATACCACTGCCGATTTCTATTCAACCAATCCTTCTTTATCTCAGAGTTCTTCATTCTTAAAATCGCATATCGGGAAATAATTACTTATTACAGGGTCTGTATGGGGCCTGGAAACGTCTCGAACTTCATTTGCCCCATTTCAAGCACTTGAAAACCTTGGATTTAACCTATTTTGGGTAATTCGTCTAGAAAAGCCTTGAATTACATTAAACTGTCCCCACTGATTTATATTAGTCTGAAATCGCGATTCCGAATGAAATAGCCTTGAATTCCGTATCTTCAGATGTGTATGGACCCTGTTATTAGGATGCCAGCGTTTGGATCGTGTAATATCTATTTTTAGTCCCCAAATGGTATGCTGATACGACACCAGGTGGAGCCCAATATTAGAAGCATTACTTGGTCAGTAAACACAGTGAGTCCTTCTTTCCTAACCCCATTTTACCCATGTACTATCATCTGGTTTAAGCTAAATACGATGAGATAGAAAAGGAACTTATTGAAGAATTTCGCCAAGCGCATCACCAAGGAGACAAGAAGCCTATGAAGCGAATTTCCAACGTACTGTACCACTTTAAGGTGAGCCCTTTACCATAGCCCATCTTACCCTTTAGCCTAGGTCTATAGTTATGTCATTGCTATTGTAGTAGCCTAGAAACTGACGACCGAACACAGTGGCCGAATCGACAGAGTGCAGGCTTCCCGAGCGCACGGTCAGGGATTCGAATCCCACCCGAGTCAAACCAATGGGTTATCAAATTTATGCTTGTCATACCGAGATAAAGGATTCACCCGGTACTCGCAGACCACGGGTGAATACCAACCCTATGTAAAAACAGTCGAAAAAGCGGGTTAATGAAATTAGAGCCTAATTTCACAATCTAAGAAGCAACATTTATTCTTTGTAGATGTCTTCATATTTACCCGCTACCTTTGAGTTGAAAAATATAATAAAATAGCTAGTTTAATACGATTTAAAATTGAAATCGACCGCATTCTATGGACGCCATCTTGGATTGTTGCATTCTCTCCCATTACCAAATATGTGCCAATATATGTAGCCATTTGATCATGGAACCACAGTTTCTACTTCATGTTCCATACTAAAGCTATTTTCGCCCGTATTTAGACTACATTGTAATTCACCTGTGTACTACAAGTACCGGGTGAATCTTTTTTATCTAGTCGCTACCTAGCCTGGTGCTCCATATTAATAAGACAGGACAAGCACTGGTTAGCTCGGTATCAGGAAAAGTGGGAAATTGGGTCATGGTGCTGGCAGCCTGATCTCCCTGTGGGGCAGCACTATAAAGTTGCCATGAGTGCGCACTATCACAAGTCAGTACGCATCCTGGTATGACCTTAAATGTTGCTAGGATGTAAAACAAAGAAATAGTGAAGACTATCGCTTCACTGAAGGGACCCTTGTCGTGTCAGAATTGCTGGACTAACAACAACAAAAGAAATAAATTTAAAAATTGATAGATAAATAAATTTAAAATACGCTGATAATTCAAGCAAACTCTTAGAGGGTATGCATGCTAGGTATGATACATACAGGAGGTAACCTTTAAACTTAAAATAAAAAACTAATGACCACTAACACAGCAAGGTGAATGCAGTCAGGAAAAGTAACTTGGTAGCCAAACAACTATCCAATTGTAGAACTAACAAACTCACAGTGGGTTGGGAGATGTGAGAGAATGCTTACAAACAGAGAAAGAATGCTTTGTTTAACGACCCCCCAGCACAAAAAGTAGACATCGGCTATTTTTTGTGCTGGGGGGTCGCGCGGTAAATTGTTGTGGGATTCTCATCACTTGAAGTCGGCCATCATTATAAAAGAAAAACAATATTCCTATGGTTGTTCTTAAAATAAAAAGATGAAAATTGGCGATCGTATAGAGCTCAATTAATGATTTGTTTACATGAACCTGCTTTTCATGTGTGGCTTCACATATTTGATATTGTGATTACCGCAGTTCAATAATATATATATATATGCATCGTTCGAAATAAGAGCTTGTCCGGGACAAGTAAAAATTCAGACAGACAACTGAAAATTACACTCCACTTATCCGGTGGACAAGTGAAAATTTGTGCTTATGTCTATCACTGCATATATATATAAGAAGTATAAATTCTTGGCCAAGATATCATATATATACTTTGAACAAGTGAATATTCAGGCGGACAAGTGAAAATCACCCCAGACTTGTCCGTTGGACAAGTGAACAATTTTTCTTATTTCTATCACTGTATTGTTTTCTTGCAGGGTTATAACGAGTGTTTGAATGCCTTTATCGAGGAGAGCCAACGAGTAAGTGAGTTCTTAATTTGAAGCTCAAGCACATCTCGTGTTTTATCAATTATAAACACGTGATTATTTGGGGTTTTTTAAAGTTAATGTAATAGAAAATCGCCTATAGCCTGTCTGTGGCCAATAGTGTCTTGTTGCCGACTAACAACTAGTGTCGAGGAAAGTCAACGAGTAAGTGAGTTCTTCCTAATTTGAAGTTCAGGCACATCTCATTTTTCACGAATTACAAACATATGATTAGTTTTAATTGTGGGTTTTTAACAAAAGTAAAAGTAATAGAAAATCGCACATAGACAACTCAGCAACCAATCAACCAATTATTACCAAGTGTAGTCCCCTTTACTGACGAATACTACTGATGGGGCTGAATGTTGCTTAAGTTGGGTGATCGAATGAGAGCCGGTGTTTTTTAAGTTAATGTGACATTTATTGACACATGAAAGCTCAATTGAATTGATTTAATTGGTAGAACGCGTTCGTGCGGCACGATGTGTTTGAAGACATCCCACCACTGTGCGCGCGCACAAACACGCTCATCAACGAGGTGTTTAACAACCCCGAAATGGTTATGGCCAAGTTTGTCCTCAATGTCTATCAAGGAAAGCTACAGGTAAGTCCCAACATGATAATTGTCCACATGCATAGTCTGATATAAGCATCGAATTTTCTAAATGTAATTTGCCTTCAGCAGGCAGCCTCAAACATAAGAATTTAAGCACTTGCAACATCACGGAAAATGTCTGCAAAATTATCGGCAAAAATCTTTTTAATTTAAAAATCATAACTCATAACATACTTTAAAAAAAATTGTTATCAGAATGGGAAGATCTTTCTAACTGTACCAGTTACAAATTGGATTCGTGAAAAACTAATATAGGTTTTGAGTACCTAATATAAGATTCATCAGGGCTAGGTTTGATTAAATTGACTTTGTGTTCCTTTTGTCCAAAAATAAATGGTTAATGAGTGCACCAGTGTCTAAAGTTAGATAAATATGATTAAATTTCAGTGGGTGTTTTCTTTTCTTTAATTGGATGCCTTTGCAGTGTTTGAACAGAGTTGGATTATCCGACTTGGTCGTAATGCGAAGCATTGCGTTTGATGCGAGGAGAGGAAGAGACCCTCCCCCGCCCCGGGCTGTCGCGCAGCGTTCTCGCCTCACGCGACGCCCCGGGCTGTCGCGCAGGATTCACGCCTCACCGGACGCCCGCTGCTCACCGCCCCTCGCCCTCCCCCGGGCCGGCAGCATTCACACCTCACCTGCTGTCGCCCCCCACTGCTCCTTATAAGGTCGCCCGCCGGCCTCCCTCAGGCACTCGCCCTCCAGCCGCCTTCCTGCTCTCACCAACTCCACCTCGGACCGCTGCTACTCCTCAGGCCACACAATGCCAGGACAGGGAAATGGCAAAGGACGCAAGGGCTCCCGGGCGACCGCCCTGGCCACCCCGGGGCCCTCTTCAAGCCCGCGGCGGGACGAGTCACCCGTCTCGGCCCCGGCATCACCCTCGGACCGCACCTCGGGCGCCGAGACCTCGGCGATATTGGAGGCCCTGCAGCGTCTCCAGGCCGAGCAGCGGCAGACTGCCGCCCGCATGGACGCCCGGATGGACGGCCGGGGAGCCACGGCCGGCACCGGAGACGCCCTCGCCGGCACCAAGACGCCAGGCCGCCTATGCTGCCGCGCCCGCCCCGGCACCTCGGGCGCGCGCCGCGGCCGGGGCCCGGCCCCCGCCTCCCCCTCGGGCGGCCCTGCCGGGGGCCGCGCACCCCCAGTATGAGCGGTACCAGCACCTCACCACCCAAGCCGAGCCTGCCCCGTCGTCCGCCTACTACGAGGAGCCGACGCATCACACCCCAGTCTCCGCGGCCGACGCCGTCCGGGAGATACTCGCGTCCGCCGAGGCGCGGCACTCAGTGAGGCGCCAAGGTATCCCAGTCGATTACATCTTCCCTTCAGACCTGGTAGAGAGGGGGCCTGAGAGAAAGCCGGTGAAGAGGGGCGAGGCGACGAAAGACCAATATAGCCTCGCCCTTCTCACCCTCATCGACCACCCCGACTTCCCCGCCCACTCCGCCCAGGGACTTCACCACCACCACCTGACCGTACTGAGGGACAACCTGGTCTACCCGTGGCCGACCGTCCGCCGTTATTCCGAGACGGTCTTCACTTGGATAGCGGACGGGAGGCTCCCCCACGGGTGGCACGACCCGGTTGCCCTCAACCTCCTGAGGGTCGAATCCCTCACCATGCCCGCCCACCAAGCAGCCAACACACCAGCCCGCCCACTCGACCCAGCAAGACCCAGCCCCGCGCCCACACCGACACCCGGGTGCCCTACAGCAGGGACCTCCACGGGGCCCCCTGCTACTCCTGGAACCGGGACCCCACCTCCTGCACCCAAGCTACCCCGGGGGAGGCCCACGGCCAAGGGGCCTCCAAGCAGCGCCACACGTGCGCGTTTTGCGCCAATGTGCGCAAAGTGCTCACCATGCATAGCGAGGACGCATGCATGGCGAAGCGCGCACGTGAGCGCGCGGCACCCCCCACCTCCCCGGATTTTCAATAAGCCGGCACCTCCCGACCGGCCCGGAGGCCCCTAACCGGCCCACCTACCACAACAAAGCCGCCCACTACACCAAGACCCCTGCCAGCCCCCCCCCCCCCCCGATACCGCCCACCAGAGCACCAGCAGCTCCCCCGAGGCGCGGCCTGACCACCGCCTCGGCGCCGCCGACATCGCCGGCACCACTCCCTTAGCCGGGGTCCAGCACCCGCTGATCACCAACACCCTCGACCCGGACGCCCACCTCGACCCCGGCGACACCGCCTTCCTCTGCCCCCCAGACGACCCCCCCCCCGCCCGTCCTGACCCCCCACCCCGCAGGACTTTGCTGCCCCCCTTGCCCGCCCTCGCCGCACCTCCTCCCCCTGCCCGCCCCGCCCCGCCCCCCACCCTCGACGAGCCCACTACCGACGCTATCGACCCCCACCTCCAGGCCACCCTCCCCGCCGCCGCCCCCTCCTGCGGCCCCACCCCCTCCCAGTACCGCCCCACCATCCTCTCCACCTGGCCCCACACATCCGGCGAAGCGTGGGCCCGGTACCCCGCCTTCGTCCGCACCTACACCGCCCTCCGGGAAGCGGGCCTACTAATTTTTTGGCCGCCCGCATCCCCCTCCCCTCAGGCCTCCACATCCCTGCCTGGCGCTCCCGCCTCCAGGACTACCCCGACCCGGCCGTCCTCGACTTGCTCGAGTTTGGCTTCCCCGCCAACTACTCCGCCTCTACCCTCCCCCGCCCCTCTTTCTCAAATCACCGGGAGCCCCCCGACTACCTATGCCACATCCAGGACTTCGTCGACACGGAGCTCGCCCTCGGCGCCCTTATCGGCCCCTTCCATGTCCCCCCCTTCTCTCCCTGGACCCAGGTCTCACCCATGATGACCCGCCCCAAGTCCGACTCAGGAAAGAGGCGGGTCATCGTCGACCTATCATACCCCCGAGGCGCCAGCGTGAACTCGGGCATCCCCCGACGCGAGTACCTCGGGAAACCACACACCTACACCCTCCCGTCCGTCGCCGACGTAGGCCGCCGCCTCATCACCCAAGGCACTGGGGCCTACGTCTGGTCGGCGGATATATCCCGGGCCTACCGCCAGCTCCGTGCCGACCCCCTCTCCTGCCCTCTCTACGGGATCTGCCTAAACGGGAAGACCTACGTCGACCTTGCCCTCCCGTTCGGATGCCGCTCCTCGGGCGCGGCCTGCGACCGCGTCACTTCGGCGGTGGCCTGGATCATTCGGCGCGAGGGTTTCCACGCCCTCGTCTACGTCGATGATTTTATCGGGTGCGAGGGCTCCTACCTGAGGGCGTGCCAGGCCTTCGACGCCTTCCTCGCCCTCACCGCAGCCCTCGGCCTCGACGTGGCACCGGGAAAGTGTCACCCGCCCGCTGTCCGCCTCACTTGGCTCGGGTTCGCCCTCGACAGCGAGGGGATGACCATCCGGGTCGCCCCCGACAAAGTCCAGGCCCTCGTCGAAGACTGCGAGAGCCGCATCACCCGCCCCACCCTCGGGAAACAGGAGCTCCAGAGCCTCCTGGGCCGCCTCAACCACGTGAGCAGCTGCGTACTGCCCGGCCGGAAGTTCATGGCCCGGCTCCTCGGGGCGCTGCGCAGCTGCTTCGGGGGCCCCACTCTCACCCTCACCGACGACGCCCTCCGGGACCTGAGGTGGTTCGCCGCCTACGGGCGGATATCAAACGGCCTCTGCCTCCTCCGGGCCCCCGAGGGTCGGCGGCTGGTGATAGAATGCGACTCCTGCCTCACCGGCGGAGGGGCCTTCTCCCCCACGCATTTCTACGCCCGAGGGTACTCCCAGGAGTTCCGGGCGCGTTTCCCCAGCATACACGAGCTCGAGGCGGTGAAGCTCGTCGTCGCCCTCCGCGCCCTCCTCCCGGACGACGTCGCGGGGGCGACGGTGACGGTGAATACCGACAACATGGCCTCCGCCGTCGCGCTCGAGTCTGGACGCGCCCGAGACCCTACCCTCGGGACTTGCGCGAGGGAGCTCTGGCTGATGGCGGCCACCGGCTCCTTCGAGCTCCGCATCACCCACAAGCCCGGGGCGGACCTCCTCCTCGCCGACGCCCTCAGCCGCGCCCACCTATCAGGGCACTGGGCCGCGACGGCCCGCGCCGAGGTGGCCCGCCTCGGGCTCCTCCCTGCCGATGCCAATCATGACGCCTTTCCATTCTACCCCGGCTTATAGGTTACCCCCCTGCCGAGGTCGCCCGCCTCCGCGTCGCAGCCCTCGGCCCGGCGACGTGGAAGAACCGCCGTCGCCAGGCCGAGGAATTCGTCACCTACGCGGTTGCCCGAGGCGCGGACCCCCTCGCGCCCTCGCCCTTTGACGTAGCCGCCTTCACCCGCGGCATCGCCCCGGCCTCCGTGAAGAACACCATCTCGGGGGCCCAGTCCTGGGTCGAGGGCGCCGGGGGCCTCACCTCGGGCTTCGACGCCCGCCTTCCCAAGGACGTCTGCCGGGGGGGGGGGAACGGACCTCCACACATGTCCCCCGTCAGGCTCCCCCCCTCTCCCCACACCAGCTCGCTCTCGCCATCGCCCACCTCACGCAAGTGGGCCCCGCCTCCCTGGTGCCTCGGGCCGCGCTCCTCCTCGGGTACTTTGGGATGCTGCGGCAGTCCAACCTCCTGGCCCCGAGTCCCGAGGGGTGGGGCGACCCTCACCCGCGACGACGTCCGCCCCGCTCCCGGAGGGCTCCACCTCACCATCAGAAGTTCGAAGACTATCTCCGGGCCCTCGGGCGCGGTCGCCCTCTTCATCCCTGCCATCCCCGGATCGGCGATCTGCCCAGTATCCACCTGGCATGGCACCTATGCCCCACTGCTCCAGACGCGCCCGCCTTCCTGATGCCCTCCGGCCGCCCCCTCGACCCGCGCTCCCTCACCGCGCTTCTGAAGTGGGCCCTGCAGGCCCAAGGGGTGCCGGCGCACGAGGCGTTCACCCTGCACAGCCTCCGCCGAGGCGCGCCCAGGCATGCCACCGCGCCGGGGTTCCCCTTGCGGAGATCATGGCACAGGGCACTTGGACATCCGAGGCGGTCCACGCCTACGTGGGCCGCCTCGCCCCCTTGGGCGCGCTGCGAGCCCTCTCCGCCGCTTTGGTGGAGGGCTCCTCGGCACCCCCTCGCTGACCCTCTACAAACACTGACTCGGCCCCCTAAGGACCCTTGTACATACTCTTGATTGCTCCTCATGAGCCCCTCTCTTCTGCATTGCTCCTCATGAGCCTGTTTATTCCTTATCTTCTTATACTGTTCATGTTGCTGTTTATTCCTTATCTTCTGTATACTGTTCATGCTTGGGCGTCAATAAAAACGCCTTTCTTTCCACTCCTGCCTTGCTTTCTTCCTTTTCGCGCATCAGCCTTAAGTTGGTTACAGTGGAGCGACTGGTTGTTAGCAGTCTAGATAACCCCTCAGCCCCCCCCCCACACACACGCACCCCCATCCCACCCTCCCCGTACTCCCGCGATAAGGTAATCAACACGTCGCCAGGGGGACCCGGCCACGCCCTCAAAGAATAATATTCCAAACAAATAAATTATTTACAGCCGCCAACGAGCTTCTAATAAATACGCACCATCTGCACCCAGTCAAAGTACCCCATACACGAACATGATGCCTTGTCACAGTGTGCAGCCGAATACACCCACACCCACACACACACATACTTAGCCATGCTGTTGTGTACTACTTTACTAGCTAGGTTAGCTGTGTCAAAAAGTACACAGCTCTCTATGGTGTGTGTGTGGGTGTGTGTGGTGGGGTGGTTTTTTTGGTGGTGGTTTTCTTTTTTCTTCTTTTCTCATTCTTGTTAAAAAGAAATGTTCAAAGGTAGGGGAGCATAATGGTGATAAATAATGCATGAAGCGGCGAGAAGCAATCATTGAAATTATAAGATGTGTGTCCCACAGCTGCTCGGGTCGTGATTAAGCATTGAATCAATTCAGCCAGTAAATGAGGGGTGGGGTGGAGGGTGGGGTGGGTGGGGGGGTAGGAGTGTGGGAGGCATGTCATGGCTGCTACTCTGTATACAGTCAATGTATCAAAATGGCTGACTTGAATATTCAACATGACCGGAAACCGCTAAGCATCATGTCATGCAGGGGACGTTCACTAAGCTTGCACGCACATACGCACGCACGCACACGAAACATAGTTATAAATTGTCAGATAACAGTAAACAGATTTTCTTTTCTTTTTCTTCAATGGAAATTATGCGGAGTTCTGTTTAAAAACATGGTGATTTATAGGCGAAATGAAAGCTCCCAAATTGGAGAATTTCGAGCAGGTAATTTAAAATTAGCATAAGACTTTTTTTTTTCTTTTTTTTCCCCCACAAATTTTAATTTGTTAATTTTTTGTTTTACAATTTCCAAAATAATCTTATTATTCTGTTTCTATTACTAGCCAACTGATTTTGGTGGCTATTGGATTAGCCGGTCAGCCGTTGCGTGCGTTAGCCGCGCATATTGTGTCCAGGTGGGGGTGAGGAGCTGTGGGTGAGGGCGGGGGGGGGGGAAGAATTTGTTCCCGCGCTGTTGATGCTTTAAGGGTAGTGTTTGCAACATATACTGAGGCGCCTCCTAGTGGGGTACGACCGAGTTAAAGTTGCATGGTCCGATGATTTTGGATTTCTGCCATTTTTCTGAGATAAATATTTTAAATTGATCATTATTAGTATTACTGAGTTTACTTTAGTGTGAAGTAACTTTTATTTTAAATGGTAAACTTTTGAGATATTTGAAGTGCAAACATGTAAAATTAGTTTTCGCATGCATGCCAAAACTCTGACACCATAGGCTTCTGCAGTAACAGGTTCTATTAAATTGACTCAGTGTTCCCTTCTATGCAGAAACAAATGTTTAATAAATGCACCAGTATCTCAGTTAGATATGTAGAATCAGATCTAGATAATTGTTTTGGTTTTGAAAATGTAATACTTCATCGGACTATGCAGCTTTAACCGCACCGAGCGATTAAAGGGGACAGCTGGAAAAGTAGCCGGCCCGCACATTAGCCTGTTCAACGTCACCTACTGCTGTCGTCTACTCTAACCAAAAGTTGTCTGCTCTAACTAAAAGTCGTCTGCTCTAACTAGAAGCCAGCTGCTCAAAACAAAAGTTGTCTGCTCTAACTAAAAGTCGCCTGCTCTAGTCTAACTAGAAGAAGTCGTCTGCTCTAACTTAAAGTCGTCGCTTCTATCTTAAAGTCGTCTGCTCTAAATAAAAGTCGTCTGCTCTAACTAGAACTTAGATTAAGTTAGAAGCCACCTGCGCTAACTAAAATTCAATGGATATAACAAGAAGTCGTTTTATCTAACAAAAATTCATCTGATATAATTAAAAGTCGTTTGTCCTAACTACAACTTCACCCCGTCTGCACTAACCAAAAGTCGTCTGCTCTATCTAGAACTAGAAGCCGCCTGCTCTAATTAACAGTGTTAGTCTGCTCTAAGTTGGTCGGTTGGTTGCTGGAGTTTTACGTCCTGGCAACATCTAACAGGTACCAACATATGACTGTGCACTCATGCCAACCTTATAGTACTGCCCCACTGGGAGACTAGGCTGCCAGCACCATGAACTGATATCCCACTCAGTCATATTATCCTCACACACAGCCAACCAGTCCTTGCCCTATCCTAATGATGCTGAGTGCCTGGCTAGGAAGCGACAAGTATAAATTGTTATGTCATTGGTTTGATTCGACTGAGAACCGAACTCTCGACTTTCCGCATGGGAGGCCCGCGCTCTACCGATTAGGCCACCGCGCCCCTGCTATAAGTAAATGGCGTCTGCACTAACTATAAGTTGTCTGCGCTAAGTAGAAATCATCTGCTCTAACTAGAAGTCATCTACTGTAAGTAAGAGTATGTCTAACTAAAAGTCATCTGCTGTAACTAATAGTCGTCTGTTATAAGTTAACTGACAACCGTCTACTTTAACTAGAAGTCGTCTGCTCTAACTAAAACCTATCTGTTCTAACTAAAGGTGGAGGTCTTAGGTGAAGGGATCAATCCCTGGCTGAGACATACACAAGCTAATACTTGCCACTACCTTCTCTATCATCTAGAATTACTAGGATAAGAGACTAGGATAAGAGGCTTAATGCCATGAAAAATATGACTGAGTGGGATATCGGCTGATAGTGCCAGCAGCATGGTGCTCCAATAGGGAAGCACTATAAAATTGATCTAAGTGCGTACTATCGCAAGTCAGTGCCTATCCTTTTATGACCTTAGATGTTGCTAGGATGCAACACCCAAATAAACCAAGCCAAAGTAAGAGAAGCACAAGAGAAGAATGGCTTTTTTTTGCATTCCTGGAGCGGAAGTGACGTCTTCTGTACGACCGGAAGTATTATGGTGAATGTAGAACGCATTAAGACCATTGCTGTAGTTTCTGTTCTTCTTTAGCGAGGTGTATTGATTAAGTAGGTCAAATTTCAATCACACCCAATTGGTATTCCTAATTTCCCTGCTCCTTACCCTATACCAGTAATGGCAAGCGCCAGGCTAGATAGCAACATGTATCCATTTTTAAGTCATCAGTTTAACTCAGTCAGGGTTCGAATCCCATGATCTGCCAAACTGAAAGCGGGCGCTTAACCCATCGAGCCATCCCGTCTGGAGTTAATACAAGTAGACGCTGGTACAAGCGGTGTATACAAAGTAGGGAAAATACACTGCGGATACAGTGTCAAACAAGTTATACGGAATAAACTCAAATTAATCCTACCATTGCACTGCAACAGATTAAGTATTATTCAGTGCTTCACTGTTTCTTTGTCTATTTCCTTTGCTTTCTTTTTGTTCAAAGACTATGAGGGGCAGAATGCTTGCTATATGTAAAGTATGTTATACACATATGTGTACTCCTAGTTTCTCTGCCAAGGGTCGTCGGGCAGCTGTTGCGTACAACCACCCCTCCCACCCCAACCCCCCAATCCCCTACACACAACCCCATCTGACTACCGGAGCGCCCAAATCAATTTGCACAATTCCCACCAGGGAAAGTTGTGAAACGCCGACTCCCAGAGAGGGAGGGTGTGACGTAGGAGAGAGGGATGGGGGTGGGTGTAGGTCGGGTGTGACTGTGTGTGATGGTGTGAGTGAGGTGTGTGTGATGGGGGGTTATGTCTGTGTGGGGTGGTGTGAGCTGTGTGATGTGCCTGTGTGTGGTGGTGTGAGTGAGTTGGGTGAGTGTTGTGGCTGTGTGTGGTGGTGTGAGTGAGTGAGTGAGGTGTGTGTGATGTGCATGTGTGTGGTGGTCTGAGTGAGGTGGGTGAGTGTGATGTGCATGTGTGTGGTGGTGTGAATGAGTGAGGTGAGTGTGATATGCCTATGTGTGGTAGTGTGAGTGAGGTGTGTGTGATGGGTGTGTGTGTGTGATGGGTATGTGTGTGGTGGTGTGAATGAGTGAGGTGGGTGAGTGATGTGGCTGTGTGTGGTGGTGTTAATGAGGTGTGTGTGATGGGTATGTGTGTGGTGGTGTGAATGAGTGAGGTGTGTGTGATGTGGCTGTGTTTTGTTTTGTTTGTTGTTGTTTTACGTCCTAGCAACATCTAAGGTCATATCAGGACGGGTACCGACTTGTGACAGTGTGCACTCATAGCGACTTTATAGTGCTGTCCCACTGGGAAACCAGGCCGCCAGCACCATGGCCTGGTATCCCACTCAGTCACATTATCCTCACACTGAGCACACCAGTCTTTGCCCTCTCCTAATAATGCCGAGCACCTGGCTAGGAAGCGACAAGTATCAATTTTTAAGTCATTGGTTTGACTCGACCAGGGTTCGAACCCACGACCCCACGATCTGCCAGCACGGGAGACGGGCGCTCTAACTCATTCGGCCATCCCATCTGGTTATGTGGCTGTGTGGTGGTGTGAGTGAGGTGTGTGTGATGTGCATGTGTGTGATGGTGCGAGTGAGGTGTGTGTGATGTGCATGTGTGTGGTGGTGTAAATGAGGTGGGTGAGTGATGTGCCTGTGTGTAGTGGTGTGAGTGAGGTGTGTGTGTGATGTGGCTGTGTGTGGTGGTGTGAGTGAGGTGTGTGATGTGCCTGTGTGTGGTGGTGTGAGTGAGGTGTGTGTGATGTGCCTGTGTGTGGTAGTGTGAGTGAGGTGTGTGTGATGTGGCTGTGTGTGGTGGTGTGAGTGAGGTGTGAGTGATGTGGCTGTCTGTGGTGGTGTGAGTGAGGTGGGTGAGTGATGTGCCTGTTTGTGGTGGTGTGAGTGAGTTGGTTGAGTGATGTGGCTGTGTGTGGTGGTGTCAGTGAGATGTGTGTGATGTGCCTGTGGGTGGTGGTGTGAGTGATGTGGCTGTGTGTGGTGGTGTGAGTGAGGTGTGTGTGATGTGCCTGTGTGTGGTGGTGTGAGTGAGGTGTGTGTGATGTGACTGTGTGTGGTGGTGTGAGTGAGGTGTGTGTGATGTGGCTGTGTGTGGTGGTGTGAGTGAGGTGTGTGATGTGCCTGTGTGTGGTGGTCTGAGTGAGGTGTGTGTGATGCGGCTGTGTGCGTGGTGTGAGTGAGGTGTGTGTGATGTGCCTGTGTCTGGTGGTGTGAGTGATGTGTGTGATGGTGTGAGTGAGGTTTGTCTGATGTGCCTGTGGGTGGTGGTGTGAATGAGGTGGGTGAGTGATGTGCCTGTGTGTGGTGGTGTGAGTGAGGTGTGTGTGATGCGGTTGTGTGTGGTAGTGTGAGTAAGGTGTGTGTGATGTGCGTGTGTGTGGTGGTGTGAGTGAGGTGTGTGTGATGTGGCTGTGTGTGGTGGTGTGAGTGAGGTGTGTGTGATGTGACTGTGTGTGGTGGTGTGAGTGAGGTGTGTGTGATGCGGCTGTGTGTGGTAGTGTGAGTAAGGTGTGTGTGATGTGCTGTGTGTGGTGGTGTGAGTGAGGTTGTGTGTTGATGTGCCTGTGTGTGGTGGTCTGAGTGAGGTGTGTGTGATGCGGCTGTGTGCGTGGTGTGAGTGAGGTGTGTGTGATGTGCCTGTGTCTGGTGGTGTGAGTGATGTGTGTGATGGTGTGAGTGAGGTGTGTCTGATGTGCCTGTGGGTGGTTGGGTGAATGAGGTGGGTGAGTGATGTGCCTGTGTGTGGTGGTGTGAGTGAGGTGTGTGTGATGCGGTTGTGTGTGGTAGTGTGAGTAAGGTGTGTGTGATGTGCATGTGTGTGGTGGTGTGAGTGAGGTGTGTGTGCTGTGGCTATGTGTGGTGGTGTGAGTGAGGTGTGTGTGATGTGACTGTGTGTGGTGGTGTGAGTGAGGTGTGTGTGATGCAGCTGTGTGTGGTGGTGTGAGTGAGGTGTGTGATGTGCCTGTGTGTGGTGGTCTGAGTGAGGTGTGTGTGATGTGGCTGTGTGCATGGTGTGAGTGAGGTGTGTGTGATGTGCCTGTGTGTGGTGGTGTGAGTGATGTGTGTGATGGTGTGAGTGAGGTGTGTGTCTGATGTGCCTGTGGGTGGTGGTGTGAATGAGGTGGGTGAGTGATGTGTCTGTGTGTGGTGGTGTGAGTGAGTGAGGTAAGTGTGATGTGCCTATGTGTGGTAGTGTGAGTGAGGTGTGTGTGATGTGGCTGTGTGTGGTGGTGTGAGTGAGGTGTGTGTGATGTGGCTGTGTATGGTAGCGGTGGCATGACTGAGTGAGGTGTGTGTGCAAAATGCATGTGTGTGGTGGTGTGAGTCAGGTGTGTGATATGCCTGTGTGTAGTAAGTAGTGTGAGTGTGTAAGGTGTGTGTGATGTGGATGTGCGTGTGGTGGTGAGAGTGAGAGAGGTGGATTGGTGTGTGCGTAAGCTGGGTGGGAGTGCGTGAGGTGGGTGGGTTAGATTCCCACTTCTGGCAAGCATTTCCCCACTTTTTCCAAACTGATGTCCGCAATACAAAACCAACAGCAGTATAAGAGTATAAAAGCCGCCATAAAACACCAAAAAAACACCATAACACATCCAAATGTAATACAGACGTCGGAACATAAAAAACTGGGCCAGAATAGAAATATGCACATTCATAAGTTTTAGCAGGTGTATTAAGGTTGGAAATGAAATATAGATTACCTCCTAGAGCCCCATCCAGATCAGGGTAAAGATCCCGGATTCTTGTCTCACACCCGCATTACTAACGCTTTACCCATGATTTTAGCAAAGAGATCAAATACTATCAAACTAGTTGATGGCTGTTTGTTTTAACCCCCCCCCCCCCACCCCCACTGAAAGAAAGCATGCCCTCTCATTTTCTGAACACAAATTAATTATTTTAACAAATAAGAATATATAAATAATAATGTTGAAGCTTTTGCTGCTACATAAGGATGGTGACGATGATGATGATGATAATGATAATAATGGTGGGGTTGGTTGTTTGATTGTTGGAGTTTTATGTCTTGGCAATATATAGTATAGTTAGACGAATCTTACCTTGGTACAGATGATGGATAACTCTTGTTTTCCCGAGGTACAAGCCTCGGGTAGTCGTGGACTAGGGAGAAGGTAGCAACATCCGGTACAGCAATCTTCACCTAATTATTCAGGATAAAAATGAGCATAATGATTGGAATTCCTCATGTTTTCTTTTTGGCACAAGCAAACATAATAGTCGTGGCAGGGTGAGGTGGGCGGGCCCTAGTCCACGACTACCCGAGGCTTGTACCTCGGGAAAACAAGAGTTATCCATCATCTGTACCAAGGTAAGATTCGTCTAACTATACTATTTTACCTCGGTACTAAGCCTCGGCTACTCGAGGCCGAGGGAGACTTTACGTAGCCTCATTTTTATCCTCTATTATCTGATAAACATAGTAATTTTTCAGTTGTAAATTCCAATTTTGTAAATTCTCACACATCTTCTTAGTTGGTGAGTAGGCGGGTTACAACCCCGCCCGTCTTTTCTAGTCGTTTGTTGCCATATTTAGCCAATGACCTTGCCGTCTTGCAGCCGGTATATGCTAGGATTCTCTTCACTGAGATTCCCCATTTGTCTCATCTTCGAGACCATAGCCCCTCTTGTAAAGTGCGAAGCGTAGCGTCCTATGTCAAAACCTGCTGACTTGAGCATGTGAATCGTCCAACTGGCAATCGTGTCTCTGGATAAAGCCTTATGTGGCTTTATGAAGCTTACCAAAAGCTGTCTGGAATTATGTATTCCTTTTATCTTGGATATATAAGCCCTAATGGCTGACACTACACACAGTTTCCTGTCATGTGGGAACCCATTAAAAATGAATCAAGGAGAGGGGATCTCCTGTACTGTTTGATTTTTAAAATTTTCCAAATCAAACGTGGCCTCCTTGTCACCAATGTCTAGGCCAGTAAGTAAAAAGGTCAACAATTACTTGGGCCCTATGACCGGTTACCCAAAGTAACAATACAGCTAATTTTTAGCCTAGCTGTTTAATCGATAGATGTCCATAACTAGCCCATTTTCAAGAAACTTAAATACCCCTGAGACATCCCAAAAACTATTATACTATGGTTTAGGAGGGTTTCTTTCATATAATGACCTCCTGAAACACTGAAGAACTTCGTGTTTCCCAATTAATTCTCCGTCAATCCTTGGTAAGATGACCGAAAGAGCTCATCGAGCTGCATTAATGGCTCTATAACCTAATCCATCATCCTGCATCATTCATAAGAGGCGGACTACCTGGGCAAGGGATGGTTCCATTGGCTTAACTTTATGTATTTAAACAAAAAATGCCTTATTTTGTGGATGGCATAAAACTTATTTATGTAACTTGTTATTCTTTCTTGATTCCAACAAATCAATTTATTGAACCAATATCATCATTTAATGACCAGTCCAAATAATCATGCTAAGTAACTTTCTCTAAACCAAAGTGTTGTAAATATGTGTTCCGAAAGGAATGCCAGAAGGGGTGTTGTTAACACATCCCCACGAATCATTAATGCTTAAAAAATGTTTCCCTTACATATAGGCAAAATATAAAGTCCTTAGCTCCTAAGGCTAATACTTCCAACCATGGTTGCATGTCCCAATCAGGGACTATCAAACCCCTCCTTGCTACTCTGCCGAATAGGCTGAATGTTTAGGAAAATGTAATACAATTTATCTTCCCCCCCAAATCAAAGAGACAACATCCACTTGCCAAAAATTGTGCTCTGGATGCCATGAACAACTTTATAAAATGTTATTATTTCATGATGCCAACAAAATATATGTGGCTTCCCCAATTCCAATTTAATTTTGCTCTCTTATTATATGAGTTGGACAATGTCCCTCCCATGTTGCGGATGAAAGCCATTACTGTAGTACTATCTGTCAACATCCTGACATAGCATTAGGACATGCAGGCTAAACACCTAACCCTAAATACACTGCTTCTCAACTCTAGAACATTAATATGATCTAAGTTCTTCATCAAGCCAATGGCCTTCCAAAAACCATTTTAGTTCTGTCATATGCTTTCCAGCAACTTCTAACTTCGTAAATGTGGTACCTAAACCATTTACTGCCTTTTGACCAGCTGCTTTTGTCTGCACACCAAAACATGAATCATCACTGTCTGGGAACATACCTGTCCTTCACTCTTTATGAGCGAAAAAACTTGTTTACAGTTTCTAAAGAAGGGAGAAGCACAAGCTAAACCCCTTGGTAAACAAGTAAATTCATATAGTTGTTCAATCGAAATAACCTTACAATGTTTGGTCTGTTTCATAAATTGGTCGGTAACTGCCTGTGAGCAGCTCGACTGTAACTGGACCATAATGAATCATCAATGTATGGAAACATTACCATTATTTTACCTCCTGGAAAACTCGTTTCCGTGGCCCTCTGAGTTTGCTTTGCAACCTCTCCTTGTTCTCTTCTGAGATTTTGACTGAGAGCATTACTCCAGCTTCATGAGCTGCTTCTCTAGCCCAGCAGGACCGACATTTGGCCTGCCTATCTCCCCTAACACTGGGTGTACCAGGGAGGGCTTAAACCATCACCCCCGGTGACTAGTAAATATCATAAAAAATTGGGAGCCTTGGGGTTACTACCCATCATAGCCAACCACCCTTAACTCAACAATCTAAGGATCAATGAAAATTAGAGTGCTCAACCAACTATTTGTTTGTTTCCTCCTAGAAACATCTATAATCATATCCACACTGGTACCGTTAGTAACAGTACAAACCCATGGCTAAAACCAGCCAAAATAGCTCTCAGGCCAGACACCCTATAACCATCAACAGAAAGTTTGAGTGTGGCCATCCAACTAAGTGTTTTTCTTTTCATCCTTAGAACCTCTAAGCTCATATCAGACATACATGATGTAGCTTCAACCAACATCTGTCTTCGCTCAGCTACGCGCGGGTTAACCGTAATTTGGCATCAGCCAACAATACTCTCTGTTTGTCAACGAGCGGCATAACGTGATGCGGCTTCAGCCAACATCGCTCTCTGCTCAGCTTAAAAGTGTGACTTCAGGCAACCTCACCCTCCGTTTGGTAACGGACAGCCTAAATGGGATGTGGCTTCAGCCAACATCATCTTCCGTTTGGTAACGGGCGGCCTAAACGGGATGTAACTTCAACCCACACCACTCTCTGTTTTTAACGGACTACAAACATGATGTAGTCACAAACATCATCACTTTCCGCTCGATCATAGGCGGGCTACCGTGATGAGGCATTAGCAAACATCGCCCTCCAAATAGTAATGGTCGGCCTAAACGGGATGTGGCTTCAGCCAACATCGCTCTCCGTTTGGTAGCAGGCGGCCAAAAGGAGAAGTGGCTACAGCCAACCTCACCCTCCATATAGTAAGGAACGGCCTAAACGGGATGTGGCATCAGCCAACATCGCTCTCCATTTGGTAACAGACGGCCTAAAAGGAATGTGGCTTCAGCCAACATCACTTTCCGTTTGGTAACAGGTGACACAACCTGATGGGGTCACAACCATCATCGCTCTAGGCAACGGGAGGCATAAGAGTAATATTGCTTCAGCCAACCTCGCTCTCCGTTCTGGAACGGGCGACACAACGGGATGTGGCTACAGCCATCATCGCTCACCGCTCGGTCAAATTTTGATGAGGCTTCCGCCAACATCGCTCTCCATTAGCCAGCGGCGGCAAACCTGTGATGCCATCATCGCTCTCCGTTGTGCAACGGCGGCTTAAATGTGATGTGGGTTCAGCCAACATCGCTCTCCGTTCGGCCACGGGTTCCAACTACTGGTGTTGGAGAACGTATTTACACCATTCCAACACAGGCGTGTAAGCTAATGTGTCATGTCGTAGGGTAACGGTATGGAAGCCGAAACCAAACGAGGGGTAGGGACCAGTATATCGGTACCCTCCCACACTCTCTGTTCCGTACACTTCTCCCTCCTGCGGCTACTGCGCCAGCAAGTTGGAGAAAATGCTATGAAACTCGGAGGTACGCCTTAAAAAAGGTGGGGAATCCATAAAAGAAACCCAGGATTAATTTCCAACGTGAATCCATAAAAGAAACCGAGGAAAAATCCAAACGTGATGAGGCTCCAGCCAACATCGCTCTCCGTTCAGCAACGGGCGGCTTGTTGAACCAAAAATCTTACCTGTGATGTGGCAACCACCAACATCTACATACACAATTTTAATTATAAAATAATTCCATAAAAATCGAAAAACACCACTAGATGCTCAATGCATTCGATTAATAATAATGTAATAAACATATCTACACAAGAAATACGTATCCTCCTGTATTCTTGGGTTTAAACTCATAAGAATAGCCGCTAACGCAATAGCGACAATCAGGTCGAGCAACCGACCAGAAGTAAACAATCACGGTGAAGTCAATCTACCGTACCGGCTCCCGAATCGGTTTAAAGCCAATGAATTGTTTAATATATCCGCAATATTCTAATATTCATAAAGAATATTGTTCTCCACAAGAAATACGTATCCTCCTGTATTCTTGGGTTTAAAGTCATAAAAACGCTATGAAACAATAGCGAATATCGAGTCGGAAATCCGACCAGAAGTAAACCACACGGCGATGTCAAGTCTACCGTACCGGTGTCACGGTTTAAAGCCCCGGCCCGATCGCAGCCCCTGCCGTGGCCTCTGCGCATGCGCAGAGGTTGTAAACAGGCTGCAGAACGAATACACACTGCCAGTGTCTATTAAAGTGTAATAGAAATGCACAATCCTAACCATATAAATTTAATATAATCTATCCGTCGAATATGTTTTCTATATGTGTACCAAGCAGCTTGTTTCTAAGTGGTGTAGCTTTAGAGATATTTCACTTTTTCTGTATGAAGATTGCACTGACACTCAGAATATCCCAACTTTCACTATTATCTCTGTTTTTAATACTTTCAGCATAAATTGCTCTTAGGTTACATTAAATACTTCAGATCTTCCTCTTCAATCGCGCATTAAGATATTTTTAATCGATCCACTGAAAGTTTTTTAATTTATTTTACAAAAATAAATGCTTAGTCAACTGTCTTCACGGCAGGGGCTGCGATCAGGCAGGGGTTTTATACCATGACACCGGCACCCGAATCGGTTTTTCGCCAATATATTCTTTAATATATTCACCAATATTCTAATATTCATAGAGAATATTGATGTACACAAGGAATATGTTATTCTTGGGTTTAAAGTCATAAAAACGCTACGAAACAATAGCGAATATCAAGTCGGAAATCCGACCAGAAGTAAACCACACGCCGTGTGACACGGCGATGTCAACTCTACCGTACCGGCATCCGAATCGGTTTTTGGCCAATATATTCTTTAATATATTCACCAATATTCTAATATTCATAGAGAATTGATGTACACCAGAAATACGTTATTCTTGGGTTTAAAGTCATAAAAACGCTACGAAACAGTAGCGAAAATCGAGTCGGGAACTCCAACAAGAAAGTAAACAAAATGGCGCTGTCACTGTTGTGTCAACTAGCGTACCGGCACACAAGTGGGTTGTACGCTTATATTTCTTTAAATACAGTCGCCATAACCGACAAAATCATACAAACTAATCTTCATATGTTTATAATGAAATGTGGAAAAAATATCCATAAACTCACTGCGAATTCTGTACTTATTCTATAAAAAAGACTGCTGCATCTCTCGCAAACGTCCCTCGTTCACGAGTGGAATATGCTAATTGCTGTACCGGATGTTGCTACCTTCTCCCTCGGCCTCGAGTAGCCGAGGCTTAGTACCGAGGTAAAATAAGGTCATATCAGGACAGGTCCCGACTTGTGACAGCACACACTCGTGGGCACTTTAAAGTGCTGCTCCACTGGGAGACCAGGCTGCCAGCACCATGACCTGATATCCCACTCAGTCACATTATCCAGACACTGAACCAACCAGACACTGAGCCAACCAGCCCTTGCCTTATCCTAATAATGCCGCTGGCTCGGAAGCGACAAGTATCAAATGTTATGTCATTGGTTTGACTCGACCAGGGTTCGAACCCATGGGTTCGAACTCCATGATCTACCAAAATGGGAGACGGATGCTGAGCTCATTCAGCCATCCGCCTGGTCATGTATGTAAAGTTTGTTTTATTTAATGACACCTCTAGAGCAAATTGATTTTCATATCATCGGCTATTGGACGTCAAACATATGGTCATTCTGACATATTTCTTTGGAGGGAACCCACTACTCTTTCTGATAAGCAGAAAAAGGTCTTTTATATGCACTTTCCCACAGATAGGACAACACATACCACAGCCTTTGATGAACCAGTTGTGGACCACTGGTCGGAATGGAAAATAACCCAAACTGCAAATGATCGATCGGATGACCGACACCTTCACAGATGGACATTCTACTGCCTGAGGGATGTCCTGCTCCCTGGCATGAATGTATGTATGTACATGTATGTATGTATGTATGTACATGTATGTACGCACGTACGTACGTACGTAATACGTACGTACGTATATATGTATGTATGTCTATATATGTATGTATATATATATGTATGTGAGTATGTGCCAGCCCTATGTGTGCGTCTGTGTGACTCTGTGTGCCTACATATATACATGTCTGTGTATGTCTGTGTGTGCGTCTGTGTATGTATATATGTCTGTGTGTGTCGGTGCGTGTGGTTGTATGGGTGCATGTAGGTGCGCGCGCATTTACATGGGTAGCAACCATGCGTGTGCCCATCAATGACTCTCACACAAAAGTTACTTCGTGAATCATCTGTACTCACTGCGCCACCGGCTCCAGGCATCGTGTGTGTGGGGCACATAAAACTAGATTATCAATCAACTGATCTCGGGACCCCAGGTGCTAATAAATAAAACGGGAGCCTATATACAAGAGAGGCGCCACCTAACGGTCACGAATGAGCTACTTGGCTGTTTGTTCATTAGCCATATCATAACCGAGAATTTGATTCGAGTTAATATATATAGTTCATTCTGTTTGGGGGTTTTAGTTCTTTTGAAGAACTGGGGCCGTTTAAACGAAACCTTTGGCATTCAGGTATATCATATATTATATGTCAACTAATATTAGTAATAATTATAGTAATCGTAATAATAGTTGGATGGTTGTTGGAGTTTTACATCCTGGCAACATCTAAGGTCAGAGCCAGACAGTACGCACTCATTGTGACTTTATAGTGCTGCCCCACTGGGAAATCAGGCCGCCATCACCATGAGCCAAAATCCCACACAGTCACATTATCCTGACACTAAGCTAACCAATCCTTGCCCTATCCTATTAATGCTGAGCACCAAGCTAGGAAGCGACAAGTTTCAATTTGATAAGTCATTGGTTTGACTCGACCGGGAACCGAATTCCCGATCTCCCACACGGGAGGTCCGCACTCTACCGATTCGGCCACTGCACCCGGTCACCTGATATAGAACAGGCACGTGATTGGGTGCAGGGAAAAAGACTGACATTTTTTTTAGGTTATCGTGGGGACACACAGCATCCCACTGGTGTCGCGAGAGGGATGCAAATAGTGTATTTCAGAGGTGTTTCGGCGGCCAGAAAAAAAAAGGAATTCCGGTTAAAACCGGAGAAATCACATGCCTGTATAGAAGTGGAGAAACCAAAATAAAAGTATATATAATCCACACTAATCTAGCTTCTGCCTCGTTGAATTACCACGCAAATTAATAAATTTGTAAAGTTGATTATTTAGTTATCGCATTGCTGCTATTTTCCAGTTGCAATAGTTACTTCTGATCGATTCTGAAGTTATCAGCATGAGTTTGGTATAGTACGATGCAATCAGAAAATCATAAAATTCTCAACCTTGTTTAGAAATGAAAAATCTGGAAATTCTCAACCTTGTTACTTCATTGACAGAGGAGTTCATTGTAGAATATCGGCAGGGCTGTTACATCTCTGTCATTCTCCAAACACATATTTAGTTATATAAACAGAGAACTCGTGCTAAAGCTCTGCTGGAGAGGACTAGTCGCATGTCCCATTATTAAATTACCCATATACATTTGATCACATGCTACCACTAGTACCAGGAATCAGGGCGGAGATTGCAATGCACCTACCTACTACCAAGTATCGAGGTGAAGAGTGAAAAGCATATACATGCTACCAAGGATCGGCGTGGAGATTCCAAAAGTAACTACGCTGCATCCACGTTCAACTTGTGCCCAAATGTGCATACTATGCCGAGAAGTTCAACGTTCTTCACATTCTCCCTACGCTGACGTCGTTACGTCATAGTGTGACAGGGCCTTTAGCTTATATATTATGTAGAATCAAATCTAGATAATTATTTTGCTTTGAAAATTTGATGTTTTCATCGGACTATGCAGCTTTAATAATGCAATATAACACAATGTGAACAATACTTCCGGTTTGCGTAAATATACCACACAAAGGATACACGGTTGTGGAGACCTCGGTGCGGCGCACGCGCCGACCCGGCTTTTCCGGCCCGCAGAGGTGGCGCATGCGCAGGTAGTGGGCGACGAGCGGGCAGTGGCCCTGCAGGTTGAAGAGGATGCACTGCAGCTCGGGTCCAGGACCCACCGGGTGGGACTGGAAGAATGGATGAGTGTAGAGCCATTAGTTCCTACAGGTGAGCAGCTGGCGGTTAGCTCGACGCACACAGAAACAACATGGCACACCTCGCTCCAGCCATATTAATTATTATCAGGGTGTTTGGTGGATTGAGCGCAGGTGCATTCATTCGCTGCCAGTCGCTGCCATTGCTGTATTAGAAATTAAAGGATAAGAAATAGCTGGTTTTGGCACATTGCCATTCAATAGTTATCACTCACAAAAGAACTGATGACTGAAGAAGGTTGGTTGATTGGTTAGTTGGTTGTTGGAGTTTTACGTCGTAGCAACATATAAGGTCATATCAGGATAGGTACCGAATTGTGACAGTGCGCACTCATGGCGATATTATAGTACTGTCCCACTGGGAAACCAGCATGCCACCAGCACCATGACCTGATATCCCACTCAGTCCCATTATCCTGACATTGAGCAAACCAGTCCTTTCTGTATCCTAATAATGCCGAACACCAGGCTAGGTAGTGACAAGGATACATTTTATAAGTTATTGCTTTGACTCGACTGGGAATCGAACTCCCGACCTTCTGCACATGAAGCCAGCGCTCTACCGATTCGGTCACCGCGTCCGGTTGTAGGCCAAAGAAGAGGTGGGAAGACAATATCAAAGAGTGGACAGGATTGAAGTCACTGATTCTCAGAGGGCTGTGAAAACCGGGGATGGGGGAGAGCTGGTTAAAAAGTCATTAGTACAGTACAAACCCATTAAACCAAGCTCGGTTAAACCAAACGATCGGTAAATCCAAACTTATTTCGGTGGCCCGGCAAAATACTACCATTTATCATATAAAAATGTTGGTTAAACCAAAGTCAGTTAATCCAAACAAAATTGCCGGGCCCCAGACCACTTCCGGTACAGTTAAACCAAACTTTCATGTGGTTATAAGGTCATCTGATACTTTTTTTATATGATAAATGGTAGTACTTTGCCGGGCCGCTGAAAAAAGTTTGGATTAACCGATCATTTGGTTTAACCGAGCTTGCTTTAATGGGGTTATACTGTATATACATAAAAAACAATAATCAAAGTGTTCACATACATTGTATATTACATTCATAATGCATCGACGTTTTTGCCAAAGCCAAGTCAAATTCGGTTAAACTAACGATCGGTTAATCCAAACAAATTTCTAGGGTCCCTTCAAGTTTGGTTTAACGGGGTTATACTGTACTGCTAAAAGGATGTTATCACTACTGGCGCCCTACTGTCTCTTCCAGTATCCCCGAAAGAACCCCCGCATTTTCCCAGCCGAATGCATGTCATATTGACAAATGGCGTGGCGAATCAGTAGAGCGTGGGCTTCGCGCGCGGAAGGTCGGGAGTCGGTTCCTGGTCGAGTAAAAAAAAATGAGCAACTTTATAAATGATAGTGCTTCCCACTGGGAGACCAGGACACTGGCACCAATGCCCCAATATCCAATTCAGTCACATTATTCTGATACAGTATAACCCCGTTAAACCAAACTTGAAGGGACCCTAGAAATTTGTTTGGATTAACCGATCATTGGTTTAACCGAGCTTTGACTTTGACTTGGCTTTGGCAAAAACGGGGGTGCATTATGAATGGACAATGTATGTGGACACTATGATTATTGTTTTTTATGTGTATACAGTTTAACCCCAGTAAACCAACCTCGGTTAAATCAAACGATCGGTTAATCCAAACCTTTTTCGGCGACCTGGCAAAATGCTACCATTTATCATATAAAAAAGTCTCAAATGACCTTAAAACCACATGAAAGTTTGGTTTAACTGTACCGGAAGTGGCCTGGGGCCGGCAATTTTGTTTGGATTAACCGATACTTTGGATTAACCGATTTTGGTTTAACCAACTTTTTTATGTGATAAATGGTAGTATTTTGCCGGGCCGCCGAAAAAAGTTTGTATTAACAGACCGTTTCGTTTTACCGATCTTGGTTTAACGGGGTTGTACTGTACTGAGCAAACCAGTCTTTGGTCACCGTGTTCGGTCAAGTGCAAGAGCATACTCAGAAGCAGACTTTTATTTTAGTGATGTGCCGTTACTTGTTAGTTCTCATTACATTTGCTCTATTTTTCTTTTTTAATAATAGAGCAATTACAAAGACGAGGTACTCCGATACCTTTTGCAGTTATAAAGCTTCAGGGTTATTGCTTGCCCTCATAGGTCATATTACTACCATTAACTTGAGGGTGAGAGGAGGGTGGATCATTAGAATATTAATATATATGTGCTGCGAAATTGTCTTGGTATAAGACACTGACAAGAAAATTTATCCTTTCTGGCAGCAGTATTCGGCGAAGGAAATATGTGTTTTATCTTAACAATAAGTTACACATAATACTAATAGTAACACCAACAAAGGTGAATTCCGTTTGAACAATGCTGATGTATGTGTGTATAATTTTATATATGTATCCTCTATTCTCAACTGTCTTCTGGTTACAGAAAGAGGGCGCCCTCGTCTCCGGTTCAAGGATACCATCAAGAGAAACCTGAAGCTGAGAGACATTAAGACCGACTCATGGACATCACTCTCACAGCAGAGAGGTAAATGGAGAGCGGCAGTCAAGTAATGAAAGCAGTCTTTGTCGCACCGCAACCGACAGCGTGATGATGATGATACATATGTGTGTGTGTATATATATATATATATATATATATATAATAATATATATATATAATACAGTAAAACCTATCTAAATCGACCGACCATGTGACCGACTTTAATTGGTATATATATATATATATATATATATATATATATATATATATATATGTATTATATATCAATAGGTATCATATATATATATATGTATGTGATATATGTATACAGTAAAACCTCTCTAACAGACCACCTCCAGAGATCGACCCATCGCCTATATCGATCGTTTCATGTGGGTCCAAAGCGATTGCCTATACAATACTATTGTAATGATAAAAGAAACTGCCTAATCCGACCACCTCCCTAAATTGACCATTTAAACTAAAGTCGGTCCAATGGTCGGTCGATTTTGATAGGTTTTACTGTATATATATAATATATATATATTTATACTCGAAATACTCGAACGGACGGGGCTGCCCTCTATGGAAGATCTTCTGATCAAAAAGAATCTCCGGTGGACTGGACACCTCATGAGGATGTCATCAGACAGGCTACCAAAGCAGATCCTCTATTCTCAACTGTCTTCTGGTTACAGAAAGAGAGGGCTCCCTGGTCTCCGGTTGAAGGATACCGTCAAGAGAAACCTGAAGCTGAGAGACATTAAAACCGACTCATGGACATCACTCTCACAGCAGAGAGCTACATGGAGAGCGGCAGTCAAGTAATGAAAGCAGTCTTTGTCGCATCGCGACCGACAGCATGATGATGATGATATATTTATAATATATATATAATATATATAATATACATACATAATATATATATCTGTTACATAATGAATTATATAAATATAAAGTAACAGAGAGCCAATATGTATTCCGAGTAGTGGAACAGCCGTGATGGAATATATTGGTATTCACGCGGGAACCATGGTCAGGAACCGGTTTGCTGCAGATTAGGGCGACTGGAGCGCCGCTGTGGGTGCTGGCCGAACCAACTGGACTACATGTTAGTATCACTCTTCCTAGAATTGTTCTTTTGTATCATAAGGTAAGGCAGAGAAGTTATTAAATGACTCAGTCCAACTCCTGTATTTGGTGTATTCCTTTTACTAAGTTGTTGTGGCAATTTATATAAATATATATGTTGTATAAGAATCTGTGTGAATATAAATTAACAGAAGTTCTGAAATATATATATACTTTGATGGTTTCATAATTTTTCGGATATATATACAAATAAATGTATATATATATATATGTGTATGTAAAAATAGACAAAATAGTAACAATAATAATAATAATAATTACGTCCTGACCAGAGTTCCCGTGTGAATACGATATATAAGGTCATTTAAAGTATTTCACAGCTTACATATATAATTATACACACATATATATATATATATTTATCTATATATAGGCCTACGTTATGTATATATACATATGCATACATATATATTATATATATGTGTATGCCTATGTATATATACATAACATAGGCCTATATATGTATGCCTATGTATATATACATAGTATAGGCCTATATGTATGTATATATATAGTTAAATCCGATCAACTCTAATTTCTTAAAAGCGAACATAACAAAAATTGTCAAATAATACAACTAGTAATGGTATGATATAACATCAGCAGTTTCTAGTTTTTCTTCAACGTAGATCTAATCTTTTTGATTTATTATTAAACAAATACAAACAAGAATTAGATTGATATATTGACGGAGATGGGATCCACTTTTTTTTCTTGAAAGGTTTGACGTGTTGCTTTTTGTCATAAAACCAATATCGCATTAAAACACTGTCATTCTCTGAGATTTACCATTATCCGCGTGAAATCGTGAATTACAATGAAAATTAAAGGAATAAAAAGAAGAAACCTCTCGTGCTAAACCCTATAAAAGTACAACACACACAATGCGCACAGGAACAACTCAGCAGGCGAAGAAAACCTTTGAAAATATGCATGTATGTCTGTAGGTACGTAGGTATGTGGGTGTAGGTAGGTAGGCATGTGGGTATGTAGGTACAGTATGTAGGTAGGTATATAGGTAGGTATGTAGGTAGGTATGTACGTCGGTAAGTGTGTATGTAAGCATGTATGTGGGTATGTAGGTAAGTAGGTATGTACATAGGTATGTCTGTATGTAAGCATGTTTGTGGGTATATAGGTAGGTAGGTATTGCAGGTATTGTAATACCTCAGGGAGTTCTCCGCCCCTGCCTTGCAGAGTTGTAAACCACTGCCTTGTGGTACAGGTTCTTGACAGAACCGAAGGCTAAGGGAGCAAACCCTGAACAGAAAACCATGTCACTGTGGCAGCATCAAGGGCGGTTGATGTATGAAACTCCCAACATCTCCCGACCAGCCACTGCGGGGACAAATAGTTTTGCGCCTGTCTGGACATGTTCTTGCCGGTGTGAAACCTCTATTTGCTCCCCGAGAGAGTACCGCTGGTAACTTGCAAAAGCCAGCAGCACTTCAACACTTTTGCAGGCAGCTTTCATGAAATGAAGCAGTCTTTGTCGCATCGCGACCGACAGCATGATGATGATGATGAGGTAGGTAGGCATGTGGGTATGTAGGTAAGTATGTAGGTATGTACGTAGGGTGATGTACGTAAGGCATCAGTGAAGTGGCTGGGTGATGTACTGGCTAGCTTGTCAGGACCCGATCCGGTGGACCTAGTCGCTGTATGCTCAGTTGAGCATAGTGTAGTGTACCTTGGGCAATAGGATAGTGTATGTGAAGCGATGTCATCCGGTTGGTATGTAGGTAGGTAGGTGTGTAGGTATGTATGTTTGTTTGTTTGTTGTTGTCTGCTAGCAACATCTAAGGTCATCTCAGGACGGGTACAGACTTGTGTCAGTGCACACTCATGGCGACTTTACAGTGCTGTCACACCAGGAAACCAGGCGCCAGCACTATAACCTGATATCCCACTCAGTCACATTATCCTGACACTGAGCCAACCAGTCCTTGCCCTATCCTAATAGTAATAGTGCCGAGCGCCAGGCTAGGAAGCGACAAGTATCAATTTGTAAGTCATTGGTTTGACTCGACCAAGATTCGAACCCACAAACGCATGGGTTCGGATCTCCGGATTTCCCAAAACAGGAGACGGACGCTCTGCTCATTCAGCCACCCAGTCTTATTGTATGTATTTATGTATGTATGTATGTATGTATGTATGTATGTATGTATGTATGTATGTATGTATGTATGGATGTATGTGTGTATGTATGTATGTATGTGTGTGTATGTATGCATGTATGTATGTAAGTATGTATGTATGTACGTACGTACGTATGTATGTATGTATGTATGTATGCATGTATGTATGTATGCATGTATGTAAGTATGTATGTGGGTATGTAGGTAGGTGTGTATGTATCTATGTATGTAGGTATGTATGTGGTTATGTAAGTAGGTATGTAGGTGTGTATGTAGGTATGTCAGTATGTATGTGGGTATGTAGGTAGGTTTGTTAGTAGGTGTGTAGGTAAATATGTATGTAGGTATGTGGGTATGTAAGTAGGTATGTATGTATGTGTGTATGTATGTATGTGTGTATGTAGGTATGTGGGTATGTAGGTAGGTATGTATGTAGGTGTGTATGTAGGTGTGTATGTGTATAAGTATGTATGTGTGTATGTATGTGTGTATGTAGGTATTTAGGTAGGTATGCGCAGGTGTGTATGTAGGTATGTATGTAAGTATGTGGGTATGTATGTAGGTAGGTAGGCAAGTGGGTATGTAGGTAGGTATGTGGGTATGTAGGTAGTTTATATATGTAGGTATGTACGTATGTATGTAGGTATGTAGGTAGGTATTTGGGTAGGTAGGTTGGCATGTGGGTGTGTAGGTAGGTAGGTATGAAGGTATGTGGGTATGCGAGTATGCTTGCTTGTTTCTTTGTTTGTTGTTGTTTTACGTCCTAGCAACATCTAAGGTATGCGAGTATGCAGGTATGCATGTGTGTAGGTCGCTATGTAGGTAAGTATGTATGTTTGTTTTGTTTGTTGTTGTTTTACGCCCTAGCAACATCAAAGGTCATATCAGGACGAATGTATGTATGTAGGTAAGTAGGTACGTGGGTATGTAGGCATGTTGGTATGTAGGTATTTAGGTAGGTATGTAGGTAAGTTGCTATGTAGATATGTAGGTACGTAGGTATGTAGGTACGTAGGTATGTAGTAGGTAGTTATGTAGGTATGTGGGTATGTACGTATATGCATGTATGGATAGATAAATAGATAGATAGATATATAGATAGATAGATATATTGATAGATAGATAGACAGACAGACAGACAGACAGACATACAGACAGACAAAACACAAATTGTAGTAAATAAATACCTCGACCAGCCTCCTCTTTGCTGGGGCGGGCAGCAACTGCTTGGCGACCGACGCGCGGGTGTCGCCGGTAGGGACCGCCACCTGCGAGCTGGAGGCAGTGTTTCCGGCGGTGGACCGATGGCGGGAACCCCGGGACAGGAGCCGGTTATTCGGGGAGGTGGGCGCCAGGGGGATGCTTCCTAGCTTGGAAATGGTCCGATTGAAGTCGTCCAAATCCAGGGAGAAAACCACTATGTGAATAGACGCAGCAATATCGAGCTATATAAATTATATTATAATATGAATAAGCAATGCTTAGGACCGACCCCCGACATTGGTAATTAATATATGAGCCAGTCTCAAAAGGTGATAACTAATTTAGTTTTTGTCTGCTGTAATGATTGACACAAAACAGCGCAGAAACAGTTATACTGAAAACAGAAGGAAATTTGCTTCAAATCAATATGTATTCTATTGGGATTATGAAACAGCATGTAAAAAACAAATCAGTTTATCCTGAGCAAATGCATAAGCAGATAGTATGTTGATCGTTACAATGTACAAAGTTTTGTCCCATATTACTTATCACCTTTTGAGACAGTCTCATATATGTATATTTTCTGCGGAATTGATATAAACTGGTCCCAGTGCCTTCACCCATGTTTCAGCCCAGAACCAGTTTCAGCAGTACTTATACCCAGCTGGGACCAGTTCATATCAGTTCTGCAGCAATATCTGTTTCCGGTTTCTGGATTATGGTGAATTCATTTTCTCTTTCTATGACTCTGGCAGTATGGGTATTGTTTATGCGTATATACATGTGTTAGTCATTAGCCTCCCCCCTGTGTGGGTCAGTATAAATAGTATTTAACGGAGGGTCTGTAGTGGTCAACCCAAAAACTCTACGTCTCGAACTGTCCGCTGGGAACCGCAGCAGCCTGGGTGACTTGGGTTTGCACTAAGGTAGGCAAACCTGCCATGAGTCGCTGCCGAGCTGACACGAGCACTACTGTTACCCTCACTCTTGTTAGAAATTCTGACCAAAAAATAAACGGTTAGCTAGATTGTTGGCCAGCCAGAGGTATCGATCTAAACCATCATACATCGTCTTATGTTGTCGCTTACTGAGTCTATAATAATAGTGTGGGAAGCAATTGCTGCTGACCTTAAAGGACCTGTAACATGACAAAAACAACTTCACTTATTCACAATTATTATCATCAGCATATGACTAGCCATAATGTGTATAACTTGACACAACTTATTTGGTGGGGTAGGGGGTTATTTAAGGCCCATGGTCTGAGGTTAGGTAGGGTCAAGATATAGCTATTGGTGTCATTTAGCGCTAATGACTGTCCTCAGTGACAGAGGCTAGAGTATATTTAGTACAGGCTTGGAAAGTAGTGCAAACCGTACTGTCACTTACAGGGTCTGTACACATGGGAAGATGTGGAATTCAAGGCTATTTCAAGCCTTTTGAAGGCTATTTTTGATCGGAATTCAAAACTATTTTCATTTGGACTTCAGGAAAATACAACAATGGTGAATGGCGATTTCAAGCTAATTTAGATCAGTGGAGACAGTTTAATGGAATTTACGGCTTTTCAAGACTAATTACCCAAAATAGGTTAAATTCAAGGCATTTCAAGGCCTTTAAATGTGGGAGATGAAGTTCAATACTTTTCCAAGACTTTCCAGGCCCCATACGAACCCTGCGATAGTCTCATCACATTGAAGTGGAAATTAGCAGTCACTCAGTGCTTTCAAAACTATTGGGGCACCTCAATTCCATTGCTCGGGGGCACAGCCGAGATAATACAGCAGAAGAAATGGACTCCAAATAAGTACATCCAAATAAAATGATCGACTGTCGTTGTTTGGTTGGTTGCTAGAGTTTTGCATCGTGGCAACATCTAATGTCATATCAGGATGGGTACCGACTTGTGACAGTGCACACTCATGGTGACTTTATAGTGCTACCCCACTGGGAAATCAGGATGCTAGCACCATGACCCAATATTCCACTCAGTCACATTATCCTGACACTGAGCTAACCAGTCCTTGCCCTATCCTATTAATGCCGAGCGCCAACCTAAGCAGTGACAAGTATCAATTTGATAAGTCATTGGTTTGACTTGACCCGGGAACTGAACTCCCGACCTTCCACACGCGAGGCCCGAGCTCTACCGATTCGGCCACCTTCGCCCGGTGTTCGACTGTCACCCCTGTGAAGGACAACACGGCAGCAAACCAGAGCGTCTGAGATGTAATGCAGATTTCCTGGAAACTACTTTGTTTAAAGTTTCTTTGAAGCATTTTTACCATTGCCAGGCTGCTCCAGTGTCCAATCAACTAGCTCAGTCTTAATTAAAGGTCATTATCATCATCATCATCATGCTGTCGGTCACGATGCGACAAAGACTGCTTTCATTACTTGACTGCCGCTCTCCATTTAGCTATCTGCTGTGAGAGTTGCATCCATGAGTCGGTCTTAAACATTTCATGAAAGCTGCCTGCAAAAGTGTTGAAGTGCTGCTGGCTTTTGCAAGTTACCAACGGCACTCTCTCGGGGAGCAAATAGAGGTTTCATTAAATGTCATTAAATGTCATTAAAGGTCATTGGCTCACCGTCCTGCCTGCTGCTGTCCATCAGGTTCTTAACCGCCTGTGTCTGATGCTCTTCCGCCATCTTGGGAACTTTGGGCTCCAGTCGAGACAGGTTCCACTTCTGCCACTTTTTTGGTGCCGGGGTGAGGCCTGGAACAGTATGTGTGTGTTGGGGGGGGGGGGGGTGGAAGGGGCGAGAAGCAAATATGATTAATTACCAAGTTGCTATAATGGAGGTAGTCGAATTGCATAGAATGTGGGAATACTAGTATTATAATAATAGTGACAATAACAGTGACAATAGTAATGATAGTAATAGTGATTGATGGTGGTGATGGTGCTAATGATGACGGTGTTGTCAATAATAGGAATGATGATGATGATGATGGCCTCCCCCTGTAAAATACGACATGCACAGATAGGCACAGGTGTGTTGATTGCATTAAGAAGCCTAGATAGTCTAATGGTTAGGACACAAGCGCCGGAATGGCAGAAGAGTGGGTTCTAGTCTCGCTCTAGGCATCATGTTCCGATCATTAACAAAACACAATACACACGGCCACGTATTATTGAAATATAGACCATTGTGACAGGATGGCCGATTGAGTTGAGCGCCCGTCTCCCGTCTTAGTAGATCGTGGGCTTCGAACACATGGGTTCGAACCCTGGTCGAGTCAAACCAATGACTTATACATTTGATACTTGTTGCTTCCTAATCAGGCCCTCGGGATTAATAAGATAGGGCAAGGACTGGTTGGCTCAGTGGCAGGATAATGTGACTGAGTGCGATATCAGGTCATGGTGCTGACAGGCTGGTCTCCCAGTGAGGCATAACTAAAACGTTGCCATGAGTGTGCACTGTCACAAGTCGGTACCCGTCGTGATATGACTTTAGCTATTGCCAGGACGTAAAACTCCACCAACCAACCAGTATCCTTTGTAAATGCACATAAGCTACTCCTTCATGCATGTGCTCCCAGTGTGAGCCTCCCCCTGGCTCCCTAATTGATATTTAGTTAAGGCAGGTGTGTTGATGTTTCCACACGGAGCCCTCCTTGTACTTGTAGCCCAAGGATGCCTTCCTTACATGGCATGCACGCCCTACACCCACACTTTATGACATACGCCTCTCAACAACAAAGCAACTCCCAAGATGGGCCCCAGAATTGATTAAACTATAAGATAAAGGTTTACCCTGCCGAGTATAAACAGATAAACTGGGGCACTCCTGTACACACTCAAAGCTTTATACAGTATAACCCCAATAAACCAAACTTGAAGGGACCCGAGAAATTTGTTTGGATTAACCGAGCATTGGTTTAACCGAGCTTTGGCTTCGACTTTGACTTGGCTTTGGCATTGTATATTACATTATGAATGTAATATACAATGTATATGGACACTTTGATTATTGTTTTTTATGTATATTAAACCAAGCTCCGCTTAACCAAACAATCCGTTAATCCAAACTTTTTTCGGCAGCCCAGCAAAATACTACCATTTATCATATAAAAAAGTCTCAGATGACCACATGAAAGTTTGGTTTAACTATACCGGAAGTGGCCTGGGGCGCGACAATTTTGTTTGTGTTAACCGATAATTTGGATTAACCGACTTTGGTTTAATCAACTTTTTTATATGATAAATGGTAGTATTTTGCTGGGCCGCCAAAAAAAGTTTGGATTAACCGATCGTTTGGTTTTACCGAGCTTGGTTTAACGGGGTTGTACTGTATTTGTACTAGGCTTTGTCCTGTTTGAGTTAGGAGCTAGATTAGGTATACCAATCTGACTTGGGGCAGTTTGTTGGTTGGTTGTTGGAGTTTATGTCCTGGCAACATCTAAGGTCATATCAGGACTGGCGAAGTTTGTTGCTGTTGTTTTTCTCAGCTTTCCCCGCCCCCTCCCATCGCTTGTGCTCACTCTATTATAAATTCGCTCAAATTTGTCAGAAAATAGAAATAGATTTGAAGATCCTGACGGTCACCAAAGGTAAGTCAAGTCTACTTTACTTTTATTGATCGATGTAGCCTAATTAGGTTCACAAAATACTATTTTGTAAATTATATATATATATGTAATTTATAATATAATTGTTAGAATAAACAACATTCACCAAAGAGAGAAAGCCTAAAATGTATAAACCTGATAATATTGTTAAAAGGCAGGTACAGTGAGTGTAGGTGGGGGTAGGGTTGGGGGCAGTGGTGCGTGCACAGACTGGTAGCACCCCCCAACGGATCTGAGGATGAGTAGGCTGGAACAGTAGATGACAAGAGCAAGGTTCCTCCAGTCGATGACTGAGGGAGGAGTTCGATGGAAGCTTCTGGCCTTATTAATATTATACTCGTATAATGGCTTATACAGCATATATAGGCCTACTATATAATCTGAAGCCATTATATATACATATGTACACATGTATATGCATATAATCTTAATCCTTTAGTTAATATCTATATGTGTGGGTGTGTGTGTGTGTGTGTGTGTGTGTGAATACACACATATGTACACACGGGAACATTTTGAGAGAAGCTATAATCTCTGTCAAGGGATTAAATTGCCTGACCTAATACAAGTTTTTTCGCAGAAACTGACACTGGCGATTAGTGAGCAGGGGAGCCGACAGTGGAGGTGCCACCGGTGCCATCAGTGCAGTTGGAGGAGGTTAATATGGAGAGGAAACCTCATTGGAGGATAATGATAGTTAATACAACCTTCCGACTATTAATATTTGTATAAGCCTTATAGTTATATGCCACATGTAAATTATAGATATAAATATATATTTAAATATATGTATAATTTCATATACCGTATATAGATATCCATATACATATATACGGTTTGTGTATATGTATTTAAAAGAAGAAAATTTAGGTAGGTTGTTGGTGATTAATTAGTAAGACTTCCCATTCTGCCGTACCGGTGTTTTGGTGGGTAGGGACCATCCTTGAACGTAATCCCCAGAATTAATCAGAATTAATCGCGGTGGCCGAATCGGTAGAGCACAGGCGTCGCGTGTGGAAGATCGGGAGTTTGGTTCCCGGTCGAGTCAAACCAATGACTTAAAAAGTGATACTTGTCGCTTCCTAGCCTGGTCCTCGGCATTATTAGGATAGGGCAAGGGCTGGTTAGCTCAGTGTCAGGATAATGTGACTGAGTGGGATATCAGGTCATGGTGCCAGCAGCCTGATTTCCCAGTGGGGCAGCACTATAAAATCGCCATGAGTGCATACTGTGACAAGTTGGTACCAGTCCTGATATGACCTTAGATGTTGCTAGGACGTAAAACAACAACAAACAAACAGATAATTCCAGACATATAACTTAGAACCTGACTGGATTACTCAATTACTGCTAAAATTAGACTACACACACTTCGGAATAGCATCTTGCATATTTTACACGTTTATTTGCGGTGAAGAAGACGAAGAAAGTGCGAAAAGGAATGGGTTTTGTCGGTGGATTGCGTTTATGTTAGCTGATTTATCAATGAATAAGGTCCTAGAAAGTTAGTTGGAATTAATTTACTTTAGCGCACACACACAAATGAGACAAAGTTTAGAGCCCATCAAAGTTCTACATCGGGTTTTAAATGCACAGACCTTCTTGACTTTAACGCTGGTACACCAGCATTGTCGCCATCACAGCTGTACACTAAGTTTAGAAGTGCACAAACCTTTTTGGCGTTAACAACAGTACACCAGGATTGCAGCTATCACACTTTGTACATCACGGTTTTAAGTACACATACTTTTGCCTTAACCACAGTACACCAGGGTTGCAACCATGACAGCTGTACACTAAGTTTAGAAGTGCACAAACCTTTTTGGCATTAACAACAGTACACCAGGATTGTAGCTATCACAGTTGTACATCACGGTTTTAAGTACACATACTTTTGCTTTAACAGCAGTACACCAGGGTTGCAACCATGACAGCTGTACACTAAGTTTAGAAGTGCACAAACCTTTTTGGCGTTAACAACAGTACACCAGGATTGTAGCTATCACAGTTCTACATCACGGTTTTAAGTACACATACTTTTGCTTTAACAGCAGTACACCAGGGTTGCAACCATGACAGCTGTACACTAAGTTTAGAAGTGCACAAACCTTTTTGGCATTAACAACAGTACACCAGGATTGTAGCTATCACAGTTGTACATCACGGTTTTAAGTACACATACTTTTGCTTTAACAGCAGTACACCAGGGTTGCAACCATGACAGCTGTACGCTAAGTTTAGAAGTGCACAAACCTTTTTGGCGTTAACAACAGTACACCAGGATTGTAGCTATCACAGTTGTACATCACGGTTTTAAGTACACATACTTTTGCTTTAACAGCAGTACACCAGGGTTGCAACCATGACAGCTGTACACTAAGTTTAGAAGTGCACAAACCTTTTTGGCGTTAACAACAGTACACCAGGATTGTAGCTATCACAGTTGTACATCACGGTTTTAAGTACACATACTTTTGCTTTAACAGCAGTACACCAGGGTTGCAACCATGACAGCTGTACACTAAGTTTAGAAGTGCACAAACCTTTTTGGCATTAACAACAGTACCCCATGATTGTAGCTATCACAGTTGTACATCACGGTTTTAAGTACACAGACTTTTGCTTCAACAGCGGTACACCAGGATTACAACCATCACAGCTGTACATCAGGTTTTGAAAGCTGCATAGTCCGATGAAAGCATCAAATTTTCAAAACCAAACATAATTATTTTGATTTGATTCTACATCTCTAACTTAGATACTGCTGCATTTATTAAGTATTTGTTACGACATAGAAGAGAATACTGAGTAAATATAATAGAACCTGTTAATGCAGAAGCCTATAGATGGTGTCAGAGTTTTGGCATGCTTGCCAAAATTAACTTTCTATGTTTGCACTTCAAATATCTCAAAAGTTAGGCATTTAAAATAAAAGTTACTTCAAACTAAAGTAAGGTGGATGATAAAAATCAACTTGATGTATTTATCTCAGAACATTGACAGAGGTGTGAGCTAGTACTGTACCTGTGATCCACTCCGTGATGACGTCGAGCAGCCTCGTTTTGAAGTCATCCCCAAAGGAGCTGTCTGACTTGGGGAACGCCTCCCTGTAGGTGGCGAGCACCGCCTGCCCGAGACAGTCACTGTACACCTGCAGAGACGCCAACGTTGTGGAACCAAAAATAGCAACATTTTAACATTTTATTGGGAATATAACTTTTTGTGCGGCAACATGCAGCACGACAATCGGACATTTATCATGACATAGTATAATCATACAATATATACAGTATAACCCTGTTAAACCAAACTTGAAGGGACCCTAGAAATGTGTTTGGATTAACCGATCATTGGTTTAACCGAGCTGTGGCTTTGACTTTGACTTTGAGTAAGCATGTATTTCACATGTAATATACAATGTATGTGGACACTGATTATTGTTTTTTATGTATATAAAGTTTAACCCCGTTAAACCAAGCTCAGTTAAACCAAACGATAGGTTAAGCCAAACTATTTTCAGCGGCCCGGCAAAATAATACCATTTATCATATAAAAAAGTCCCAGATGACCTTATAACCACATGAAAGTTTGGTTTAGCCATACCGGAGTGGCCTGGGTCTGACAATTTTGCTTGGATTAACCGATAATTTGGATTAACCAACTTTGGCTTAACCAACTCTTTTATATGATAAATGGTAGCATTTTGCCGGGCCGCCGAAAAAAGTTAGGATTAACCGATCGTTTGGTTTAACCGAGCTTGGTTTAACGGGGTTGTACTGTATGTATATATAATTATACTACAGTGAAACCCTACCTTGTCATGGTGGGGAGGCTTGTGTGCCTCCGTGACCATGAGAGCTATACCGGCGGGGGCTAGCCCCCTGGCAAGTTTAACCAAGCTGGGCAGGACTCATGGTAGAGGACAGACTAAGAGCAGCCACTGGTCCTCCAGGTTGGGGGTTGGGTGTGGGGCCAACAACCCCACCCCGGAAAATAGAACAATGTTACAGAATCACATCACAGTGAAACCTCTCTAAATCAACCGACCATGGAACCGACTATATGGTCCATTTATGGAAGTGGTCGGTTTAGGGAGATTTGTGTTATCGTTACAATGGTATCGTATGGGCGATCGTTTGGGATCCAAATACATCGATCGATATAGGGGAGTGGTCGAACTGTGGAGTTGGTTGGTTAGAGAGGTTTTACTGTATATACCATCATCATCATCAGCATCTATTGCTGTTGAATTATTTGGCCTAGACCTGTATCAGGAAAGGTTATGCGAATAAGGACATATTGTTGAGACAGAAGCCAGTCCTACCTTGAAAACCTTGTCATGGATCTCAGGGTTGATACTCTTGAAGAGGGCTACGAAACTGTCAGCAATCCGATCAAAGAAGTAGTTCTTGTCACTAGACCACTTGGTCTTCTGGAAATGAAAAAAAAAAAAAACACAATAAATAAAACTTGCAATACTTACATAGATCGTGGCAAATTACATACAACATGCATTAATTTCACTGTCTAAATAACTGCATATGATGCTACATTAAAGAAAAGAGAGTAAAAGAGCTCCATTATATTGCACTAGATTAAAGTTGCGTAGTCTGATGGTTTTGAGTTTCTTCCTTTTATTTAGTTAACTAAAGATAAACATTGGTTTTTGTCTTCTTAATTAAACAAATATCAATGCAGATATCAGATATCATCTTTCAGGAACAACTCTAGAAATACTAGATCGAGACTTATCTGGACGCAAAATTCTAAATGGGTCAGCAATAACTCGGCCAAAAAAAAAAACACCCAAAATACTTTTATTTAAAGTTGCACAGTACGATGGTTTTGAGTTGCTATCATTTTTCTGATATAAATATATTAAATTGATTATCATAATCTACCTTAATTTAGTTTGAAGTAACGTTTATTTTGAATGGATAACTTTTGAGATATTTGAAGTGCAAACATGCCAGATTAATGTTAAGGTTCGATGAAATTGACCCAGTATGTCCTTCTATGTGGCAACAAATGCTTAATAAGTGCATCAGTATCTAAGATAGTCAGATTGACATGTACACTCAAATCTAGCTGAATGTCTTGGTTTTGAAAATGTGATGTTTCATCGGACTATGCAGCTTTAATGTCAATTATGCCTGCCCATTTTCTTATTTAAGCTTCACCAAGCATAAAACTTGAATAGCGAGAGAAAAATTGATCATCAAAATACAATTTTGGTTTTTTGATCAGCAAAATAAACACAGCTACCTGGTGTAGGAATGAAACTTACTGTGGCGCTAAATATAGCCTTCTAGATCTAAATTTGGAACACATCAAGTGTGTGGACTGACCTTGGTGCAAATTTATTGATTAAAGTTGCATATTCCGATGGTTTAGAATTTCTGTATTTTGTATGGGATAAATATATATTAGATCGATCACTAGTATCTACTTTACATTAGTTCAAAGTTACTTTATTTTAAATGTTAAACTTTTGAGGTATTTTGAGTGCAAACATGGAAAATTAGTTTTGGCAAGCATGCCAAAACTCTGACACTATAGACTTCTGCAGTAACAGGTTCTGTTAAATCGACTCAGTATTGCCTTCTACACAGAAACAAATGCTTAATAAGTTCATCAGTATCTCAGTTAGATATGGCACCTACTTAGATAATCATTTATTGCTGGTAAAAAGGAATACTGAGTGAATTTAATACAATCTATCACTGTTGAAGCCTATAAATTCCAGCATTTCGATGTGCACACCAAAATTTAATTGACATATTGTCAGTGTGAATATCTCCAAAGTTAGCCCTTTCAAACAAAAGTTGTCTGCACTTCAAAACTAGAGTAAAGTAGATTATAATATTCAATTAATATATTTATATGAATCATAGGACAGAAATTCAAAACCATTGGACTATGCGCATGAACTGCTACTTGGGTAGGCTAAAAACCTTGAATGCTGATCTCAAATTAGAAATGAAAAATCAAGTCTAGATAATCAGATAATTGTTTCCGTTTGGAAAATGTGATGTTTTCATCCGACTGTACAGCTTTAATCAGACACCCGCCCACTCGCGTCGCAGTGACCTAATTTGCACACATCCCCTAGGGAGAAAGGTAAGAACTAAGATATGGGCTGCGCAGTCGGTCTTTAATGCGCATTTACTCCTGTAAATCCTCACATTTTAGAATAAGCTAAAAATTGCCATAGTCTGACGGCTTTGAGTGTCTGCTAGATTTGTTCATTTTTAGACATGCAGAAGAAGGGTTAAAAAAGAATCTAGCTTAATTTAGTATTTGCTATAAATCATCAATTTATATTTGAAGTGGAAAACATGCCAAATTAATGCGAGCATGTACACACCAAAATGGTGTCCTCTGTGGTGGAGTGGTTAGAGTGTCTGACTTTTTTCCAGGTCGGACTCCTAATCTGAAGGTTGATGGTTCGATTCCCCCCCCACCCCCCACCTCTGCCAATTTGGATTTCCACCGCTGTGTATAACTTACAGCGTCATCAAAGGCCAGTTGCTCTCATACTATGTCTATGTGGTGTGGGAGCTAAAAAATCCCTTGGGTCGGTAAAAGTGTAGGCTCAGGCTTTCTATCGACAAACTGTCTAATGGTGAAAACAAGTCTATTCAGACTTATTCATGATAGGCAGTATAAATCTTCCAAGAAAAAAAATGCTGGAGCCGCTTAGGCATCAGCAGTAACAGGTTCTATTGAATTGACTTAGTTTTCCCTTTTATGCAGCGACAAATGTTTAATAAGTGCGCCAGTTTTCTGTGTTGGATCAAATCTAGGTCAATGTTTTCGTCTTACTTCTTATGCTTAAATCACACTTTGCAGCTTTAATATAAATACATGTGTATGTTGTAACTTCTATTTGTGTATTTTACGGTAGATATATGATTCCATTCCACCCAGTTTCCCCCTCAGTCCCCCTCCCAGTGTAGGGAAAGTGTGGGGACGAGGTGCAATGGGTGGGTGGGGGCGCGGCGGGGGGGTAAATTGAATATGCATCTAGTGACTTAATACCTTTAACACACCGGAAAACAGGAAATATTTGTCATAATCCCGAAGATTGAACCGTGTTGAAATATGATTAAATACCTTTCTGAGTGATTAAAATGAAGGTTTTAAAAGAAAAACCTGGCAGCATTATGGGGAGCTTGTAAGAGTGGAAATACGAGAAATGTGACATGTAGGATATTGTTCTAAAAAAAAACTAAAAAAACAGAAATTTAAAAAGAAATGTTATTAATCTTGGAAATGGAATTCTTAAAACAATAACATAAAGCCAAGGGCGAGGTAATAATGACAGTATGTGGAAGCTCCCTTATGTAAAATTCACTTTGCGAGAAATATTTACATTGAAAATGTCGATGAAGATCCACCAAAAAGTGTCCTGCATAATGGCCACCGAGGCTTCCGACTGGAAAATCTTTTTCCAAAACTTTTTGAAGCCGGGCTGAAAAGATTTTAAAAAAGACACAACCATGAAAGCCATTAATGTTCCTTCCCACCAACACAGTGCCAAAGAGATTATATTACCATAACCTTTACTGTGTCTTAGAAAATATCCACTTTAGGAATATTAAGCTTGCATAGTCCGATGGTTTTGCGCTTCTGTCATTTTTCAAGATAAATGTATTTGGTTGATTGTTATAATCGGCTCTACTTTAGTTTGAAGTCAACTTTATTATAAATGGTTAACTATATATATTTGAAGTGAAATTATGCTGAATGACTTTGGGTGTGCACGTCGAAATTCTGACGTCATAGGCTTCAGCAGTAACATGTTCTATTAAATTTACTCATCATTCCCTTCTATACAGCAACACATGTTTAATAAGTGCACTAGTATCTAAATTAGATGTATGGGATCTAAATTAGATATGTGGGATCAAATCTAGATGAGTGCTTGGCTTTCGAGAATTTTATGATTTCATCGGACTATGCAATTTAAGAATCCTGCAAGTGGTTTATTTTTTCGCCATCTTTGATACATACTGTTAGCAAGTGCCAATGTGAACCCTCCAGAATGTAAATCATGGGGGTGAGTTTTATTTCCACTTTGGAGGACATTCTTTTCTTTTATTATCGAATTTCCATCCCGCTCCAATAGGTTAGTTGGTTAGTTGTTGGAGTTTTACGTCATGGCAACATCTAAGGTCCTATCAGGACGGGTAGGCTACTGACTTGTGACAGTGTGCACTCAGGGCGACTTTATAGTGCTTCCCCACTTGGAAATTAGGCCGCCGGCAAAATGACCAAATCTCCTACTCAGTCACATTATCCTGGCACTGAGCTAACCAGTTCTCGCCCTATCCTAGTAATGCCAAGTGCCAGGCTAGAAAGCGATAAGTAGCAATTTTGTAAGTCATTGTTTTGATTCGACCGGGAATCAAACTCCCAATCTACTGCATGGGAAGCTTGCGCTCTACCAATTGGGCCACCGCGTCCGGTCTCTTGTTACCACAGTCATCAATGAATCACCCCTTGTCTCATATATGACCACTTTCCATATTGTTAACCTATGTACCAGAAGCCTGGCTTCTCATGTGCAAACTGTCCCACAGGTTATTTGCAATTGATAACAAGAGAGTTCTCAACTCGTTGCTGGACCTCCCTGTAGGTTACTGATATGTTGTATACTTCTTGGAATAAACTCTTTACACAGTTCCCGACTTTGTCATTGCTGTCGAGTTGGTTGGTTGTTGGCAGTTTTATATCCTGGCAACATCTAAGGTCATATCATGATAGGTACCGACTTGTGACAGTGTGTAGAATCTAATGCTTGGATCTGTGGCTGTGTACGTAGGCTATGAGGAAACCAATACAGACAAAGAGAAAGGAAGAGAGTAAAGTATAATAGAAGCGAAGAGAGTCCAGTCCTCTGGTTTATTTCTTATATAGTTACATGGGTTCATTGTAGAGTATCACCCCACCTCCTTCCCCCAATGGGAATGGCCATACCAAAAGGGATCCAGCATTCCTGGTCTCCATGGATACCAGTGGTCTGCCCACCACCAGTAGCTGTATGACCCCATGGCCACTACCAACCTTGACCTTTTGAGTGGGGTAACCCCTACCCCAGCAGAAGGGCTAGGCCCTGAGTGCAATCACACCCAGACCTGCCAGCACCACTGTGTCTATTTACATCTCACTCAGGCACCACCAACTAAATATATATATATGCACCTGGTCACATACACTGATCAGTAATAGAACATTTGCTGAGTATCGGAATATTTTACAACATACTCACTCATCGTGACTTTATAGTGCTGCCCCACTGTGAAATCTGACTGCCAGCATCATGACCCGATATCCCACTCAGTCAGATTATCCTGACACTGATCTAGCCAGTCCTTTCCCTATCTAATCCTATTAATGCTGACTGCAACACTAGGAAGCGACAGGTAAGAATTTTATAAGTCATTGATTTGACTTGACTGGGAACTGGACTCTCGATCTCCCGCACGCGAGGCCTGGGTTCTACCGCGTCTGGTCATATCTGTCGAGTGAAGCGAATTAGTTCTTGCATTGGCGTCAGGGACAGGCTGGTAGTAGTGGTGGTGGTGGTGGAAATCATCTTTTTGACGCAGATTAAGTAATTCTAAGTAAACATATGTAAGTTTTGCAGACTCATTATTTTTAATGAGAATTTGAGTTGAAAAAGAAAAAAAGATATTGTAACACACCTCACATTTCCCGACAAAGCATCTATAGGGAATGGAAAATTGGGGGGGGAGGGGAGCGGGGTATTCGAGGGGTGTTCTGGGTAATAATGGCAGGGCCTGGTGGTAGTGTCTTGATACACTGGTCACTTGCTATCCGGACCGCACTTCGCCCACACCACTCTCTATCTCCTCTCTGCTGGCCTTGCTCCTCCTTGATTATGTCTGAAAATAGTTCCAGGAGGGGGAGCCCGCCAGCATTTCACTTTCTACTCTTACTCTGTCTGTGTCTTTGGCTCGCTGGCTGGTCACCATAGAGCAAATAGACACGGTCCTTTGACTCAACTCTCCTCATTTCTCTTTCCTATACTCTACCCTTTTTTTTTTTTCTCCCAGGCTTACTTCTCCCCCTGATCAAGGGAGTTGTTTGCTTGGGTGGGGCCCTTTACCTTATCGTTTCTCTCACTTTGTTCTTGTTGCTGGAACCACTGGACCCAGCTTTACCCGTCCCTTCCTTCTAAACCCTTACTGCTGTCAACTGGATACGAGTGCTGTGCTACCGCCGGACCGGAGTAATTCGGAGCCGCCCCAACGACTCATCGTTTAATTGTTGTAAAGACATCCCCAGCTTCTACAACCGTCCCAACGGAAGATTAATCTTCAACCAAAGATTGGACCGATTTATCAGTGCCTCTCTATATTGTTGCAGTTCTGAAGCCGGTAACCGTCATAAGGTTACGAACCCCCCAGAAGTCAAGTTGACACACTGGTGCTGGACCTTTGTGAGTAGAGCCCCATTGCAAATGGCGTTAGGATGGTGTAATTACAGATGTGCCAGTAGTTAGTTAATGGAAATGGAAATGGAAAGTTGCTTTAAAAAGTTTTAAAAAGAATTAAATAATGGTGGGGGGGGGGAGGGGGGGGGTAATCAATAATACAACAGACTGACGAACCGTCTCAGAGAGTGTTTTACAGGGAGAGAGTTTGTTTGTTGTCTTACGTCCTAACAATATCTAAGGTCATATCAGGACTGCTACCAACTTGTGACAGTGTGCACTCATGGGGACTTTATAGTGCTGCCCCACTGGGAGACCAGGCCACCAGCACCATGACCTGATATCCCACTGAGCCAACCAGTCTAGGCCCTGTCCTAATAATGCTGAATGCCTGGCTAGGAAGTGACAAGTATAAATTGTTACGTCATTGGTTTGACTCGACCAGGGTTCGAACTCACAAACCCATGGGTTCGGATCCCCCGATCTCCCAAAACAGGAGATGGACGCTCAACTCATTCAGACATCCCAGTCTTAGCTTCACACACACACCAACACACATACATACATACATACATGCACACATACATACATACATACATACACATGCATACATGCATGCATACATACATACACACATACATACATACACACATACATACATGATACATACATACATACATACATACACATACATACATACATACATACACATACATACATACATACATACATACATACATACATACATACATACACATCCGACTTGCGCGTGATGTGTATGTAGGACTTGCGGTCAAGATTACCCAACATGCATCGCCAAACGGGGCCTGAAAACCACCACATTCAAATTGTCCCCAGCAGGATGGATCCGATGACCCACACCTTCACAAGTGTATAAATGTAATAAAATAAAAACCATATAGCCCACACATATATATAACAGCAGTGGGATCAGGACCACGATAGTATCTCCATGTGCAGCCCCCTCCACCACCCACCACCCACCACCCACCCTCCACCACCTACCCGCTCCACCCCTACCGCCCACCGAATTCACTTCCACATGAAACACTGCATGCGCTCGACCACTCTAGCCGCTATCCCTGAGGTGCTGGGGATTCCTCGATGGTCATCAATGTTACTCACAACAGTCAACACCGATCATACCTCTCCACCATCTTATACAGTTTGCACGCTGGTCCAGCTAAAAAATACCCACCCCACCCCACCCCACATCCCCACCCCACCCCACCGACCCTGCTACTCCCTCCTTACCCCCTAGGCTTAACCCCCCCACCCCCTTCAACGATTTAGTGCTTTCTATCTTCTACTAAATCACACAACCTACAGAGCTTTGGGTTATGAGCAGCTGGCAGCAAGTCTACCATGACTACCAAATAGGTTGTAGCATTATGGTTTACTAACTCTTTATCATTATTTTAACGTGATTGTTTATATTAAGGACGCAGTGGCCGAATTGTTAATAAGAGCGATGGATGGCTTTCCATGCAGAAAGTTGATTGGTCGTGATGTGGGCAAGACTATAATTGAGCTGTGGCCAGTGCGGGCTTGATTCGAGCAACCCCCATATGGAAATGCAGGCTGCTCGCCAAGACGAACCCGCATTGGCCATCAAATGCGGGTAAGGGTTCGCTGCTACTCATTGCTAGGAGACGCACCGCGGCGTCCCGTGCTACTCTCCTAGCAACGTAGAATGTTCGAGCCATCGGGCCCGGACCCATCAGACGTGTTTCATTGGTCCTATGATGTTTTAGACGATAATATGGCTTTAAATACCGTAATTGGGAGTATCTTAACAATAAAGGAATTGGAGGGGAAGTATTTATTCATACCATTGACGTTTGCAGAGATTAGATGGTGTTGGTAGGAACAGAAATAAAGTTGTCAGCTCTTAAAATATTATTGAGACGTTCTTTGCAGTCCTTACCCTTTACGATCAGGACCCTTATTACACTAACCATTCATGGTCAAATCCCTAATAATGGCTCATTATTATATCTATTACTATTGGCCTTCTGCACAGACGAGGGAATAATGTAGACATCACAGTATGGATCACAACCCTCTCCTCAGGACTAGTAACCACCTTCTTAATACAGACAATAACAATAATAGGTAATATCTCAGGTGTTTACAAGTGACAGCGGTGGCGGAATACACCGTCAACCTTAGCTATGGAAGCTGCGGAGTAATGGTAATTAATACACATCAGATGTGGGGGTAGAGCCCGTGAACATGTAGCACATAGGCTGTCAGCACTCGGGCGGGATTATATTAACGAAAAAGTGAAATGGCTACAAGAAGGAGAGACGGTAGCGGCCAGCAGCAGGAGCGGGGAATCCATGGTATATTAATTGAACTAGAGGAATAGAACTGCTAAAGTTGTTTGAATTTTACGTTCTGGCAACAAATAAGGTCATATCAGGATGGCTACCGACTTGTGACAGTGGACACTCATGGTGACTTTATAGTGCTGCCCCAATGGGAGACCAAGCAGCCAGCACCATGATCTGATATCCCACTGTCACATTATCCTGACACTGAGCCAACTCAGTCCTTTCCCTCTCCTAATAATGCTGGGTGCCTGGCTAGGAAGTAACAAGTATCAATTTTTAAGTCATTGGTTTGACTCGACCAGGGTTCGAACAAATGTGTTCGAATCCCACGATCTACCAAAATGGGAGACGGACGCTCAACTCATTCGGCCATCCCATCTGGTTCCATGCAGAAAATCAGAAGTTTGAAATCCCAGCCGAGTCAAACCAATGACTTACAAAAAGTGATGCTTGTCGCTACCTAGCCTGGTGCTTGGAAGGACTAGGATAGATCAATGATTGGCTAGCTCAATAATCAGGAAATGTGACTTAGAAGGAAATCGGTTCATGGTGTCAGTGGGCTGGTCTTCCAGTAGTGCAGCATCATAAAGTTGCCATGAGTGCACACTGTCACAAGTTGGTATCCATCCTATTGTGACCTTAGATGTTGCCAGGACGTAAAACTCCAAAAACCAACCAACCAATCTCTGCCAGGGGTTCGAATCCCGTGACCTGCCAAAACGTAAAGCTGACACTGAACCCATCGGCCATTCAACCTATATATATGCAACTTGTTCCTAAATCCATACCTGGTATGGTTCTTGCCATAGATTTGTTTTATTTAACGATGCCTCTAGAGCACATTGATTTTCATCAACTATTGGGCGTCAAACATATGGTCATTCTGACATATTTCTTTGGAGGAAACCCGCTGCCCCCCCCCCCACCACATAGGCTACTCTTTTCGATAAGCAGCGAGGGGTCTTTTATATGCACTTTCCCACAGACAGGACAGCTCATACCACAGCCTTTGATGAACCAGTTATGGACCACTGGTTTAGATGTTGCTAGGATGCATAACCCCAACAAACAAACATAGAGCAATAAAGAGTGAGCTCTTTTTTCTTTAATTATCAAAAGGGAATGATGTATTCTCACGTTGAAGTCCTGCGCCTTGGTGACCCTGTTGAGGATTTGTGGAGCCTCGATCTGGCCCGGTAGTTCTGTCAACTCCCCGTGCCGGAACCCTGGGAAGGTGCAGTGCTCGACACGCTTCTTCTTAGTTGCACGCAGGGATTCTTTGAAGTCCTGGTAATAAATAAATAAATAAATAGTAAAGTAATAGTAAACCCCATTGTCCATATACTAATACTTGTCATACAGTTTCAAAATACAATCCTACAATTACACAAACCATATAGCTATGCAAGTCACATGTTGGCTGTTTAAAGCTGCATAGTCCGATGAAGCATCACATTTTCAAAACCAAAACAATTATCTAGATTTGATTCTACATATCTACTTTGGATAATAATACACTTATTAAGCATGTGTTGCCACAAAGAAGGGACTAGTGAGTCAATTTAATAGATCCTGTTACTACTGAAGCCTACGGTATCAGAGTTTTGGAATGCTTTACTTGCCAAAACTAATTTGACATATTTGCACTTCAAATATTTCACAACTTAGCCATTTAAAATAAAAGTTACTTTAAACTAAAGTAAGGTCGATCATAACCATCAATTTAATATAGTGTTCTCTGTGGCAGAGTGGTTAGAGTGTCAGACTTTTATCTAGGTCGGACTTCTAATCTGAAGGTCGGTGGTTCGATTTCCCATGCCCTGCCCCCCCCCCCCCCCCCCGCCGACACCCCACCTCTGCCAATTTGGATTTCTACCGCTGTGTATAACTTACAGCGACATCAAAGGCCTGTTGCTCTCATACCATGTCTATGTGGTATAGGAGGTTAAAAATCCCTTGGGTCAGTAAATGTGCAAGGCTAGGGCTTTCTATCGACAAACTGTCAAATGGTGAAAACAAGTCTATTCAGACTTATCCATGATAGGCAGTATAAATCTTCAAGAAAAAAAAGATCTTAGAAAAATGGCAGAAACTGAAAACCATGGAACGATGCAATTTTATATTGACATAATGCATGATACTATATATATATATATGAAGCCTTATATAGGATACATCTTCATAACTATTCCCTTACACAAACTTTAAAGTGGAGCTTTTAGTTTTACTTTCCGCCTAAAAGTGATGTTTAAATAATATGACATAATACAAGCTAAGCACTTCACGCCATGATTATGAGCTTTTGCTGTCAATACAATACAGCATAACATCACCACCAAATCAATCAATAAAATTATAATATTCTACACACTTTAAACAGAAACCAACAGCGGTGAATAGAGATTGCATGTTGGTGAGAGCGTGGTTAATATTTGATACAAATCATGTGGTTTGTTGGTTTGCTTAGTCATTGTTGGAAGTTTGAATCTGACTGTGCATGCGCGGCTCATGTTTCCGTGCGGAAAGACGATGGACATGCGCAGCACGCCTTCCGGTGGCCACGCATGGTGCGTACCCGTCAGGTATCATCACATACTGTAATCGATCTGCAGTATCAATGTCGGCCACTAGGAGGCGGAGAAGTACTACGTCGCCGATAGAGGCAGCACCACAGAATATGGGTTTTCAGAGTTACTGCCCGCTAGTTCCCGAGAAGAGACAAAGGTTGATATAAGTCCTTCCTTCTATGCATTTGCCTTCCCTAAAGAGACTACAGTAAAGCCTCTGTAAAATGACTAACCATGGGACTGAATTTAAATGGTCCATTTATGGAGGTGGTCGGTTTAGGGAGTTTTTTTGTATCGCTACAATGGTATTGTAATTTGTATGGGCGATCATTTGGGACCCAAATAAAGCGATTGATATAGGGGAGTGGTCGATCTGTGGAGATGGTCGGTGAGAGGTTTTACTGTATATGTGCTCTATAATCTATTATGGGAATATAAACAAGGACACTACCCCCTAGCAGTTCTCTCCCTTTACTTACTCTATACCCTAATGTCATTGAGCTAGTACTACCAACCTCATAGGACTAGGTTAGTTCCTTCATTCTCCACTGCACTGCCACCTGTGAGCAGCTCATGACTGCATGATACCAGCTGTGCCTGGTCACTACCACTATATATACTGCATCAGTTTTCTGGATTAATGCAGTGTGCTTCAATCCTAGCCTTGCTATGAGCCTGGTTAGTGGTTTGCTGGGTCCCAGTGACGGTACCTTGGAATATGTGTATTCGTAACCGGAAATGAACCCATACCATTGTCCTATTGCCCTTGCGTGACGGGCGCACCCTGGTGGCGTCCGCGTCTTGCATTTCCGTCATGAACGCTGAAAGGAATAAAATGAGGATATCTTTGGTTTTTGGGGGGTTGTTTTTGGTTGTATGTTCTGTATGTAGCTATCAGATATTCTATCCCGTATCTTCAAGTTCAAGACAGGTACAGAACACGCACATCTGTATATATGGATATATGTACATATATATGTATATATATATATATACATATTGGTGTATATTTGTGTATATATATACACATACATGTGGTAATATAAATATTAGTTTGGAGGTAGAACATTTCGATTACATTCGTCTCTCCCTTTTCTTGAGTCATAGATGGTTGATTATTGGAGTTTTACGTCGTGGCAACATCTAAGGTCATATCAGGACAGGTATCGACTAGTGACGGTGCGCACTCATGGCGATTGTATAGTGCTGCCACACTGGGAGAACACGCTGCCAGCACCATGACCTGATACCCTCCTCAGTCACATTATCCTGACACTGAGCCAAACCAGTCCTTGTCCTATCCTAATACTGGCGAGCGGCTGGCGAGGAAGCGACCAGAGACGGATCCTCAATTCATTGAGCCATCCCGTCTGGTCCTTGAATCAGAGATAAGTGGGTCTTGTTGGTAAAGCCACATGAGCAACTGTGGCTTTCATGGATGCGATATCTAAGGAACCAATGATGTCATTGCTTTGGATACTTTAAGTTTTAGGAAATCAAAATTGGAGGTTTTCTTTTTTTGTGAGACCCAACCAGCGATTTGACAGAGGCATAATTCTTTCTTGTGATGTATGTGTGTATACACACAAAAAAAGATATATATATATGATATGCATTATAGACCACATATGCAATGAATTGCATTGAATTGATTTAACGTTCATTACATGGAATAATCTATCCAATATTAATATAATATACATTTCTTTTTTGGAGTTTTATATCCTAGCAACACCTATTGTCACATCAGGATGTGTACCGACTTGTAACAGTGCACACTCATGGCAACTTTATAATACTGCCCCACTGGGAAGCTCGGAGACTAGTACGATGGCCCGATATCCCATTCAGTCACATTATCCTGATACTGAGCAAACCAGTCACTGCCCTATCATAACCTAATAATCTCTAGTGGCAGACTAGATAGCGAAAAGCATAAACTTTATAAGTCCTTGAGTTTGACTCGATCGGGGCTCAAATCCACGACATCCTGCAATGGAAGCGAAAGGGAATCGCTACATAAACAAAATCCATTTAAAAAATGTAATAATTACTTAAATAAATACTCATAATTGAAAAGTAAAAATACTACTCAAACCAATACAAAGTTTTTAACAGAACCATTTCACCCACCTCATAAATACCCCCACCCCCTCTTACCTCCCCCCCTTCCAACACACATTACTGGGGCCATTCTGCAAAGCAGTGCTATTCCAATTTAGCATTGGGAAGGCTTATTTTGTCAACCAAGATGGCCGACTTGGCAATGCGCTCGCTTCCCATATGGAAGTTCATGGAATCAATCCCACCCTGTGTCAAAGCAATGACTTACAAAAAGGCCTTCTTGTTATCGCTACCATGCCTGGTTCTCAGGTAGGACAAGAACCGGTTAGCTCAAAGTAAGGATAAAGTGGGATATATCGGGTCATAATAGTATCGCTGTGGAGAAGCACTATTAAGTCGATATGAGTGTGTGCACTGTCACAAGTCGGTACCCGTCATGATATGATAGACCTTATATGTTGCTAATAAATGAAACCCCAACAAACAACAAACTCGGTACATCCAGTGAATGAATAAAATTTGCGAAACCAAACCACAAACGTAGATTTCATCCTACATATCCTACTTTACTTACTTACTTATGCCTACCGCCCAACTTTGGGCATAGACCACGAACAAAGGTTCTTGTTCGTGAATCTGTAACGTTGTTCTTTTTTCCGGGGTGGGGGTTGTTGGCCCCACGCCCAACCCCCAACCTGGAGGACCAGTTGCTGCTCTTAGTCTATTCTCTACCATGATACCTGCCTGGCTTGGTTAAACCTGCCAGGAGGCTAGCCCCCGCCGGTATAGCTCTTATGGTCACGGAGGCACACAAGCCTCCCCACCACGACGAGGTAGCAACACATTGGCACTCATTAAACATGTATTACAGTCTAGTGCTCCCACGTCTAAGCCACTATGCCGATAAACACAACTAGTCCATGAACCAGACAAAATTTGACGACCAAAAAGGAGGGCAAGCCACCACTATATTTTTCAGTTAGGTTTATGGATTGCCGTTATGAAAAAGTGACAACCTCTTGGGTTTACCATTACAACTCCGGTCCGGTCACCTGATCCTACCACCGCACCCGGGTCGTTCATAAAGTACATCTCCACCCGGGGGCATTCATAAACTACAATATATTACAGTGGACATCTCAATTCCACAGCAGTTTTGGTGCGCGTGCACCACAATAGATTTGGCATGTTTTCCTGTCATCTCCAAAGGTAACCCTTTAATATCAAATCTACTTAAAACTAAAGTAAGTAGATTATAATGATCAACCTAATATATCTAACAATTTAAAAAATACGGTCAAAACTTAAAACCATGGTGGCTTCAACATGGGTAATTAAACAAGTGAACACACATCTGCCCCCTAACTAAGGACACTTTTTCATGGCGCCACCTACCTGAGCTCAAAGACACTATTTGATGTATCTAACTCATCCGCCATCTAGCGGGTCTTCCTATATACCGCATCCAAGTAACCATGGGTACACTTCTCCGTCACATATTTGCATATATAAATTAGTGTCATCACCAGCTAGCGGAATTTCTAATAAGGTCCAAGTAACCATGGTCGCGACTGTTCTGCCATCTCTAAATTCCCTATATAACTAATATCTCCCACCACACATACCGGCTTACCTGGTCGGCTCTATATAATTTGGTTGTTTTATGCCCTAGCAACATCTAAGGTACCGACTTATGACAGTGCGCACTCATGGCGACTTTATATTGCTGCCCCACTGGGAGACCAGGCCATCAGCACCATGACCTGATATATCCCACTCAGTAACATTATCCTGACACTGAGCCAACCAGTCCTTGCCCTATCCTAATAATGCCGAGCGCCTGGCTAGGAAGTGACAAGTATCAATTTTTAAGTCATTGGTTTGATTCGACTAGGGTTCGAACCCATGATCCCATCTTACGCATTCGAAACATTTGACACTTCGATGCAAGCGGCAATACGAAAGACAACTACATGTACATACAATGCGATTCTGCCACCCAACCCACCCACCCGACAATAATAATAACAGAATATATAGGGTTAAGCATATCCATGCCTCATGTATACCGCATAAAACTTTCACATGTAACGGAATAGAAATATAACAAATGACAAATATACTGTAATGATTCGGGCTTGTGCTATTAAAATTATGCAACTTGAACCCGGTGACCCTTACTTCTGGAGAGTGATGGGGGAAGCTGATCCTGTTCCTGTAGCATGCTCTTGGACGGCGCCACGTTGAGAAACTGACAAGCGTACATCTTGAGCTTCTCGTCGAATACCTCAAGCCTCTTCTCCAGGTCACCAAGCACAATCTTCATGTCCATGGCTGCAGCGTTCAGGTCCACATTGGTAAATGGCATTTCGATTATCACACTGATTGAACCCAACACAAAGCAACAACAACAAACACAAATAAAAACCACCAAAAATAACCCACCAAAAACCCCTGTAGCTATGTAACAATTTCCAAATCCAGAAAATGCGCTGCAACTTTCCATTTTTCTTTCCATAATTTTTTGGATTTAAAAAAAAAAGGTTTATTTACCCTGTCCGTAATGAGTAAGTTGCATTGCAGCTTGTTTTCATCACTGAACAGCAATAGCCTCAATTTGGTAGTTGCCTTGTCATCTTAGCTGTCACTGTTAGTCGCTAGCCTTTGATTATGTTAGTTTTTTTTGTGCCACATTTGCAACATTTTGGTACATACCTACCCCATGCGCTAGTGTTAGTAGGGAACTCAGTTTATGCTGTAACTTTTTAAATGAACTAACCAGAATTTTCTTCTAATTTTCTGGATACCCCCCCCCCCCCTTAATGACCTGGTGCACCTGAGTTTAACATATGTTCTTTTCCTGATTAACTGCGATATCTCAATAACATAGTCAAATTCTCCAAATATTAATACTCAGAGATGCGGAGACCAGCAGTGTCAAGATAATGTGACTGAGTGGGATATCAGGTCATGGTGCTGGTGGCCTGGTCTCCCAGTATGGCAGAACTATAAAGTCACCATGAGCGTGCACTGTGCCATTTCAGTACCCATCCTGGTATGACCTTAAATGTTGCCAGGACGTAAAACTCCAACAACCAACCAACCGAGCTGAGGAGCGACAATGCCCTTGCATGCATTGATCCCGTGACCTTGAGAGGATCAAATAAGAAATTGCTTTAGTCTTGTTGACCTTGTGACATTGTTGTGAAAAGGTGATTGTTTTTTCTCTTTTTGTTATCGTTGGCAGCTGATTGACAGCTGAGATTGCTTGATCCTGTGGGATTTAATTTCTCACCACCACGACATGCAGTTAGTTTAGTACGCAGACATAATTGCCACAACCTCATAACCTTGTTATGAAAAGGTGACAGCTCTCTCCTATTAGGCTTGTCGTGGGGATGATGAAAATGGGAAATATTACGCCTAGAGCGGGTATCGAACCTGCATATCTTGCATTCCGGGCCAGTGTGCTAACCATTAAACCACCTAGGCTCCCTGTTTCAATGAATGAATAAAGACATTTATTGAAAAGAATTGTAGGATTCCGATGTTAGTTTGTTTGTTTGTTGTTGTTTTACGTTTAGCAACAGCTAAGGTCATATCAGGATGGGTACCGACTTGTAACAGTGCACACATATGATGACCTTATAGTGCTGTCTAGCTGGGAGACCAGGCCACCGGCACCATGACCCAATATCCCGCAGTCACATTATCATGATACTGTGCTAACCAGTCATAGTCCTATCCGATTAATGCCAAGCACCAGGCTAGGTAGCGACAAGCATCAATTTTGTACGTCATTGGTTTGACTTGGCTAGGATTTGAACTCCCAATCTTCTGCATGGGAAGCCTGCGCTCTACCGATTCGACCACCGCATCCGGTCAATTTCTCATGAACCCTATTGATCGAGTATTGGTAATCTCGCTTCCAGTTTCCAGTCGGTGAGGCTGATATTAGGTAATGAGGTGTGAGTGTCACATCCACGACTTGGAGGTTGGGCAAGTTGCCAGCCACACATGTGTATGAGAGAGGATGGTGCCGGAGCTGGGGGAGGGGGGGGGGGGGGAGGAGGGAGGGGGAGGAGGGAGGTGTCTGATCAGGTGTATCACGATTTCCAAGTCCATTGGATTTGAGACAAATTACCGTGTAGTGTGAGACGGACTTTAATCGTGAACTACAGATGTGGATATGGAGTGGCATCTCTGGCGGCAGATAGCCCTCTCTACCGTGCGCCGGGCAGACGACTTTTAGCCCATTGCATTGTTATGATGGCAGCTGCAACTAGCAATGGCTTTAGTTTATTCTCATTGATTTAGTTTTCCCGGTTTAGTTTACCCATATAACATGCTTAAAGCTGCATAGTCCATCAAAGCGTCAAATTTTCAAAACCAAAACAATTATCTAGAATTGATTCTACATATCTGACTTAGATACTGGTGCACTTATTAAATATTTGTCGCCACATAGAAGGGAACGCTGAGTCAATTTGAGAGAACTTGTTCCTTCAGAAGCCTATGTTTGCACTTCAAATATCTCAAAACTTAGCCCTTCAAAATAAAAGTTACTTCAATCTAAAGCAAGATAGATAATAACAAACAATTTAATATATGTATCTCAGAAATGATAGAAACCCAAAACTATCGGACTATGAAATTTTAAATTGACTCAACGTTGGCCCAATGTATTCATGCCAACTAACATCCTGATGCTCATCGGCCCAATGTTGGACCAACATTAGCTGAACAATATGAGCCAAATACGTCGAAATACATGCACTAATATGGAAACCTAATAATACAAAAAGCTATACAAAAATTAAAAGAAGTAAAATACAGATGGGATTCCTCACTCTGCCAGGACCAGACAGGGTGGCCGAATGAGTAAAGCATCCGTCTCCTGTTTTGGGAGATCGGGAGATCCGAACCCATGAGTTTGTGGGTCGAGTCAAACCAATGACTAAAAAATTGATACTTGTCGCTTCCTAACCTGGCGCTCGGCATTATTAGGATATGGCAAGGACTGGTTGGCTCAGTGTCAGGATAATGTGACTCAGTGGGATATCAGCTCATGGTGCTACTGGCCTGGTTTCCCAGTGGGGCAGCACTATAAAGTCGCCATGAGTGCGCATGGTCACAAGTCGGTACCTGTCCTGATATGACCTTATATGTTGCTAGGACGTAAAACAACAACAAACAAACATGATGCCAGTGGCATATTTGATCGGGTATGTATAATCGAGTGTACAGTGCAAGTAAGTATCTTACCCTCTGATCTAGAGACCTAGGCTATGATCAGACGGCCCTGAAAAGTGTTCCATCGTATTAAGATTAAACTGGGTCATTTGGATCAATTCTCTCTCTTCTCTCTCTCTCTCCAACCAGTCAGGATGGCCGAATGAGTCTCCCGCTTTGGAAGATCGTGGGATTCGAACCCGCAGATTCAAACTCTGGTCGAGTGAAACCAATGACATACAAATTGATACTTGTTGCTTCCTAGCAGTCGTTCGGATATAAATATTTTGAAGGTGAGCAGAGTGACAGTTGGTTCACGCCGTATAGGAGGCGGGGGGTTGGAGATAATTCCCGCTCTGCAGTAAATAATATGGAAGTTGAGGTGGTTAGAGAGAAACATTGAGGCGCTGCCGTTATTTATATCCACATAATAAATATATATATATATGTACTATATTTATACGTAGTATATACATGGGTATATATATATAGATTTAAATAGATATATATATATAGATATACCCGAGTATATACTACGTATATATGCGGATGTAACGGAATTGCACCGTGCTGCCACCCAGGAGCTCCTGGGGGTTTCGCAGGATAGTACGCGGCCGATCCGCTAGGTGGCGCCTGGTCCTCAGGTAGCCAGCGGGCGCCTGCTGGTCGCCTCCATGTGTCTCGACCAGGCAGTGTAGCCACACTTAGCACATTTCAAAACTTAAATATATATATAGTTATATATATAACTACTCCATGAAACCTAAATCGGGTCACTGGGATAAGCTAAAATTGTACTATGCGCCACCTATGTAAGAATTGGACACTACTGGAACACGCCATGCACCACCTGTGGTGGACATGAGCATTAGCAGGATGTTCGGGACCCGTTTAAGACGTGTGTTGCATACAACTGTCATGGGGGGTGATGAAAACGGGAAATATTGCGCCTAGAGTGGGATTCGAACCCACATCTCTTTGCATTCCGGGCCAGTGTGCTAACCATAACACCACCTAGGCTCCCTGACATCACCACACTACCCACGCCTACCTGTCTATGTGGTTACTTGCCTGGGAGGTTAGTGCAGACTACTACACTCATCCCCCTGGAATTGTAAGTCTTTTAATGCTTACAATTACATACATACAGGCAATGCACTAACACATACATACACAGGGAAGGTGCAACAACCATACAGCGCATAGCTTGTACAGGATCATGGTCACGGCAACCAGTGTCGTGGGGGTTGATGAAAATGGGAAATATTGTGCCTAGAGCGGGACTCGAACCCACATCTCTTTGTATTCCGGGCCAGTGTGCTAACCATTACACAACATAGGCTCCCTGACATCACCACACTACCCACGCCTACCTGTCTATGTGGTTACTTGCCTGAGATGTCAGTGCAGACCAGTACACAACCACGATACCCAGAAAGAGTTGTTGGCCCAGCAACGGGTCAACATCTCAAGGCCAATCTAAACTGTGAGTTGGTTCGTTGGTTGTTGGAGTTTTACACCCTGGCAACGTCTAAGATCATATCAGGATGGGTACCGACTTCTGACAGTGCACACTCATGGCGACTTTATAGTGCTGCCCCACTGGGAAATCAGGCTGCCAGCACCATGACCCAAAATTCCACTCAGTCACATTATCCTGAGACTGAGCTAACCAGTCCTTGCCCTGTCCTATTAATGGCGAGTACCAGGCTAGGAAGCGACAGGTATCAATTTTGTAAGTCATTGGTTTGACTCGACCGGGAATTGAACTCCCGATCTCCCACATTATAGTCCTGCACTCTACCGGTTTGGCCACTGCGCCCGGTAAACTGTGAGTTGGCAACTCACATAGGCCCAATGTTGGTCCAACATTGAAGCATTTTCAAAACATTTCCAACCATTTACTAATGTTGGCCTAACGTCAACATGTTATCAGGGGTATAAACCTTTAGGGACAGTCCGACTAGATTACACGACTTTCCCACACACACTCCCACCTCTCTCTTGGTAATTCATCATATAGTGTAAAATTTAACTGCCCATCAAAATAATTGATCCCCTTCAATTAAATTAACACAATTACAAATATTCAGCACTATATAACCTATCGATGGTAGCTAACGTATTTAACATTATTTCTTTCGTATTGAGCCTAAATCTGTATAATCCGATGAAAGCACCACACTTTCAAAACCAACAAAGATTGTTATGTTGCATATCCAAGTTAAATACCAGGCATACTCATTAAACATCGCTTGCAGTTTGATGCTCCTGGGTTATATTCGAAAATCGGCAAACAAAGCCTACTTCCAGAATTGATGTGTGCACGCTAAAATCAATCAAGCATGTGTCGAATATTTTCTTCAAAATTAAAACATTTTCCAAAAAGGTTCACTTCAAATTAAATTATAGTCGATTTTAGCAATCATCCTAATATATTCATCTAAAACAATAAAATAATATCGGGGAGGGGGGGTGAAATCCTCAAAACCATCGGATTATGCAACTTTCATTTTGGTTGAGAAATCATTTTAGTTTGATTTGCTTGCAAACGCTTCGCCCCTAGATACAGCCCAGGATTGATGCGTTGTTTGTAGAACTGTCCGCCAGAGGGCAAGGGGGGGGGGGGGATTCCGTGATCCCAGAACTCCCACAATCCCCTGCGCGCTCCGTGATCCCAGAAGCCCCTGCGCGGCCGCCTATTGATCTGGGGTCCCAGTCCGCAGCCCAGAACGAGGCAAGCTGCATCCACCTGCACCACGAGGGTACTTAACTCATCTAATTACCAGTAATGAATGTATCTGCGCCATAAATCTAATGCAATGTGATGCAATGCTAACACTCGGTGGCAGTGCATGGATGGCTACAGACAGGGTCGATCAAATGTACCGCTGGTAAAGGCCCTGTCACATTACGACGCATCTCGCCAGCGCCACCAACGCGTAAAATCACTTTTTTACGTCGAGAAGCATCGAACTTTTCAGCGTGGGGGGCAAAGTTGGACGTATACATACCGTATACACAGCGTATGGCCAACGTATGGCCAGCGTATGGCTAACGTAACTACCGGCGAAAAATGCTTGAATTACGCTCACGGTACGTTCACAGAATGCCGGTGAACGTTATATATGTTATTTGATCGCCAGAACTACGCCTCATACATTACATACATCAAGACACGCTGGAGAAACGCTAAACATACGTTAGACGTAAGTTAGGCTATGTTATCCATACTTTGTCAGTATTTTTATTTTATTTTTTGGTCCATTAGTTGTTTAAGCAGGGGAAATTTCAGTCATAGATGACTGGTCTTCCTCATTCCACTGCTGGTCGATAGAAAGCCCGAGCCTACACTTTTACCGACCCAAGGGATTTTTAACCTCCCACACCACATAGACATGGTGTGAGAGCAACCAGCCTTTGATGACGCTGTAGGTTATACACAGCGGTGGAAATCCAAATTGGCAGACCTGGGGGCACGGGGAGTCGAACCGCTGACCCTCAGATTAGAAGTCTGACTTAGAAAAAAGTCAGACACTCTAACCACTCCGCCACAGTATGCGGACTGTACGTTTCCACTGCCTTTAAAGTAGTAGTGAACAATGTTTGACTAACGTACATCGACGTAAGCCTAATGCATACATAACATACGGTGGACATAAAATCCACACATTGTCGAACGTTGGCGTACGTCGAAAGTTTTATGCATGCACAAAACTTTGCCGAGCCCCTGACGTGCGACGCAGTATCTCGACGAACGTTGACGTACATTGACCTATACGAACGAGCACCTAACACACGCATAACACATAGCGACGTATCCCGACGTAGTGGCTAAAAATCACATATGTCGACGTATGTTTGCGCGATGCGTCGTAATGTGACAGCACCATAAACCAGATGGGATGGCCGAATGAATTAGAGCATCCGTCTCCCGTGCTGGTAGATCGTGGGTTCAAACCCTGGTCAAGTCAAACCAATGACTTAAAAAATTCATACTTGTCATTTCCTAGCCAGGCGCTTGGCATTATTAGGATAGGGCAAGGAGCAGTGGAATGAGGAAGACCAATCGTCCGCGATTGAAATTTCCCCTGCTTAAACAACTGATGTACCAACAACAAAAAAGTCAGCAAATTGACACGGAGCTGTCGGGGGCAGGACCGATTGGATGGGGCTAGTTGCTTGCTTAATTCAAAGGAAACTAACACAAAGTGTTACTCTATTTAATGAACTCTATTTAAAGTTGCATAGTCCGATGGTTTTGAGTTTCTGTCATTTTCTGAGATAAATATATTAGGTTGATCATTATAGTCTACTTTACTTTAGATTCAAATAACTTTTATTTTAAATGGCTAACTTTTGAGATATTTGAAGTGAAAACATGTGAAATTAGTTTTGGCAAGCACGCCAAAACTCTGACACCATAGGCTTCTGCAGAAACATATTCTATTAAATTGACTCAGTATATTCCCATCTATGTGGCATTGAATCCTTAATAAGTTCATCTGTATCTAAGTTAGATATGTAGAATCAAATCTAAATAATGGTCGTGGTCTTGAAAATGTGTTGCTTCATCGGACTATGCAGCTTTAATTAAAAGGAAAATAACACTAAGTGTTACTCTACAGTAAAACCTCTCTAAATCGACCGACCATGGGGCCGACTTTAAGTGGTCTATTTAGGGAGGTGGTCGGTTTAGCAGGGATGAAAGTGATCTCTGGGGAAAAAAGCGGAAATGCTGATATTCTCCCATAGGCTTAGCATTGTCAGGGAATCGCTGAAAATTCCCGGAAGTCGGATTTCATACATATTGGTATACGCTGATAGTGCTGCGCCGTTTGAAGCATGTATTAGTAGTATACGCTGCTAGTGATGCGGCGTTGGCACCACATATCGGTATACGCTGATAGTGCTGCAGCGTTAGAAGCACGTGTTAGTAGTATACGCTGCTTGTGCTGCGGCGTTTGCACCACATATCGGTATACACTGAGACTGCTGCGGCGTTTGAAGACGCCCTGGCAACATCTAAGGTCATATCAGGAAGGGCGCAACGTATTAGTATACACTTATAGCTACAGGAAAAATCACGGAAATCCGCGATTTTTTCGCGGAGATCTTTCATCCCTGGTTTAGAGAGTTAGAATATCCTTACAATGGGACCCAAATAAATCCTTATTATTCGGACCCAACAAAAGCGATCGAAAGAGGGGAGTGGTCGATATGTGGAAAGGTCGGTATAGAGAGGTTTTACTGTATTTAGTGGACTCTATTTAATAAATGTTTTAATTACATGCCTGATCTTGTTAGGAAATAGAATATATAGAGAAATTGAGTACTAAACTTATATATTATATATGATCTATTATATACATATAAACGCTCGGAGAATTATTTATTATTTATTTATTCGATTTGGCTCGAGTTGAATATTAGCCAATCGCCGTCGTCCGGCCTGTGCTGCTTCCTTTGGCCCCGGCGCTTGCTCTCGGAGCGGTCAAATCGTCACTTGCCTCCAGTTTTTTGCTTTGGAAGGACCACAGTCGAATAAACGATCCAACCCAATCTGCTGGTCTCCTTGTCATTCGTAGGGAAGTCTTATATTATATATAATCTATTATATACATATAAACGCTCGGAGAATTATTTATTATTTATTTATTCGACTTGGCTCGAGTTGAATATTAGCTAATCGCCGTCGTCCGGCCTCTGCTGCTTCCTTTGGTCCTCGGAGCGGTCAAATCGTCACTTGCCTCCAGTTTTTTGCTTTTGAATTAGGTAGGGCATTTATCGCTCAGCCCGGAGTCGAATAAACGACCCAACCCAATCTGCTGGTCTCCTTGTCATTCGTAGGGAAGTCTTATATATATATTATGTTGTTACAATCGCTGATTAGGCTGGGGAAATTTCAATCATGGACAATTGGTCTTCCTTATTCCACTGATCATTGCCCTATCCTAATACATGCATTGTAATGCCAAGTGCCAGGCTAGATAGCGATAAGTATAAATCTTTAAGTCATTGGCTTGACTCGGCCAGGGTTCAAATCTATTACTTCAAATCGACAGGGAAAGCAGGAACTCAACTTATTATGTCATCTCATCTGGTTTATACTGCAGTATTAACATGCTAGTAATGTATGGGTTAAAAAGAAAAAGCACCCGTATGTAATACGTAGTCCCCAAATTAAGTTTGACAAAAGACAACATTATGTACGTCTTTAATAAGGATTGTCGAAAGGTGCTAAATATAGACCGTCGAGTGTGTTTGTTTAACTGGCTATTTGAATAAGCATGCAAGTGGATGACAGTTCATTAATATCATTTGTGACAAGCTTGTCCCAACGCGCTAAAAATAGACTTGAGTTTGTTTGTCCGGCCGACTGTCCCGTTTAATAGGCATGCCAGCGCGTAACGTCATTGATGACGTCACTGGTGACAAGGCCTACAAATATTTTAATAAGATTTATCTGGCCACTAGTGCTATGTGAGAATAGGTTGGTTGGTTTGTTGTTGATTTAAGTCCTAGCAACATCTAAGGTCACATCACCAGACGGTATTGCCAAATGAGTTGAGCCTCCATCTCCCGTTTTGGTAGATCGTAGGATTCGAACTCACGGGTTCGAACCTTGGTCAAGTCAAACCAATGACTTACAAATATATACTTGTCGCTTCCTAGTGTGGCGCTCGGCATTATTAGGATAGGGTAAGGACTGGGTGGCTCAGTGTCAGGATAATGTGTCTAAGTGGGATATCAAGGCATGGTGCTGGTAACCTGGTGTCCCAGTGGGGCAGCGCTATATAGTCGCCATGAATGTGCACTGTCAAAAGTGGGTACCCGTCCTGCTATGACCTTAGATGTTGCCAGGATGTAAAACTTCAACAACCAACCAATCTAAGGTCATATCACTATCAGAATAGGTTGGGAATAGGTGCGTGCGGGTAGGTGTGGGGGTGAGGTGGAGGTTGAGGGTGGGTGGGGAATTTTTCTCTTAGAACCGTTTGTTTGGTAAGTGTAATTTACCGTAAGAGACAAAAGCACCTCTGGGTGCAATCTTTTAAAGGTTGAACATGCACAATATTCACAAATATTAAAAGTAGTTTAAAGCTGCATAGTCCGGTGAAAGCATTACATTTTCTAAACCGAAACCCTTACTTAGATTTTATGCTGGATATCTAATTTAGATACTGGTGCACTTATTAAGCATGTGCTGCTGCATAGAAAGGAATACTAAGACAATTTAATAGAAGCTGTTACTGCTGGTGTCTATTGAGTGAGTGAGTGAGTGTGTGCGTGAGTAAGTGAGCGAGTGAGTGGGTGAGGGAATGAGTGAGTGTGTGCGTGAGTGTGTGCGTGAGTGTGTGCGTGAGCGAGCGAGTGAGTGAGCGAGGGAATGAGTGAGTGTGTGCGTGAGTGTGTGCGTGAGTGAGTGAGTGTGTGCGTGAGTGAGTAAGTGAGTGAGTGGGTGGGTGAGGGAATGAGTGAGTGAGTGAGTGTGTGCGTGAGTGAGTAATGTGTGTTTTACGCCATGTCGGCAACAAAGGCCATAATCACGGCGAGATAAAATCAACACTTAAAACATTTTAATGCCTATGGAGTCAGAGTTTTGACGTATTTGTCTAAATTAATTTAGCATTTCCCAATATTTTCCAGGTAAACCATTTAAAATCATATTTATTTTAAAATGAAGTACGGTCATTTATAACGATCAACCTAATTATAATATTTAAATATTGATTACAGAATCTCAAAAACATCGGACGACGCGACTTGAATAGAACCTGTTACCGCTGAACACTATAAATATAATCTCCAGCATTTTTATGTGCAGTCCAAACTCTATTTTGCTCTCCAACGTTAACCGTTGAAAGTGAAAGTTACTTCAAACCAAAAACCAAAGCACATGATAATGCTCACTCTAAGGTCAGTTACTACTGCGTGAAAGGATACACATGGCATTAGTGAGTTGCCACAAGATCTGATCCATCATTCCAAAAATACATGAAAATTGTCTCCTGTTACCGCTGAACACTATAAATATAATCTCCAGCATTTTTATGTGCAGTCCAAAATCTATTTTGCTCTCCAACGTTAACCGTTGAAAGTGAAAGTTACTTCAAACTAAAAACCAAAGCACATGATAACGCTCACTCTAAGGTCAGTTACTACTGTGTGAAAGGATACACATGGCATCAGTGAGTTGCCACAAGATCTGATCCATCATTCCAAAAATACATGAAAATTGTCTCCTGTTACCGCTGAACACTATAAATATAATCTCCAGCATTTTTATGTGCAGTCCAAAATCTATTTTGCTTTCCAAAGTTAACCGTTGAAAGTTACTTCAAACTAAAACCCAAAGCACATGTTAACACTCACTCTAAGGTCAGTTACTACTGAAAGGATACACGTGGCATCAGTGAGTTGCCACAAGATCTGATCCATCGTTCCAAAATTGTCTCCGTCCGTTGAGGGATCCATGAATGTTTCTGACATAAGCGGCTCTGGCCAGTCCTCCTAGAATACGTGTAAAGATTCATGGCGGAAAGTTAGTGGTATTTATTGTGCAAGTTTTGTTGTTCACATTTGAACGCTTACATTAAAATCTACATCACAAGCTGATTTGTTTCAAATGACAACAATTATATCCGATGATATCCAAATGACAGCAATATTTAACTCACAAAACATAGCTAAAGTTACAGGAGGCAATAGAATATATACTGTTGAAACCGATAGTGTCAGAATTTTGATGTTCATGCTAACATTAATTTAGCATCTTTTTACTTTAAATATCTCCAAAGGTAGCCATTTAAAATAGATGTTACTGCAAATTGAAATAAGGTAGATTATAAAGACCAAGCTAATATATTTATCTTTGTAAAATGACTCGAAACCATCAGATTATGCAACTTGAACTGTGGAAATATATCCAATCGCTAAACACCCAAGCCCGAGTCCGGTTTAGGTATTCTGTATTTATGATTTATATATGAAACCTTGGTGCATACCAGCACTCCCATTTTGATGAACTCTTCGAGGTCCCGCGGGGGTCTAGTCGGCCTGTTGGGGTCGCTACCAAGGCAATATTCGTCAGAAGTTTCCTTCTTCGTGTGCTTGCCTTTGTCCATCTCGATGTTGGACACAGCTTCCAGAATTCTTAAGAGTCTGTGGTTAAATATTTGGTATCATTAGTTATTTTATTACGCATATATGTGTAAGACCTACTTTGATTCAGAGAAATATTCTACTCGGCAGACACTAACTACTGCCATGTGTGAATTCATCAGTTTGAACTATAGTTCAAGAGGAAATAGCAGAATGGCACTAGTGCCATGTGAATTCACCAGACAGTAGTTCAAGACCAAATAGCAGAATGTGAATTCGCTAATTAAGAGTCTAGTAAGGTCAACATAGTGTGCATGTTGCCTGTGCAACCGTTACCGTTACCTTAATCATTACACAAGCTACAATGGGTTACTGTGGAAAGTTTATTTTTATTACAACTACCCTACGTGCTAAATAATTGTTAAAACAAGATAACGAGTAGGCCTACGCCGACAGCATATAAATAAATTACATTAAACTGTATAATTGCCGCATTTCTGACATCATTTCTATTTCATATAATACCAGCTCAGATAGACAAACCTTCGCAATAGGCATTGAAAACTACATCGATGACACAATCATCTGACAATGTCGTAGACTTATCACAACATATCCTACAGGCTATACCTATTATATATTTATGTCTTGAAAAGGTTTCAACTAAATCATCTTGTAATCTCAATTTAGAAAAAGGAAAGTTTGTTTTATTTAACAATGCCTCTACAGCACATTGTTTTTTTTATCACCGGCTATTGGACATTAGAGAGAACACCCACAATTATACGATTTCATGGCACTGTCGACCTCCATATGTGTACAAAAAAATTGTTCTTTTATTGCCATAACGAGCTGACATTAGAGGCCCAGTAATGCCTAGATCAGCAGGAAGAGGATGATCTGTAAGTTAAACATATGGTCATTCTGACATATTTCTTTGAAGGAACCCCGCTGCCGCCACATAGGCTACTCTTTCCGATAAGCAGCAAAGGGTCTTTAATATGCACTTTCCCACAGACAGAACAGCACATACCACAGCCCAAACTGCAAATACAGTAAAACCTCTGAGGGTCGGCGGATCGATTCCCCGTGCCCCCAGCTCTGCCAATTTGGATTTCCACCGCTGTGTATAACTTACAGCGTCATCAAAGGCCAGTTGCTCTCATACCATGTCTATGTGGTGTGGGAGGTTAAAAATCCCTTGGGTCGGTAAAAGTGTAGGCTTGGGCTTTCTATCGACCAGCAGTGGAATGAGGAAGACCAGTCGTCTATGACTGAAATTTCCCCTGCTTAAACAACTAATGGACCAACAAACAAAAAAAAAAAAACAAAGAAATGGCAATCTCCAGAGATCGACCACCTCCCCTACATTGATTGCTTTATTTCGGTCCCAACAATACCATTGTAACCATATTCTAACTCCCTAAACCGGCCACCTCCCTATATGGACCACTTAAAGTCGGTCCCAAGGTCGGTCGATTTAGAGAGGTTTTACTGTATGTCCACTGTGCAGGATCGATTGGATGACCCACACATTCACAGGTGGACACTCAACTGCCTGAGCCTACGTCCCGCTCCCCTGAATTTGGAGGGGTATCAGATAACATATAAAAGAAGTGAATACTTCTTATCATAGTTAGACTACCACGTTACCTGGAAATATGTTAAGACGGCTGATAGGGCTTGCCTACACAGAAAGTGCAGTATAAGATGGTAACTAGTAACTATAACTGAAGCCCCCAGGTGACAGCACTAGACAGTCTGTAAAGTATGGCCTGGAAAGGTTTCCTGGTCTTATCCATAGATGTCACCACTGAGGCGCTCTCTGTGGACAATGGACTAACCACCTGGGGCCAAATGTAAGAGTCACAATTTATAGGCTGCGGAGTTTAGGGCGGCCGGCGGGTTATCTATTGTCGGCGTTATTAAATGTGTCACGGGGGATGTATCAGTCCAAAGCGCGCGCGGGTTAGCTATTGTTTCAGTTATTTATAGATTTGGGAAATCCCTCTGCGTTTGTAGCCATATATTAGGCTCAAATCTATTCAATGTGACCATATTTAACAGAATTAGATCCGGAATAAGTGAACTTTGATCAATTTAACCCTAAATTCGAAGCAATATTAACGATGCCGCCGTAACGGCGGCGATATTAATAGTTATATTTTCGAATCGACGATCGTACAGTAAACAAACCGCCGGCGCCGCCAGTATGGAACGCGACGTCGAAGCGGCGGTTGCGGCGATTTGTTTACATTACGTTCGTCGATTCGAAAATATAACTATTAATATCGCCGCCAATGCGGCGGTAGCCTTAATAATGCTTCTAATTTAGGGTTAAATTGATCAAATTTCACTTATTCTGGATCTAATTCTGTTAAATATGGTCACATTGAATAGATTTGGCCCGAATCGGTCCCTAACCTGCACGTTATCCCTGGCTCACGTGGGAGTTAGTGACGGCGACGTTAACCCTCGAGGCGGTAGCCTAACCCGCCCTGATACATTGAAACTTTGGCCGCTAACCCGGGAAATCCGCACGACGCGTGGGTTACGAGCCCTAACCCTGACTCTTACATTTGGCCCCTGATGCGGATTCCGAGGGACACCAGTTTGCCAGGGACACTACCATTCAAATGCATTGTTAACGGCCGTGAGCAAATCTTCATACGGAAGAAGTCAAATATCTCTCAAATTACATCATCTAGAAACTAATCGCTTGGTAGACATATAGAAAACATCTTTACCATAAAGACTATATTAAATTGATAAGGTTAGGGTTCTTGATTTCTATTAATTTTGAATAAAACTAACGTTTTGCACTGCGCCTACCGTCAAACTCAAGGCATTGTCAATGGTCGTGAGCCATGTTCATACATAAAATACAGAAGAAGTCAAATATCTCTTAAATTACACCATCTAGAAACAAATCGTTTGGTATACATATAGAAAAGATCTTTACCAAAAACATTATATTAAATTTATAACGTTAGTGACAATGCTGTTCAATTTTGACGCATGTGCAGAAGCGATGTGTCCCTCGCAAACTGGTGTCCCTGGGAATCCGCAACACCGCCACCTACTGTCCATTAGAAGTATTAGACAACACCCGTTAAAACAGGTACACCGTTACAACGAATGAGTAACAATAAACCATCCCCCATAAACAAAAATGCTGGATAGCAATTTTTACAGATGCAAATGAATAAAACAGATTTTTTGCTTTGGATTTTGTACTTAGAAATAAAAGTGGTAGCGGTAGGCCCCCTATACTAGTCTATAGCATAACTTACACATACCATCGTAAGTGTAAGTTAACTCAAATAAGCCTCCATCATATTAAATGAGCCTAAGCCTGAGACATGAGGCATGACACTTTGACAGTGACACTAACTTGAACGGGGTAATTAGTCGTAACTTATTCAATGTAAATACACAACTAGTACTCTCGTTCCAAGCCTGAAATAGTGCGTTCACGTAGTAGGTTCCTGGATGCTAGTGCATGCACTCATTGACATTGACATTGAATCAGGATCATGAAGACGTGGTTTTTATTTGGGGATGGGTCATTGCCATTGGGTGTCAACAGAGTATCACTGATGAGTGACAATAAGTGAATGACTACTCAGACTAGTGTTTAGAAAGTTATCTAGCACATTATCTATTGGGGAAACACCACTGAGCGAGCAGACACCATCTTACTATATCCTACATTGATTGGCTTAACATTACATTATTTCCTGCGTCACAAAACACCAAAGTAAACGCTCACCTCAAACTGTAAATTAAATGGTTGTCAGGCACGCTATTTCGGTTTTGACACGTTTCACCGGGAGCGTGGTGCACAACAAATGTAGTGGCGCCCCCTAGAGTGGGAGGTGCGTAACATATCAACATTGGAATATATCGGCAAACTGGCAAACATGTCTGTGTACCAAACAGCAGTATGCTCTCTCATTATGAGGGAGTTTTACGGAGAAGTGGTGGAAAAGGTGTCTATATTTTTGCTCAAAAAGGGTCTAATGCCGATTGGTGTGATTGCTCAAGAAACAGACATCAAAATAGATCAGGTAAGACTAAGCGTGGCATGAGCGATAATGGAATGAGTTTCTATTTAGTCACTGGTAATGTGTCAAATACACTAGTCTAGTCACTAGTGACCACAACCATAGATACAAGATTCACCTCTTACTCTGTTCAGGCTACTGCAGTACGGGATGAATCTTTTATCTAGTGGTATGCAATGATATGTTTGTTGGGGTTTTATGTCCTACTAGTTAGGTACCCCAGTAAAATTTTCAAATTATTCCAAACATTCAAATTATAATTTCATTGGAAGCTCCAATGAATCAAAAGCAATATGCTTTTTGAATTTTTAAGATATTCCAAAAATTGAATGAGATATGTGCATTTGAAGTTTGTTGAATTTAAGATTTTTTGTATTAGCTAATGCACTAGAGAAGTGCCTTATTTAGGGCTGTTAAATAGACTAATTATAACAACATTTGCTTGTAGTTTCTTTATTAATGATCCTATCCTGATCAAACTTCACACCAAGGTTCTTCTTCGTATACCAAATCACCCCACCCCAGCTTATCAAAACTGATATAAAAAAATTAGATCACCGGAAAATTTAGGTTTCCATGGCAACCATAATGCAATCACTCCCACCTACAATATGAGTCAACAACAAACCAACAACAACCAAACCAACAACAACCCAACCAACAACAACCCAACCAACAACAACCCAACCAAACACCACAAAACACCATTGATTTAACGACTAATGTAGCCGACGCATCCCTCGACCCTCCCGCGGGCCATGGGGGGCCGCGCGTAAGGCACTCAACTCCAGAATCCAGTCAAAACACCAACTTTTGGCCATCAAATTGTAGAGTTGCGATTCCAGTTAGAGTCAATGTAAGACCAGCTTTAGGAAGATAGAATGCTAAAGTTTCACTTTATCATAGTTAACATGCACTTTCCCGGCAGTCTTAGCTCTGATTTCTGCATCTGAAGACTTGAATGGCTTGGTAAAATGCTTTTCAAATGTCACACAGCACTGAAAATGGTCTCTATCTGTGCCCCAGTCTGTTGTGCTTCAAACCCAGATGTAGCAGTCAATGCAGTGTGCATGTGTTGCACATGTGGTGCCGTTTTCCGACATGACTGGGCTGCTCAGAAAGTCGCTCGAAGTTGTACGAGTTTTATAGCACCGGCGACAGTGGCGCTCCCGGCGGATTCCGGGGTACCTATACTAGTACTAGACTACAATGCAAATTATTAAAGAAAAGTCCCAAAGTCATAAGACTCATATTGAAAAACTGTCTTTTAAATTCATGTGTACTATTAGATAAAGGATTCACCCTGCACTCGCAGTACACGGGTGAATACCAGCCCTATATAAAAGCTGTTGAAAAAGCGGGGAAATGAAATGAGAGCGTAAATCCACAATCTAAGAAGGAGCATTTATTCTTTGTATATGTCTGCATATTTCCCCGCTATCTTTGAGTTGAAAAATATAATAAAACATCTAGTTTAATCAGATTTAAAAGTGAAATCGACGGCATTCTATGGCCGCCATCCTGTCTTTTTGCATTCTCCCATTTCACCAACTCTGTGTCGATATAAGTACCCATTTGACACTGGAGGCAGGAATTCTACTTCCCGTTCCATACTAAAGCTATTTTCGCACATATTTATACTACGTTGTCGTTCACCCGTGTACTACAAGTACAGGGTGAATCTGTTATCTAGTGTACTATCTGTGTTAAATAACTGACGAGTATTAGACTAATAATCAGGGATGAAAGATCTCTGCGATTCAGTGGATTTCCGGGATTTTTCAATCCCGCAGCACCATCAGTGTATACTAATATGTGGTGCAGACTTCGCAGCACTATCAGTGTATGTATACTACTAATACATGCTTCAAACAGTGCAGCACTATCAGCGTATACCAATATATATGAACCCCGACTTCCGGGAATTTTCCGCGACTCCCTGATGGGAAAATATCAGCATTTCCGCCTTTTTTTCCCGGAGACCACTTTCATCCCAGAATAATTAGTTAAGCATTAAAATATCTATTAAATCACACCATATACTATAAAATCACACCATATAGTGATATACCATAAAATCGCTTTGCATACAAAGAGACATGTTTATCCATCTGATGATGCTAATTTTATAAAAGGACCATTTGCCATTAAATTTAGCAGGGCTAAGCACTGAAATCTTGGTGCCATAGAGATAGCATTGGTGATGCATGTATGAGGACCGTTTCACGTGGATTTCCAAGTCTCTTCCTCGGTACAGTTATGAAATTGGGCCTAAACACGTACATTCAACATTGATTGAGTGAGAATTGAATTATGAATATGTACAGCATATCTGCTTCTGTTTTAAATTGTGTATCCATCATCATCATCATCATGCTGTCGGTCGCGATGCGACAAAGACTGCTTTCATTACATTTCATGAAAGCTGCCTGCAAAAGTGTTGAAGTGCTGCTGGCTTTTGCAAGTTACCAGCAGCACTCTCTCGGGGAGCAAATAGAGGTTTCACACCAGCAAGAACATGTCAAGACAGGCGCAAAACTATTTGTCCCTGCAGTGGCTGGTCGGGAGATGTTGGGAGTTCCATACATCAACCGCCCTTAATGCTGCCACAGTGACATGGTTTTCTGTTGAGGGTTTGCTCCCTTAGCCTTCGGTTCTGTCAAGAACCTGTACCACAAGGCAGTGGTTTACAACTCTGCAAGGCAGGGGCGTCAAACTCCCTGAGGTATTGCTATACCTGCAATACCTGCATACCCTCCCCCGTGTATCCAAGATTGCTTTAATCCCTGTCTAGAGACTTGCAGAAACATTTCAAATATCAGATAGGCTTCCAAACCAAACGTATTCTGATAAGCCACTTTAAGGCCTCCAATTTGACATATTTATATGGACTTAATAGGTCAAGTAGAAGCAAAGTTGTGATATGTTTTGTACCAGGAAAATAGGCTATTTATCTCACATTAAGTACCTTGATTTATATGGGCAGGAATTCTGACCGCAGTAGCATCGAGATGCCAAGAAACCAATATAGCAAATTGCTATAAACATACAGTAAAAGTGAAATATCTCTAAAACCACAGCACATACAAACAAATTACTTTGACCATATACAGATAACATCTTTAAGTAACAGATTATATTAAATTTATATGAGGGCCATTTACCGATTAGGATGGCCGAGCACTGAAAGGTGGGTGACTTTTCAGTTCTTTTCTCTGCTCAACTATCAGATATTTCTTCGTGGAAAATGGGTTACTAAAATATTGGTATTTCGAACTTTTGAATTTCCATTCAAGATTTGTATGCCCTGCTGTGCTTACATAAAACATAAGAAAACCGCTGTTTCATAGAAGTGGTTTAAGGCGCGCGCGGGTAATGTTTTCCTATAGAGCGGTGCGTGATGACTCGTTCACGCGGATTTGCAAGTCTCTACCCTGTCTGACAGCGCCTTCACTCCCCCAAGGTGAAGCGCGCTCTGGCGGTGCTTCTCCAACAGAACGTCGCCTACTTTGTGCTGCACAAGCGTGGGTTTGTGGAGTACAGCGTGGATCTGCACCGCATTCTCCTACGCTCCAGGTTCCCACGCTACGTCTACATCGCCAAGAACCTGTACGCTGACCACGCCGAGCTGCTCATTGAGGAGCTGCTTCAGCACGGACAGGCCACCGTCAGCTCGCTCATCACCAAGGTCACCAACAGGGTCAACGAGGCCTTCCAAGGTACCCGGGCTGCCACTTTATACTATCTAGTCGGGTCACACTCCTGAAAACTGGCCAGAAGTGTCACATGGAGAGTTAAAATCTAATATTTGAATTTTTTTTAAATTTTTGGTTGCAAATGAAAGCTGGAAATCTCCCCTTTACATCTATGTAAAATATAATTTGATGAGATAAAATTTAAAGGTGTAGTCCATGATTAAGCTATGTCTTATGGCAGTATAACATGTGTTGCTCAAGTGTAACACTTGTTTAGGACACCACACAGTGTGCTTAATAAAAATCTAAGCAGAATTAAATAATTTCATATTTAGAAGCATATTAATCATGGCATAATATACAGAAATTTGTAGTGCTTATATTGATAAAATTAGTGTACAATATTTGTATGGCATCCAGATACCACTGGTTACACATGTGATGGAAATTTGTAATGTTATTTCTGAAGACATCAAATTTTTTTTTAAATTTAAGCATGCATACATGTTAATAAATACTTCCTTTATGAAAAGTATAAGGAAAAAAATAAGTAGAAAGTTTTTTTATTGATGTTTTAAAATCCCATCTCATGCTGACCAGTTTTCAGGAGAGTGACCCAGTCCTATTCCATACGATGGTTTTTAACATGCATTTATTAGAATTAATATAATTCTTTCATTTGTAAAGATTATTACATGCATAATAATGTCATCCTTTGGTTTTCTGTGTGTTGTCGTAGTGTGTATGAAGAAATTAAAAAATATACCGATGCTGATGAAGATATATATGCAATATGGACAATTGTGATTTCAATGCAATGTATTCATTTTTTTTTTCAAAATGAAATGTTGGCAGATCTGATATTGTAGGCGTAAGTAATAAAGCCAACATTATCCAACTGATCAACTTAGCATATTAGACAGTTTCATCGTGACAGCATCAGTCATTTATGTCAAATGCAAAGTCGCAAAAGTTTGACTAATTTGCCTTCCTTTATAAACAGATTCCGATAATAAGAAAGCTGTTATAGAAGAGGTCTGGGCGAAGTTTGTTGATTTAGCGGAAACTCACTTTGTACAGCGGTGTCCAGATATTAATGACGTCATCACACCAGACACCGGAGCGCACAAAAAAAAGCGCGTCCCCACCTTCACAATGGAGGATGCCAACCTCTACAATGTTCCCTCCATGGATGTCGAGCGTAAGTTTCTATAAATATCAAGGATGAAAGATCTCACAGATTTTCACTTTTCTTTTGTAATTTACCATGTGTATTATTTCTAAAAATATTCTGTGCAATTCTACACATTCTACGTATTTTCTACAACTATTACTTATAGTTGCATAGTCCAATGAAAGCATCACATTTTCAAAAGTGAAGCTCTTATTTGGATTTGAATCTACATAGGCAACTTCGATACCGGTGCAGTTAATAAGCATTTGATGCTACAATACTAAGACAATTTAATAGTTAATGTTACTGCTGAAGCCTATGCGGTCAGAGTTTTGGCAAGCATGTCAAAATTAATTTTGTGTGTTTTCACTTCAAATATTTCCTAAAGCAAAGTTACTTCAGCCTAAAGTAAGGTAGATTATAACATCTTTTTCAATCCACGAATAACCATTTATATTTTTGGCTATTACATGGCTCTGAATGACCCGGGAACTCATGTCAAGTACTCATTTAACATATTTGACGCATATTGAGCAATAGACCCACAAAACACTCTTTAAAAAAAATTTACATCACAATGTATATTCATTATAGGCTGGAAATTACCCTGAAATTTACTTAATGAAATTAAACCCACGACTTTCAATTTGTTTACCAGTGTTTCTATCCACCCCTCTCCTAAAGAAAAAACAACAACAAACAACAACAACAAAAGACCAACAAAAAACACTCATGTCACTGACCATGACAGAATTTGCCAATGAGAACCCAGTTATTGTTAGGAAAAGAAGCCATGGTACTTGGTAGGCGTCTGTACACAACAGACACTCAGAATGTATCTGTGGTTTTTATTGGTCTTGTGGGGGATGGGCAGAAGGATCATCTTCCAATTATCATTCGGTGTCAATTGCTCCTTAGGAGCTCTTCAGTGCCCGGATGAACTGCTCATTTGCAGCGTTCCCGGGTACCACACACTCTAGCTGCTTATACGTCACTTCCGGCTGCTCACCCGTCACTTCCGGCTGCTCTCGTTTCACTTCCGGCTGATCACAGTTCACTACCCAGCTGCTCACATTCTGTCTCACCCTGTTCACATGTCACTTCTCACCTGATCACACATCACTTCTCACCTGATCATAGTCACTTCTCACCTGTTCACATGTCAGTTTTCACCTGTTCACACGTCACTTCTCACCTGATCACACATCACTTCTCAGCTCTTCACACATCACTTTTCACGCATCACTTTTCACACATCACTTCTCACCTGCTCACATGTCACTTCTCACCTGTTCATACATCACTTCTTACACGTCACTTCTCACATGTCACTGCTCACATGTCACTTCTTACATGTTCACACATCACTTCTCACACATCACTTCACACATAATCATACGTCACCTATCACCTGCTCATAAGTCACTTATCACCTGTTCACATGTTACTTATCACCTCTTCACACGTCACTTCTCACATGATCACACATCACTTCTCACCTGTTCACACGTCACTTTTCACACATCACTTTTCACACATCACTTCTCACCTGCTCACATGTCACTTCTCACCTGTTCACACATCACTTCTAACACGTCACTTCTCACAGGTCACTTCTCAGTCACTTCTCACGTCACTGCTCGCATGTCACTTCTTACCTGTTCACACATCCCTTCTCACACATAACTTCACACCTAATCACACGTCACTTATCACCTCCTCATAAGTCACTTATCACCTGTTCAGATGTTACTTCTCACCTCTTCACACATCACTTCCCACCTGCTCACACATTACTTCTCATCTGGTCACACGTCACTTCTCATCTGGTCACACGTCACTTCTCATCTGGTCACACATCACTTTGCACCTGTTTACAGGTCACATCTAACCTGCTCACACATCACTTCTCGCCTATTCACATATCATTTCTCACAGGTCATTTCTCTCCTCCTCAGCTGCCATTTCTCATCTAATCACGTGTCCCTTCTCGTCTGAGTCAATGCCGCTTGCCCCCTCTCGCCTTCTCTCGGTTATTTTCGCCTACTCTCGTATCGTGTGTTGCCTGTCCATTCCATAACTGCTCATTTGTCATGACACCCCGGAGACAAGGTGGGATGGCCGAATGAGTTGAGCGTCGGTCTCCCGTTTTGGTAGATCGTGGGATTCGAACCCTGGTCGAGTCAAACAATGACTTGAACATTTATACTTGTCGATTCCTAGTCAGGTGCTTTGCATTATTAAGATAGAGCACACACTAGTTGGCTCAGAGCAAGATAATGTGACTGAGTGGGAAATCGGATCATGGTGCTGGCAGCTCGGTCTCCCGGTAGGGCAACACTAGAAAGTTACCATGAGTGTGCACTGTACAAGTCAGTACCGGTCCTGATATGACCTTAGGACGTAAAACTCCCACAACTAACCCACCAACCAACCGACATCCCGTATGTTGTCTAGTCACTCCTGTTGCTTTCTCCAGTTGCCTCCAATAAGCGGAAACACGACGGTCAGGACGGGTCAGAGCCACCCAGCAAGCGGCACCGGAAGGAGGGCGAGCAGGACAACCTCAATGTAAGTGTGGGGCGAAGCACCGTAACACGGCCGCGGAGCGGGACGTCGCTCAGGCGATAGAGTCTCCACCTGTGACAGTGTCGGTAAACCTATGATCCTATCGATCATGCTCAATGGACCCATTTGCAGTTTGGGATATTTTCTGTTCCAACCAGTGGTCTACAACTGGTTTGTCAAAGTCTGAGGTATGCGCTGTCCTGTCTGTAGGAAAGTGCATATAAAAGAGCCCTTGCTGCTTATCGGAATGAATAACCTATGTGGTGTCAGCTGGTTTCCTCCAAAGAAATATGTCAGAATGACCATATGTTTGACGTCCAATAGCCGATGATAAAAGTCAGTGTGCTCTAGAGGTGTTGTTAAATAAAACAAGCTTTACTTTTTACTTTTCGCTACATGGCCGGATGGGGTGGCTGAATCTGTAAGAGCGCTGGCTGGCTTCCTGTACAGGAGGCCATCTGTTCAAATCCCAACCAAGTCAATCTAATGACTTAAGATTGCATAGTCTGATGGTTTTGAGTTTCTGTCATTTTCTGAGATAGATATATGAGGCTGATCGTTATGATATGCCTTACCTCAGTTTGAAGGAACTTTGCTTTAAAATAACTAACTTAGGAGATATTTGAACTGTTAACATACAAAAATACTTTTGGTATGCTTGTTTTTTGTTTTTTCTTGAAGATTTATACTGCCTATCATGGATAAGTCTGAATAGACTTATTTTCACCATTAGACAGTTTGTCGATAGAAAGCATGAGTCTACACTTTTACCGACCCAAGGGATTTTTAACCTCCCACACCACATAGACATGGTATGAGAGCAACTGGCCTTTGATGACGCTGTCAGGTACACACATCGGTGGAAATCCAAATTGGCAGAGATGGGGTGGGCACGGGGAATCGAACCACCGACATTCAGATTAGGAGTCTGATCTGGAAAAAAGTCAGACACTCTAACCACTCCGCCACAGAGATCACCAGGAGCTTGTCAAAATTATGAAACTTTAAAGTACTTTAAACATTTTATTTTTTTCCTAGTTGTCATTGATATTGTTTTATTCTTTGGTCACTTTCATGTCTGATAATACTGTACTAACAGTAGTGTAGAGGAAGTAATGCAAATAAATAACCTCCTATTCCTAGGTGGTCACCCATGAAAGTACTGATGAGGCTCAATGTGGCTACACTATTTGTTCCGTCAGTGAGGCTTCGAGACGGGGGAAAAAATGCTTAGACTTGAACTTGTTCTCTACAGGTGCTGACACCTGGCGGAACCTACTGGCGCGTCAACTACAACCGCTTCCACCACTACATGCGGGACCAGGCGATCATCGCAGCTGTCAGTCGCAAGATCGACAGGGTGAGCGTTTGTTTGTTGGGGTTTCACGTCCTGGCAACTTCTATGGTCATATCAGGACGGGTACTGACTTGTGACAGTGCGCACTAATGGCGGACCAGATGGGATGGCCGAATGAGTTGAGCCTCCATCTCCCATTTTGGTAGGTCGTGGGATCCTTTCGAACCCTGGTCGAGTCAAACCGATGACTTAAATATGTATTCCTGTCGCTTCCTAGCCAGGCGCTTGGCATTAATCAGATTGGGCAAGGACTGGTTGGTTCAGTATCAGGGTAATGTGACTGAGTGGGATATCAGGTCATGGTGCTAGCAGCCTGCTCTCCCAGTGGGGCAGCACTATAAAGTTGCCATGAGTGCCCAGTCACAAGATGGTACCCGTCCTGATATGACCTTAGATGTTACCAGGTCGTAAAACTCCAACAACCAACCAACTAATGGCGACATTATAGTGCTGCCCCATTTGGAGACCAGGCCACTGGCACCATGACCATCACATTATCTCGACACTGAGCTAACCAGTCCTTGCCCTATCCTAGTAATGCAGAGCGCAGGCTAGGTAGCAACAAGTATAAATTTTGTGTCATTGGTTTGACTCGACCAGGATTCGAGCTCCTGACCTTCTGCACGGGAAGTCTGCGCTCTACTGATTCGGCCATCGCGCCCAGTACAGGGTGAGTGAGGGAGAGGAGGAAGGAATAGTGAGTGAGTGAATGAGTGAGAGAGGCCCACTTTACTACGATCATATTCATGAATTGATTTATGTTCATTTAACAAGATGTCGATAACTTGTATTACGTGTCAAATTATTTAAAGCGAATCACTACTTAGACAATTCTAATCGCCCGAGTTAGTTTACTGTATGATTATAAATTAATTATTGAAAATAGAAGAAATAAATAACAATAGGAAGAGTACGTGACTATCAGTGGGATTACAGTAAACCCTCTCTAACTGACCACCTCCACAGATCGACCACTCCCAAACGATTGCACATGCAATACCATTGTACTAATAATATTTAGAAAAACCTCCCTAAACCGACCACATCTCTAAATGGACCATTTATAGTGAGTCCCATGGTTGGTCGATTTAGAGAGGTTTTACTGTAAACACAATTGATAATATTCCTTTATTGTGATAGTCAATAAAACTCGATTTAGAGAGGTTTTACTGTAAACACAATTGATAATATTCCTTTATTGTGATAGTCAATAAAACTCGATTTAGAGAGGTTTTACTGTAAACACAATTGATAATATTCCTTTATTATGATAGCAACATAACTATGCGAGCTAGTGTCAGTTTTGGCTATCTGGTTGCAGAAGGCAGCGGAGATTGTGCGGACCATTCTGCGGATCAGTGAGGTGAAAAGCGACCCGTTCGCAGGCATCACCGTGCCCATCTCATCGAATGATGTAAGTGCGCATTACTACCTTTAAGCTGTTTAGTCCGTTGAAAGAATCAAACTATCGAAACCAAGCCACTTATCTACGATTTGATCCTCCATATCCAACGTAGATACTGGTGCACTTACTAAGTATTTGTTGCTGCATAGAAGGATAGTTGGTTGGTTGGTGGAGTTTTACGTCCTGGCAACATCTAAGTTTGGGTACCAACTTGTGTCAGTGCACACGCATGGTGGCTTTATAGTGCTGCCCCACTGGGAGACCAGGCTGCCAGCACCATGACCTGATATCCCACTCATTCACATTATCCTGACACTGAGCCAACCAGTCCTTGTCCTATCCTAATAATGCCGAGTACATGGCTAGGAAACGTCAATTTTTAAGTCATTGGTTTGACTTGACCAGGGTTCGAACCCATGAGTTCGAATCCCACGATCTACCAAAACAGGAGACAGACGCTCAACTCATTCAGTTATCCCATCCCGTCTGGTGCAGAGAAGAAATACTAATTCAATTTAATAGAACCTGTCACTGCACACCAAAATCAGTTTAGCCTGTTTTCACTTTAACTGTTTCCAAAGTTAGCCCTTTAAAATCAAATTTACTCCAAACTAAAGTAAAGTAGATTATTGATGTGCCGTTGCCCTTGAAGAAAAATATATAAATAATACTAATTTTAACATTATGTCAGATATTTCAAGCACTGCCGAAGGACTTAGAGTTGCCCAAGACGGAAGTGGACCAGTACCTAAATCTGTTAGCAGAGGACTCGGTAAGTGTCCAAGTGACATTTTGTAGGCCCATTCTACCAGCTTCCAAATCTTTAGATAAAGCAAATATACTTTTTTTTTACCATAGCTATTTATATTTGTGTGGGGAGTGGGACGTAGCTCAGGCGATAGAGTGTTCACCTGTGAAGGTTTGGGTCATCCGATCGATCCAGCTCAGTGGACCCATTTGCAGTCTGGGCTATTTTCTGTTCCAACTAGAGGTCCACAACTGGTTCATCAAAGGATGTGGTATGTGTTGTGCTGTCTGGGAAAGTGCATATGAAAGACCCCTTGCTGCTTATCGGAAAGAGTAGCCTATGTGGTGGCAGTGGGTTTCCTCCAAAGAAATTTGTCAGAATGACCATATGTTTGACGTCCAATCGCTGATGAAAGAAATCAATGCACTCTAGAGGTGTCGTTAAATAAAGAAAGCTTTCCTTTATATTTGTGTAAGCAATCATTTTCCTTCCATTCAATTTTCGAACTTGGCTTATTATTTCTATCTAGGGGAGGGGGATGAATCCCCTCTCCCCAAAAAATGAAAAAGAAATAATTGATGATTTTCTCAAGACATGGTTTTTATGTCATGACCTGTTTTAGCTTGTAAACAGCTGACTGAGTGTTTGATTGGGACGGTTCCCAATTAACAAAGTGTGTAATTAGGGTTCACTTTTTACTGTTTGATGCCTGTCTTGCCGAGTTTTTAGAGCTTGGTAAGTTGATTCCCAAGAAGTCTTTAGAATATTTCAGCACCTTCTGTAGCTGACTGCTGAGTTTAAAGTTGCATAGTCCGATGAATCATCAAATTTTCAAAACCAAAACAATTATCTGGAATTGATTCTACATATCTAACTTAGATACTGATGGATGTATTAAGCATTTGTTGCCACATATCAGGGAATACTGAGGCAATTTAATAGAACCTGTTACTGCTAAAGCCTATGGTATCAGAGTTTTGGCAAGCTTGCCAAAACTAATTTGACATGTTTGCACTTCAAATATCTCAAAACATAACTGTTTAAAATAAACAGGACTTGAAGCTAAAGTAAGGTTGATTATAACGGTCAGGTTAATCTATTTATCTCAGAAAAATTACAGAAACTCAACACCATCGGACTATGCAGCTTTAATATAATGTGCGCTTAGTGACTGATATCAGAGCGCTATTTTCCGGGTACAAGTTAGAAGTAATAATTAACACCCACATCTCGACTCCCCCCTCCCCCCCCCCCAACCCCCACTCCTCTTGCCTTCACACCCTCCTCTTCTTGGTCGTCCTCCTGCTGCTGCTCTTCTCTTCCTCCTCCTCCACCCCTTTCTCCGCCTTCCTTTCCATTCCCTTACCTCTCCCCTCCTCCACAACAAGCTCCTCATATCCTCCCCCCTCCTTTCTCAACTCCGCCTCCCCTCCCCACCTCCTTCCCTCGTCCTCCCCTATCCCTCTTCCTTCCACTCTGCGTTCCCGTCGTTCCCCCTTTTCCTCCCTTCCCTCTTCCATCACTCTTCGTCCCTCTACTCCTCCTCCTCCTCCTCCTCCTCCTCCTCCTCCTCCTCCTCCTCCTCCTCCTCCCTCCCTCTTTGCCCCCTCCTCCCCTCCCTCCTCCCCTCCCTCCTCCCTCATCGCCCCCTCCTCCTCTCTCTCCTCCTCTCCTCCTTCCCCCCCCTCCCTACTTCTGCCCTCTGCCTTCTTCCTCTCCTCCTCTCCCTCCTCCCTCCCCCCTGCCGCTACCCCCCTCTCCCTACTCCAACCTACTCCCCATCTTCCACCTCCTGCTCCTTCCCCTGCTTCCCCTGCCGCTCCCTCTACCTCTCCTTACTCTTCCCCTACCTCTCCCCTCCCCTCCTTTCCAAACTCCACATCAATCCACACCTGACACAAATGTAGTGCAAAAGCCCTACTGATTCTTGGTCTTGGTCCAAGTGAGCTTATACAATTGAGAGAGTGTCACCCTACCTCCGGTGTGTAAGCACGCCAGGTGGCAGCTCTAGCTCTTCGTGGTGCGCGTCGGTCCTTTTCTGTGGAATGTCACGTGGTACCGTAATTAGCCTGTCTCCGGCAGGGTTCGCCATCATTAAGTCAATTAGCTCTTTTCACTTCCTTCTGTTTTCAGGCGGATTTCGTCATCAAGACAGGCGACAGCGGGGGCGGCATGTACTCCGTCCGTATCCTTACAACCACCAGGTTACCATGGCAACACCCACCGAACTGCGTGGCTGATGAGTTGACGGTCTGATTAGTTGGCTGAATGAATTGTTGATTTAAATTATATTTTTTAATTAAAAAAGAAAATTGCATTGCTTATCCACTAATGATTTGTTTGACTATTACTATTAGCCTGTATCCGAATGTCTATGAAACCTGATATTCCCAGGGGGTCTCCCATCCAAGTACTGACCTGGTTCAACTATGTTTTTAAATATTTTTCTTGAGGTGAATTAGTTGATTAACTAGGGGAAATTTCATTCAAGGACAATAAATTACTGATCTTCCTCATTCCACTGCTCCTTGCCATATCCTAGTAATGCTGAGTGCCAGGGCTACGTAGAGACGAGTATCAATCTTGAAGTCATTAGTTTGACTCGGCCAGGGTTAGAACCCATGTGTTCAAATCCCATGACTTACCAAGATGGGCTACGAGATGGTTACATATAGAGAGGAGGAACTGATGGTGGTAGTGTCCTTGGTTATATTCCCATAGTGTATTATGCAACATATATATCTATGTATATTGAAAGAGACAGAAAACAAAAAAGAGAGACAGTGAGAAGGGTAGAAACAAAAGAGACACAATGAGGAAGACAGAAAAAAAGAGACAGAGAGGTAGGAAAAGAAAGAGAGACAGAAAGATATACAAAGCGGGTGATACAGAGATAGACAGAAAAAGAGACAGAAAAAGACAGAGACACCTTAACCGTCACCGCTAACAGGTTGTATTAAATTGACTTAGCAGTCCCTTCTATGCAGTAGCCGAATCGGTAGAGCGCAGGCCTCCTGTGCGGAAGGTTGGGAGTTCAATTCCCGGTCGAGTCAAACCAATGGCTGGCGGCCTGGTCTCCCAGTGGGGCAGCACTGGAGAGTCCCTATGAGTGCGCACTGTCACAAGTCAGTACCCGTCCTGATATGACCTTAGATGTTGCCAGGACGTAAAACTCCAACAACCAACCAACCTTAACCATGCACCAGATATAAAGAACTCCCTCACAACTCTGGCCAAAGCCCACATCGAGTCCGTCATACAAGAGCGGTTAGTACCCTGTGTGATTCAAACACACTTATTTAAAATGCCATGCCTATATTTATCAGCTAAGCTCTACTCATATTGAATATGACATTTCCATTGTGCATGTTGGCCGAGGCTAACATGGGTAATTTGCTCACGAGGTTGGTCTATTTTTCACTTTCCTCCTTCTGGCTTGTCTGCCCTCTAGTCACTCTGCACTCACCGCTGCTACTGTGCACTTCGCTTTCCCCACCCTCCCACCCACTTACTGGGGGGGGGGGGGGGGGTGAGCGCTGATTCCTGACCTGCTCTCCTCCTACTCATGAACCAAGAACTCTCACCACTGGTAGCGCATTCCAGTCAGCGCCTGATACTTGGCCCTAGTCGCCTCCTGATTCATGCCTGATAGACCTACATAGGTTGCCGATTTATCTTTTTAATTAAATTTCTATTTAATCCATATCTGTCTCTGTTCTTCATCCGAGTGTAGCGAATTATGTTAAAACTATGTACTCCGATGAAAGCATCAAATTCTCGAAACCGAAGCAATTGACACGATTTGATCCTACATATCCAACTTAAAGCTGCATAGTCCGATGAAGCATCAACATTTTCAAAACCAAAACAAGTATCTCAATTTGATTCTACATATCTAATTTAAATACTGGGGCACTTGTTAAACATTTGTCACCACATGGAATGGAATACTGAGGCAATTTAATAGAACCTATTACTGCAGAAACCTATGGCGTCAGAGTTTTGGCAAGCTTGCCAAAACTAATTTTGCTTGTTTGCACTTCAGATATCTCAAAAGTTAGCTATTTAAAATAAAAGTTACTTCAAGTGAAAGTAGGATAGATTATAACGATCACCTTAATATGTTTATCTCAGAAAATGACAGAAACTCAAAACCCATCGGACTATGCAACTTTAAGATGTTGATTCATTCGTTAAACATTTATTGCAGTTTAGTGCTCCTGTGCTATTCTCGAAAATGTGTAAACAAAGACAGCATGTCCAGCATTTTTGTGGGCACACACATTAATTTAGCACGTTTTCATTTGAAATATCCGCCAAGTTTAACAAAGGTAATTTATTTCAAACTAAATTAAAGTAGATTATAAATATAGAGATTAACCAAATATATTTATTTAGAAGATATGAGCAGAAGCTCAAAATCTTTGGATTATGCAATTTGAAGTTTCCTTTCATTAAATAATATCGCTGAGACCAAATCCTAATTTGGTATACACCTACCTACAAGCAGGGGCGGAGTCGGGTGCTGAGGTTAGCTTTGAGAGCACATAAAAAAATGCCATGACGCATTCCAAATAATTAAAAATTCATAGCGCATTTTTATTTTGTATTTAACATCAAAACATAAGGAAGATACATTTTTAAAGGAGGTACATAATTGTTATTTTGTGGTTAAAATCAAAACAAAAGGACGATACAACTTTTATCGCTCAAGCGAATGAAAGATTTAAAAACTATTGAAAAGGCATTACTTTTGACGAATGTGCTCAGGGGGAGCATGGCCCCCCTGTTCCCCTTCTAGCTACTCCACTGCCTACAACCTGTGTATTCAGCGCAAAAGATTGTGTATGTATGTGGAATAAATTGTTTCCGTTTCGCTAGGTTCAGGTCCAAGAGTCTGCGCATCTTTATTCATTGCACATTTTTATTTTGTATTTAACATCAAAACATAAGGAAGATACATTTTTAAAGGAGGTACATGATTGTTATTTTGTGGTTAAAATCAAAACAAAGGGACGATACAACTTTTATCACTCAAGCGAATGAAAGATTTGAATTAAAAACTATTGAAAAGGCATTACTTTTGACGAATGTACTCAGGGGGAGCATGGCTCCCCTGTTCCCCCTCTAGCTACTCCACTGCCTACAACATGTGTATTCAGCGAAAAAGATTGTGGATGTATGTGGACTAAATTGTTTCCCTTTCGCTAGGTTCGGGTCCAAGAGTCTGCGCATCTTCAAACTGCTTGTGCTGAAAAGACAACTGGAACAAAAGCAGGTAGGTGCAGATATGTTTGGGAAAACCCAACAAAATACAATCAACCCTCGTTAACCTGGAGCCGGGTGTGGTGGCCCAATCGTTAGGGCGCGGGCCTCGCGTGCGGGAGATCGGGAGTTTTGTTCCCGCCAATGACTTATCAAATTTATACAAACCAATGACTTATCAAATTTATACTTGTCGCTTCCTAGCCTGGCGCTCGACATTAATAGGATAGGGCAAGGACTGGTTAGCTCAGTGTCATGATAATGTCACTGAGTGGGATATCGGGTCATGGTGCTGGTGGCCTGATTTCCCAGTGGGGCAGCACTATAAAGTTGCCATGAGTGCGCACTGCTACAAGTCGGTACCCATCCTGATATGACCTTAGATGTTACCAGGACGTAAAGCTAACCAACCGTTAACCTGAACGACTTTATTCCCTGCACCGAATCTCGGGTTAGTGTCGTCGTGGGGGGGGGCGGGGGGGGGGGGCGGGTGATGATGCAAACAAAGGGAACATTGCGCCTACAGTGAGATTCAAACCCACACTTCTTCCTATTTTCGAACTCCTGTCATAACCATTAGACTATCTAGGCTCCCTGATGCAATCACCCAATCCACGCCTACCTGTATATCTGGCGCCTTGTGTCTTAGAAGAAAAACGTTGAAAAAAACATTAGGGTAGATGCATGGTGTAAATATGCAAATTTTCATATTTTCATTTTAGCACAAAACCATTTAAGCATAATTTGGATACATTTTTGGGGATAGATTAAATACATGTAGCATTGCTAACATACTTAATACACAGGATCAACAATAACTATTTGACTTACTACCCCTCAAAAAGAAGACAAAATCATTAATGATGTAACATGGAACCCAAAATATGTGGTACACAGTTTCTGAGAAGCACCCATATATGTGCGTATATAGAATATGCATACCACCAGACGCGGTGGCCGAATCGGTAGAGCGCTGGCTTCCCATGCGGAAGGTCAGGAGTTTGTCCCAGTCGAGTCAAACCAATAACTTACTAAATTGATACTTGTCACGACCTAGCCTGGCGCTTGTCATTACTAGGATAGAGCAAGGTCCTCCCAGTATCAGGAAAATGTGAGTGGGAAATTGGGTCACGGTGGCAGCGGCCTGGTCTCCCAGTGGGGCAGCACAATAAAGTCACCACGAGTGTGTACTGCCATAAGTTGGTACCCATCCTGAAATATTGCCAGGATATAAAACCCAACAACCAGGCCTATACCCTGTTTTTTGTTTGGGATATACAGTAAAACCTCTCTAACCGATCACCTCCACAGATCGACCACTCCCCTCTATCGATCGCTTTATTTGGGTCCCAAATGATCGCCGATACAATACCATTGTAATGATAAAAAATACTCCCTAAACCGACCACCTCCCTAAATGAACCATTTAAAGTCGGTCCCATGTTTGGTCGATTTAGAGAGGTTTTACTGTAGTTAGCAGTGTAGGTTTGGGTTCTGTCACTTTGTTCGCTTGTTTCAGATAGAAGAGTTTGCCATGATTCCCGCCAAGGAGGCCAAGGAGATGTTGTACCGGATGTTTGGAGAAAGCTTCATCTCACTCACCGTAAGCACTCCTGGCAGCATATTTTCACTCCTAGCAAACAAAAATTTAATTAATACAAAAGAGACACAAAGCAAGCTATATATAACTTACATCGTCATCAAAGGCCAGTTGCTCTCATACCATGTCTATGTGTTGTGGGAGGATAAAAATCCCTTGGATCGATAAAAGTGTATGATGGGGCTTTCTATCGACAAACTGTATAATGGTGAAAACAAGTCTATTCAGACTTATCCATGATAGGCAGTATAAATCTTCAAGAAAATTAAAAAAAGGAAAAAAAGAAATCTTTCATTCATATTTTCTTATGGCACACAACACTGGACAGACTGGCCGAATCGGTAAGGGCGCTAGGCTGGCCAGGGATGATATTTTTCCGTTTTTAAGTGGATTTCTGGGGGTTTTGACAGCCTCGGGGCATTTAAACAAAAATATGTGTGGTACGGTAGCTAGCCTTTAGGATGGAAATTTGTCACCGGGATAATCTCGGCTTGATTTCCGGGTTTTTTTGTGCCTGAAACCACTATCATCCCTTCTGGCTGGCTTGTTGGCTGGCTTCCCATGTAGAACCCTGACCGAGTCAAACTAATTACTTACCAAATTTATACTTGTCGCTATCTAGCCTAGCACCTGGCATTACTAAGATAGCGCATGGATTGGTTTGTACAGTACTTGGATAATATGACTCGAGTGGGATATCAGGTAGGGTTATGTGCCAATGCTACAAATGGCATCCAACCACTGCCAGACGAGATGGCCAAATGAGTTGAGCGTCCGCCTCCCCTTTTGGTATGTAGTGAGATTCAAACCGCTAGATTCAAACCCTGGTCGAGTCAAATCAATTACTTAAAAATTGATATTTGTCACTACTTAGCCTGGGAGTCAGCATTACTAGGATACGGCAAGAAACAGTGGAACGAGGAAGACTAATTGTCCGCAATTGAAATTTACCCCACTTAATCAATTAATGTATGAACAACGACAAACAAATCTATCTTGGCTAAAGCCATCTCCAAATAATTTCTAACAGTATGAAACTCATATGTGAACCATGCAGCATAAATCAAATCTACTATATCAGGGTTCGACCAATCTTGAAAAGGCCTTGAATTTGAAAATACCCTAAAACGGCCTTGAAAATTGACCAAATGGCAAAAAAAACACCAACCTTGAATCTTTTTGTTTTAGAGGAGGAGAGTGCAACTTTGATTGACAACAGTGTTTTGAATGGATATATGTATGTGCCTTATTAACTAATCTAGAACTATTGATTGATGACTGATTGAGGACAATTGTTAAGTATAATAAATATGTTAATTCCCTAGTTGCTTCTTCTGCTTTACAAAAATAGCACACAGAAACCTGGTGAAGTAAGACCATATAGAGTTGACATGTCAATCATTATAATGTAAAAAGATTTTGGCCTTAGAAAAGTGAATATCTTACCTGAAAAGGCCCTAAAAAGACCTTAAATTTGGTTGCTGAATAGCTGTATGAACCCTGTATATGCAACTTATGCCTTCGTGCTGTGAATTACAGGAAGTGCCTCGCACCCCAGACCACGCGCCTGCGCGCACCTTCTATGTCTTCTCCGTGCGCATCGAGCCAATCGTCCGGATGTTGCTGAACCAGTGCTACAAGGTGAGCGCGTCGAACCAGCCTCATTGTGGTTCTCACGCCGGTGCATTGCAGGTGTGTGTGGGGTGGGAGTGGTGATGTGTGGGGGAATAGGGTTCTTGCAGTCATAAAAAGTCTTAAATTGATTAGTCTATTTTCAAGGTCCAGCTCTCATCAGAAATGCTCAAATTTCTGTTCGTTTTACATTTGCTGCTTGCATTGTAAAATTATTGTCACAGGACAATAAAATCAATACGGTTTAGTCAAATGTGTTTGCATGTTAGTTGGTATTGACACCAAATACATTGAGGGGAGTGGTGGTTGTGCCTTCAGCAAAAAAAAAGGGCTGGTGGGAAGGCATACGTCAGCGAAGTGTCAATGCGGCCGTGGCTAAGGACCACTTGAATCCTGTGAGTAGCGATTATGCAAAATTAATGACACTTCTGCTCGAGTTTTTACCTTTATATATGTGATGTATAAGTATTATGCGAGTATAAAGGTGCGGAAGGGAATTTTTTATTATTATCCATTATTATCCATTTATTACCAATTACTACCCGCCATCAGCGGCCGAGAATTTTTCTAACCAATGACTTACATTTTTACTAAATTGATATTTGTCACTACCTAGCCTGGCACTCGGCATTACTAGGATAGAGCAAGGACAGCTCAGTATCAGGAAAATGTGACTGAGTGAGAAATATATAACATATATGTAGTAGTCTGCCCTGTCCTCTCAGGCAAAGAGCCACAGAGACAGGTAGGCGTGGATAGAGTGATTGCATCAGGGAACCCAGATAGTGTAATGGTTAGGACACTAACCCCAGAGTGGAAAGAAGTCTAGGTTCGAATCCTGACCTAAGCACAATATTTCCCCTTTGTAAAATCACTCCCCACTACATACTATTCAACCTCTGACTGTTAACTGATTGTCTTCCAGGCGGTGGCAAACCTGATTCTTAGGCGACAATTTGAAAACAAGGAGAACAAGTGAGTATAAATCAGATATATGCATTCATGTCAAGCAGGGTAGGACAATAGGGACAGGTGAAGTTCTCGGTGACCTGCCTGAACAGGCAAGTCGTTAATTTTCTGATGTGCAGTAGCAGATTTCAGTTTCAATTGGCTGACTTGGGCTTAGACAAGTAGTTTTGCCACTCAGGCAAGAATCAAATTCAGTCACTTGCCCAATTGGGCAAGTGGGTAAAAAAGTTAGTCTCCTACCCTGATGTGGCAAGATATTTTCCACCCGCTAACTCGCTGCCTCCAATTACATGTAAATCCTGCTTCTCTGTTTAGTGAGGGGTCTGACGAAGCCAATAATGGTCGCATTAGCGGGGTGGCTGTATATTGCAATACATATTTGGAATTGAACCAAAGTGAACATAATTATGGACTGGGTGCGGTAACCGAATCTGTAGATGCGGGCCTGCTATGCGGGAGATGAGGAAGGAGTTTGGTTCCCGGTCGAGCCAAACCAATGACTTTTATAATTAATACTTATCACTTCCTAGCCTGGCTATCGGCATTAATAGGATAGGGCAAGGACTGGTTAGCTCAGTGTCAGTTTAATGTGACTGAGTGGGATATCAGGTAATAGTGGTGGCAGCCTGATTTTCCAGTGGGACAGCACTATAAAGTTGCCATGAGTGCACACTGTCACAAGTCGGTACCCGTCCTGATATGACCGTAGATGCTGCCAGGATAAAGTAGGCTCTGAGTGCCCCTTACACACAGCCCTGCCAGCACCACTATGACTATTTACATCTCACTCAGGCACCACCAGCACCTACATATACACACATACATGCACCTTGTAAAAATGTACGGATTTTCGGTTCGGAATTATATATTGGCAGAGAGCATTATTATTCTTGGGCGGCAGAGTGGGGACAAGGTTATGCAATGGAAAAGCAAGGGGTGCCCCACTCACACTATGACATGTTAGGCTATGTGAAATATATGTTCATACATGATGCCTGAGATTATGATGCGATGTTCCTATATAAGAGACAGTTCATGTTTGGTGAAATGTTTCCTCTATGCACCCATAAAGAGTGCAAGTGGAGGAAAAGGACATTTTTAATATATATATATTATTGTAACTGTCTGCAACTACCTGTTACCACAGTGTCGATGAGCAAGCACACCAGCCTAATCTGCATACAGTATGGACACCACCTACAGCTGGGTTGAGTGACAGCCACCCATACTGGGGGTGTCTCCCTCCCAGGCTGTGGAGGGTGCCTGATTGGCTGGCTGTGGGATGCCCAGTCACCTGCACTCCCTTGGCCACATGACCACACTAGCCTCACTTTGATATTAATTATTCAAGAAACTGCTCCAGACACTCTAGAGCAGGACCCCAGACACTCCGTCTGATGCTACCACCTTTCATATATACAAACTGAGTTGTGTGCAACAACCAGGGGACTCCGGTTCAATGGGCTGTAGGCACTGATTCATAGACATAAATTTAGAGGTAATGAGACTCTATGTGGACAGAAGGTAAGGGGTCAGGGTGATAGGTCACTAGCAGGTTAACAGGAGTTGATGCCAATAAAGCACAACTTCTTCACTGTCCCTTTCTTCCTTATGAGTTGTTTGAGAGTGGCATCAGGTATGATAGAATGGGGGGAGTGTATGATATTAGCTGGTGCTCTGAGCGGCGGAACAACCCAGTAATATTATAACCTGGTCACGTATACCCGATCAGTAATAGAACTTTTGCATTCCCCCACCAATGCTTAAATCGGAATAGTTTACACAATGACAGAAGTGTGGGTTCGAGTCCTGCTCTAAGTGCAATGCTAAACATCCTTCCTCCTCCCACCCGCCTCACAAAAATTGGTTCCGTGACCAGGATTCTGTGCGTGCTGTGTGATATATAGTGTTGAATCATCACCGTGTATTAGCCTACTGTGTGCACACTTCCTGGATATTAGTAATTGTAAGTACAGTAAAACCTCTCTAAATCGACCGACCATGGGACCAACTTTAAACGTCCATTTAGGGAGGTTGTCGGTTTAGGGAGGTTTCTTTATCATGACAATAGTATTGTATGGGCGACCGTTTGGGACCAAAATAAAGCGATCGACATAGGGGAGTGTTCGATCTGTGGAGGTGGTCGGTTAGAGAGGTTTTACTGTATGTAGAATGTCGGTACAAAATAGCGTCCACTATCACTTTGGTAACTGGGAGTGTGTGTCTGAAGCAGTGCTGGATTTACCTATAGGCTTGGCAAGCTCAAGTCTAGGGCCACAAGATCTAGTGTGGGGAGGCTCCGCCCAAAGTGTATAATATTTTTGAAACTGACATAGACCTTTGGGAGGGGCCTCACAAGTGGAACAGCCTAGGGCCTCTCTTCATCTAAATCCGGCATTACGCCTAATTTCAGATCCCGTGCGTAGAACTGCGAAATGTGACCCCACCCCCCCATTGCTTTACTTTTTATTTTCTTATCCCCTCACCCCCATTAAAAGAAGTGAGACGTATAAAGCTCTGACGTCGAGGATAAACTCGATTTAAAGCTGGGGTGTAATTGACCGGAAATGGCTTGTCACGTGACTGCACTCAGCGATCTGCGGTGCAAGGTGCTTAGTGTCGGCCCCCATATGGCCACGCGGACCGGAAGTAGCTAGTCAGGGATTCTGTCGGTCACAACATAAAGTGCACTCCTGTCCTTTTTTAGTTGGGGTGAGGACGGTGGTGTGGGTGGTGGTGGTGGTGGTGGTGGTGTGGTGGTCGCGTGAGGTGGTGAGAGCGGTGGTTGGTAGTGGTCAGTGTGATGGTGGTGGTATTGGTGTAATGGCAGTATGGTGGTTGATGATGGTGGTGGTGGTGGTGGTGTGGTGGATGCGTGATGGTGGTCGTGTGATGGTGGTCGCGTGATGGTGGTGTGGGCGGTAGTGGTGGTGGTGTGGTGGTCGTGCGATGGTGGTGAGTGCGGTGGTGTGGTGGTGGTGTGGGCGGTGGTGTAGTGGCGGTGTGGTAGTCGTGTGATGATGGTCGTGTGAGGTGGTGAGAGTGGTGGTTGGTGCTGGTGAGTGTGGTGGTGGTCGTGAGTATGATGGTGGTGGTGGGGTGGTGGTGGTGAGTGCGATGATGATGAGTGTAGTGGGGGTGACTGTGATGGTGGTAGTGGTGTCGTGGTGGTGGTAATGGTGGTGGTGGTGGTGAGTGTGATGGTGTTGGTGTTGCTGGTGGTGCTTGAAAGTTAAGTTCTTGTTCCATTTGTTCTGTGTGTATGTGTGTATTTATAGGAATTAGAAAGGTTAAGTGCAGTGAAACTTCGTTGGTTGTGAATTACCCGGACAAGGTAGTTCAAGTAATTGGATGGCAGGTTCAAAATAATGGTGTTGAATGAAATCAAATGTACGCCTGAGGGTGGTGGGAGGGTAGGGTGAAATTGTTTGTTGGGTTCTCCCTTGGCAACAATTAATGTTAATTAGGCCAACACTATTATTATTATTATTAATCTTTTTTTATATTATAAAATATCTAATCCATTTATGTAAATTAACCAGACAGGATGGCTAAATGAGTTGAGCGCCCGTTTCCTATGCGGCAGGTAAACCCAATGACTTCCAAGATTTATATTTGTCGCTACCTAACCTGGCACTCGGCATTACTAGGATAGATACAAGGAGCAATGGAATGAGGAAGACCCAATTGTCTACGATTGAAATTTCACCCAAATAATCAACAAATGGAATCAAATCAATTATTTTCAGCATTGATGGATGCTCCTGTCTTTGTGAAACTTGTGAATTTGACTTATTTCATGATATATTTTAAAGTTGCATAGTCCGATGTTTTTGAATTTCTGTATTTTTTCTGAGATAAATATATTAGATCGATCACTGGTATCTACTTTACATTAGTTCAAAGTTACTTTTATTTTAAATAGTAAACTTTTGAGATATTTTGAGTACAAACATGGAAAATTAGTTTTGGCAAGCTTGCCAAAACTCTGACACCATAGACTTCTGCAGTAACAGGTTGTGTTAAATTGACTCAGTATTGCCTTCTACGCAGAAACAAATGATTAATAAGTGCATCAGTATCTAAGTTAGATATGTAAAACCAAATCTAGATAATTGGTTTGGTTTTGAAAATTTGATATTTCATCGGACTATGCAGCTTTAATGAAACTCCTATTAAACACTGTGATGGTAATGTTGTGTTGCGTGCTCGGCAGGCGGCTACTGGAGAAACAGCAGCGGGTGGAGGCAATCGCGGCATCCTTGGACCTGAATGGAGCTGACCCCACCCAGCGGGAGGAGATTGAGGACATGATCTCACCACCTGAGCGCGCACAGCTCGCAAAGGTCAAGCACATGACCAACAAGTAAGTGACAATGTCAGACAAATGACTAATAAATAAGTGGCAATGTCAGACACATGACTAATAAATAAGTGGCAATGTCAGACACATGACTAATGATAAGTGACAATTTCAGACACATGATTAATAAACAAGTGACAAAGTCAGACACATTACTAATAAATAAGTGACAATGTGAGACACATGACTTAAATAAGTGACAATGTGAGACGCATGACTAATGATAAGTGACAATTTCAGACACATGATTAATAAACAAGTGACAAAGTCAGACACATTACTAATAAATAAGTGACAATGTGAGACACATGACTTAAATAAGTGACAATGTGCTGGGACGACGCAATTGACTGACTAATGATAAGTGACAATTTCAGACACATGATTAATAAACAACTGACAAAGTCAGACACATTACTAATAAATAAGTGACAATGTGAGCATGACTAATAAGTGACATGACATGACTTAAAGTGAATGTGACCATGATTGATAAGTGACAATGTGAGACACATGACTTAAATAAGTGACAATGTGAGACGCATGACTTAAATAAGTGACAATGTGAGACGCATGACTTAAATAAGTGACAATGTGAGACGCATGACTTAAATAAGTGACAATGTGAGACGCATGACTTAAATAAGTGACAATGTGAGACACATGACTCAAATAAGTGACAATGTGAGACGCATGACTTAAATAAGTGACAATGTGAGACGCATGACTTAAATAAGTGACAATGTGAGACCCATGACTTAAATAAGTGACAATGTGAGAAACATGCCTAATAAACAACACGTTCAACAACACGTAACCAAAAGTTCATCAGTACCAACATTGTATTGCACCATAACGCATGAAATCTTTTTATTAAAAGTTGTAAAGAACTGCATGTATCTGCATACTCTCATGTACCACTTGCCCCCACAAGCAGTGCCACCTGTAGGCAATTTACCGATTTTTACGCTGGCGAGATATAGCGATAGATTTTTACTAAAGCCGGGAGATTAGGCTTAAATTGAATACCAGATCGGGAGGTCGGGACAGGTACTTAAAATCGGGAGGTTCCCGCCCAAATCGCGAGACTTGACAGCTATGTGTTCACAACTGACCACACATATATACACACACACATTCTCTCTCCTCAACTAATACGGGCTTCACAGTAAACAAACCTTCACTGGGTGTGTGTTTTCAGACTTGAGCAGAGCGAGCTGCAGTTAGATGACACCATCTTTACATTGGAAATGTACCTCACGTACGTGAACGCCACCTAGCGGCCGCCAGTCCATCATGCGCTCACCTGCCACACCCATCTGCCACACCCATCATTTCAACGGAACAGCGCCAACCCACCACACCTGCTTCCAGCATGAGCCGGCGCTTGTCTAATGTGTTCTTTATTTTCTACATCAGCCATATTTGATCTAAAAGTGGACCGGTTTCAACTTGCATTTACAAAAAAAATATTTTTTATTGGATTAATTAATTGTTTTGAATGTTAGTTTTATTTTATGTTCAAGTGATTTTATTGCCCGCAATCAAGAAGATTAGATAGCAAAGTAATAGTTTAATATTCCTCATTTTGACAAATACGATTCTATATATGATGTGTAAGGAACTATGTGAGTATAAATCTCAATTAAAATTACAGAGCAAAGTAATTGTATAATATTCCTCATTTAAAAAAAAAAGTGATGCGTAATGAATTTTGCGAGTATAAATGTATGGAAGGTCACATATTATCTCGTACTATCCAATCACCTACCAAGCGATAGAGGGGGCGCCGCCATCCGCCCACCTCGCCTTCCGCTGTTCTTGACCAGTGTTCTATAATCCATTATAGGAATTTAAACATGGACACTACCACCATCAGTTCTTTGTCTCCTAACAGTCACCTTATAATGTACTTATTATAGTACTTATATAGGTGTCAGGGCGTAGTTCTCTCTCCAGCCACGGCGGCGCCACCTGTAATTGATCACTATTTCCCTCGTTAGACGGCCCAGCTGGCCGGATTTTAAACTTAAAGTTGCATAGTCCGATGGTTTTGAGATTCTGTCATTTTCTGAGATAAATATATTAGGTTGATGGGTATAATCTACCCTAATTTAGTTTGAAGCAACTTTATTTTAAATGGCTAACTTTGGAGATGTTTGAAGTGCAACCCTGCAAAATTAGTTTTGGCAAGCATGCAAAAATACTGCCACCTTATGCTTCTGCAATAACAGGTTCTCTTAAATTATCTGTCTTTCCTTCTATGTGGTGACAAATCTTTTATAAGTGCATCAGTATCTCAATTAAGGCCAGGAAGACCAAAACAATGGTTATAAGTAAAAAGACAGATAAACCAAACGTCAATATAATCATAGATGGCACAAACATAGAACAAGTATCCAAATTCATATATCTCGGACAAAAGATTACAAATGATGGGAGTTGTGAGGAAGAAATTAAAAGAAGGATAACAATAGCCCGAACAACATTCTCCAAAATGTATAGAGTGTTAACATCAAGTAAGATATTAATACAAACAAGGAAGTGTATTCTTCAGTGTTATGTGTAGTCTACTCTAATGTATGGGGCAGAGACATGGACAATCTCTAAGAAAATGTACAAACGTTTAGCAGCATTTGAGATGTGGACTTATCGAAGGATGATGAAAATATCATGGACAAAGAAGATCACCAACTAAGAAGTTCTCAGAAAAAATAAAAATAAGAAAAGCTTGTTTGCCACTATACAGACAAAGAAACTTATTTATTTTGGCCACATCATTCATCAGAGTTCAATATACCGTACATTGTTGGAAGGGAAGGTGAATGGCAGCAGAGGGAGAGGGAGACCAAGAACATCATGGTTTACAAATATTTCACAGTGGACAGGCTTGAATTATTCACAGTCTATCAGAACAGCACAACATCGGGACAAGTGGAGAACCATTGCATCCAACCCTCGACTAGAGGATGGAACTATTGATTGATTGATCTCAATTAGATATGTAGAATAAAATCTAGATAATTGGTTTGCTTTTGAAAATTGGATATTTTCATCGGACTATGCAGCTTTAAGCTGCCCATCCTAGTGTTGGATATGAAAATGGTAAAATTGTTGACTGCTAAAATGTACAGCGCATAATATGGTATAAAGTGGAAATTTGTAAATTATAAAATATGCATTTAATTTTTGTTTTAAATAGTGAGTAATTTGCATATCCTGCACCCTCAATCAGTGCAAAATAACTGCATTAATTTATTGGAGGAAAACAAATCTGAACCCAAGCATTGATGTCTTGTGAAATTTATTCTTATATATTATTATTATATATTATTATATTTATTATTATTATGATCCCATGGACGGACGTCATTTAATTCAGTGGAAATGGTAATCAGAATTGTGGAGACAATAGCGTTTAGTGTGATGAGATCCACCATGCACATTGTTGTCAGACGGCTAAGCGCTGCTGTCTGTTATTACTACAACCATCAACTACTGTCATTGACAGGGTTCGCACAATCTTGAAAGGCCTTGAATTTGAAGGTTTCTCTTGAAAAGGCCTTAGATTAAAAAATACCCCAAATAGGCCTTGAAAATTGATCAAATGCAAAAAAGAATATTGATTTTTTGGGGAGGAGAGAAGGCAATTTTTGTTATGGACAACAGTGTTTTGAATGGTCAGGTGTGTTGCTTATTAACTAATCTATGACAGTGGTTAAGTACAATAAAGATGTTAATTCCCTAGTTGCTTCTTTTGCTTCATAAAATAGCATAGAGAAACCTGGTGAAGTCATGATCATCATCATGCTGTCGGTTGCGATGCGACAAAGACTGCTTTCATTACTTGACTGCCGCTCTTCACATTTCATGAAAGCTGCCTGCAAAAGTGTTGAAGTGCTGCTGGCTTTTGCAAGTTACCAGCAGCACTCTCTCGGGGAGGAAATAGAGGTCTCACACCAGCAAGAACATGTCCAGACAGGCACAAAACTATTTGTCCCAGGTGAAGTAAGACCATATTAAATAGTTCACATGTATATAATCCTTATGTCATATTCTTTCGGACTTAAAAATGAATTTCTTACCTGAAAAGGCCTTAAATTTGGATGCTGAATAGCTGTATGAACCCTGTTGTTGTCAGATGGCTAAGTGTTGTCGTCTGGTATAACTAGAACCATCTACTACTGTCATTCAGTTGTTAGTTGTCACTGAATTAATAAAGCGTTGTGTATAACACCCATGTAAATTTGCGTTATCTTATCAGAAGAAGAGCTCAAACCTTTTCCAAGGAGCATGCGCATTGAGCGGCTACACACAGCATTAGTACCCGCCACTGCTGTCAAATGGCGGGTTGGTGGTGAAAATCATCTATAAGACCTTTCCCACAGAGCACATTGAGCTGTTGCCAAAACATTAGGGTATGTGAGTGGTGGAAATCCTGAATAAGCCTTTTTCGATTGAGTATGCTGCACAGTGCAAAGCTACCCACAATATTAGTTCTTGCAACTGCCGCCTGAGGGCAGGTTGGTGGTCGAATGCCTTTTTCATGGAGCAAGCACTGTCAGCTGCTACCCACATCATTAGACCTCAGTCACACTACGACTTGTGACCAATTTGTGATCAAAAGCTGGTTACCTTGCGACCAAAGCAAAAAGAGCGGGGAAAACAATGGTTGGCTATCGGTTGGTGACTGGTCGCAAGCGTTGAAAATTGTTGGCAACATTGCGACCGTGTTGGTTACAAGGAGGTTTTTCTTCCAGCATCTGCAACCTCCTTGCGACCAAAATGGTCCACTTTGCAATCATCCCTTTTTTTGATGGTCACAGAGTAGTCGCAAGCGTATTGTGAATGGGGTATTAGTTTGTGCAACTGCTATCATAGGACGGGTTTTTATTGGTGGTAAATATGTTTATTCTGCTGAATAAGTCTTTTGTCAGTGCCGAAGCACTTGTCTTCCAGCCATGGTTGGTGGTGTAATTCTTCTATTGAGCCGGTCAGTTTAAATGGCTAGATTTCTGTTATAATGTAGATTTTCATTTAGGGCTAAAATAATGCAAACAGTAGTACTTTCCGGTTATATTAGCTTTTTATTAACATCTTCAATAGATACACATCAAAACTAATGAACACATGCGCACAGGAACCATATTGTCACGCGATGCACATATAATGAGGTCATGGGTAAGATACATAGAAATAGTAGGCTGTGTTATATAGAGAAATAGTGGGTTGTGTTATATATAAATGGTAGGTCATGTTATATAAATAAATAGGTCATGTTATATAGAGAATCCATATTTATTGATTTATTTTAAAACCAAAATCCAGAGCCCTTTATTTGAAGAGCACCAGGAGGAGTCTGCAGTCGGGTACCTAGCGATGTAAGCTACACTGGTCTCTCCATTGCTGCATTCTGAGGCACAGTAGAACAGGGAACCTGTCATCACGCTATAGCCTATGTAATGGTGCTGTCATATTACGACGCTTCTCGTCGACGTGTGATTTTTTGGCGCTACGTCAGGAAGCATTACGCGCACGTTGGTATACGTTGATATATGGCGATGTTCGGCAGCGCGCGTCATCGCACGTCAAAAGTTTTCTGCTTGCACAAAACTTCCAACGTGCGACGACGTGCGGGTGCCAACATTATGGTGACGTTAGGGGCACATCGAGATACGTTGGACACGCTGGAATAACGTTATGCGAACGTTATGCACACACCGTGCGCGTGAGGGTCGTTCCCACACGTTGCGCCAAACTGTTGCTTTGTTTGTTTGTTGTTGTTTTACATCCTACCAACATCTAAGGCTATATCAGGACGGCACGCCAAACTCTTGTTTTTTTTCTCGCAACGTCGGCTGCACGCTACCAATATGTTGCACTGACGCCGAAAAGTTTGATGTGTCTCGACGATTTAAAGTGATTTTGCGCATTGGCGGCACGCCGGTGAGAAGCATCGTAATGTGACAGCACCATAAAGACTAGATGGGAGAGGCGAGGACGGAGGAGGGGAGTATTTGACGTGGGTTTTATGCACATTCACCATTCTAATGAGCGTGACAATACATGCTACAATAGTATTTCATCGATAAATTAAAGTTTCTAATTCCACCAAAACAAACAAGTAAAAATGCTGTTTGTTAGAGGTTTACATGCTAGGAACATCTAAGGTTACGGTAGATAAAAGATTCACCCCGTACTTGCAGTATGGATGAATGACAATGTCGTCTAAATACGGGCGAAAATTGCTGTAGTATGGAACAGGAAGTGGAATTCTTGGTTCCAGTATCAAATGGCTACTTATATCGGAAAATAGTTGGTGAAATGGGAGAGAATGCAAGATAGCGATGATAGAATGCTGTTGATTTCACCCTTAAAGTAAATGTTTTATTATTTTTCAACTCATAAGTTACAAGTACACATAAAATATATGAAGAATATATTTTGCTTCTTAAATTAAGAATTTATGTGCTGATTTCATTTATCCAGCCTTTCGCCACTTTTTCTGATGGGTCGTTTTTCACCCCTTTTGCAAGTACGGGGGTGAGACTTTTATCTAAGGTTAAGGTCATATCAGGTCGGGGGTCAAAGTGCAGCACATTCGGAGCGCTATATTCAAAATTAGAAGTATATTTAGAGCTTTTGTATTCATTAATCGAAAATCATAACCATTAATTAAGTACTTTTCGTGGGTGGGCGGGCAGGGTAAATTAGAAAACAAAGTGTCAGTTGTCCGCTGGCTGTGGGCTTGTAGGTGCAAGCCTTGATCCTGATGAGTTCCCGGTAAACAACTCCTCGTGCCTCTTACATCATTAGCGCCACCTGCAAGCAGCGGCAAGAATTGGAATCACACTCCAAAACAGTTCACTTTTTGTGCGCGCGAACGCGCTTGTCTTCGGTTATTTATATATGAAGTATTCACCACAAGGGCTATAAACGACTACATAGTGACGAGGGTGTGTGCTGTGCTGCATTGTGTACAGCACACTTCACTTTGGTACAATAAAAGTGGGGGAGCAGCCTGTGCTGCATAGTGTACAGCATAGGCACTCAATATAGTGCAGAGATGAGTTGTCTGTGCTGAAATATGTGAAGCAAGGCAGATTAAATTGTTCAATAATATGTTTTGGTTAGATAACAGTTTTCTTTTTAGTAGTATATATAAATGAGTATTTCCGCTAGTATCGTATTGAACTCTACTAGTCCTATGCTTATTATTGGTAATATTAGATTTACTTCTGTTTTTAATTTTTTTTTAAATTTACTTCTGGTAGTATTTTGTTTACTTCCTGTAGTATTAGATTTACTTCTACAGTATTCTGCTTATTTCCTGTAATATTAGGCTTCCAGTAGTAATATATTTACTTCTGGTATTAGTGCCTGTTATGTTGACTTCCACTAGTATATGAGTACAAGAAAACCAGTTTTATTTTTACCATAACGAGCTGGCATTAGATTTAGAGGCCCAATGAATAGGGCCTAGATCAGCCAGAAGAGGATCTATAAGTTAATCTGTAAGTTAATTAGATTTACTTATACAGTATTATGCTTATTTCCGGTAATATTATGCTTCCAGTAGTAATATAATATTTATTTACTTCTACAGTATTTAGGCTCACTTTCAGTATCATTATGCTTACTTCCAGGATTACTATGCTTACTTCCGGGATGACTATATATGACACCTGGGCCGCGTTCAGGGTGCACCTCAGAGTCAACTCCGCGACGCCTTTTTTGCCAATTTGCATTCAGGGTGCGCATCAGGGTCGACACTGAGACGTCACACTTTTCAAGTAGGAGACGCTTTTCAAGTAGGAGGTAAAAAGCGCCTTCAAAATGGCCATCGGATTCAGTGGTTCAGCCAATCAGAGCTTTTCTTTTCAATTGCATATGGCTGTACCCTATGGAGGCCATCATTTTCGAGGCACCTGACAGCTAAAGTCGTTCAAACTAGTACGACATCCAGAATATCTCCGAGTCATACCTTGAACGCGGCCCGGCTAGTGAATTATATCTACCCCTGGTGGTAGTAGTAGCCTACATAACTCTCCACTGGTGCCATGTTATGCATGAACGTACTCTGAGCTCACTTCCGGTAGGACTAAGACTTACTTCCGGTAGTTGTAGCGCCTGCGCCCGCAGATGATGGTGCCGTCTTCATCCTCATAACATGGTCGACCGCAGTCAGCAGCTCCACACCCGAAACGCCGCTTCTCTATAACACAGGGAGTATCTTAGGTAACATACCTAACACAGTTTCAGCGAATAAGTAAAGAAGTTGGGGTGCGGTGGGGTGCATGTCAGACATCTTTTGATTGGTTGGTTGTTGGTGTTTTGCATCATGTCAGGATGGATACCTACTTATGACAGAGCACACTCATGGTGACTTTGTAGTCCTGCCCCACTGGGAAATCAGGCTGCTGGCACCATGACCTCATATACCACTCAGTCGCATTATCCTGACACTGAGCCAACCAGTCATAGCTCTATCCTATCAATGCCGAGCGCAAGGCTAGGAAGCGACAAGTATCAATTTTAAAGTCATTGATTTGACTCGACCAGGAACTGAACTCTCCGATCTCCCGCACACGAGGCCCATGCTCTACCGATTCGGTCACCGCACCTGGTTGACAACGGATGACAAACCAGTCAAGGTGACCTCTTTAACCTTGAAGAACGCCACACATTAAGCAAATGGACGCCGGCGGCCGGTCTACCTGTGGTGTCCTTAGCATTTGTAGCTGCATCAGATTTTAATGCCGCATCACCAAGAATTCACCTACCTAAAGATTAGAGTAGGTTGTTTGAGCTGTATGTTCAGGCCCGGTCGGAGACTCCGCCATCAGGGCCCACCACATATCTTTCTTTCTTTATTCTTTAAAAAAAAAAAAAATTATTTATATTTTTAAACCGACATTATTCATAGATCAATTTCGCCAAATTAAATGGCCTAAGTCTGAGCAGACACGTCGATAAACAAACACAAAATGGCGCGGTTAATAAGCCATTTAATTTTGGCGGGAAGAGAGGTTTCTTTTAAAAGGTCACCGGACGCGGTGGACTAGTCGGTAGAGCACAAGCTTCCCATGCAGAAGGTCGGAGCTCGATTTTGTTTGTATATTTAAAGCCCCCCACCACCACCCCATCACAAAAAGTAAACATCAGCTCTTGGGGTTCGGGAGTTCGAATACCAGATGAGTCAAACCGATGACTTATAAATAAATACTTGTCGCTACTTAGCCTGGTGCTCGGCATTATTAGGATAGGTCAAGGACTGGTTGGCTCAGTTTCAGGATAATGTGACTGAGTGGGATATCAGGTCATGGTGCTGGTGGCCTGATTTCCCATTGGGGCAGCACTATAAAATCGCCATGAGTCACAAGTCGATACCCATCCCGATATGACTTTCGATGTTGCCAGGACGTAAAACTCCCAACAACAACCAATTAAAAAGGTTGGCGAACCGTTAGTAACGGGTCCATCATTGTAATTTGTTTATCTTGGGAAAAGCCGGGGATGTCTCATGAGATCCTGTGTTTAGAGAGAAGCTGAGCAGCTCCTAATGGCTGCTCGTACATTACTCGCTTAGAAATGCTGGAGGGAGGGAGAGGGGGGGGGCGTGCAAACTAGACTGACTTGTCAGATTGATGGTGCAATGTAGATGTTAGGTGGTGAAATGGTTAGTACACTGGCCCGGAATGCAAAGAGATTTGGGTTCGAATCCTGCTCTATATGCAATATTTCCAACTTTCATCACCCCCTCCCCCATGACAATATATTAGGTTGATCATTATAATCTACCTTACTTTAGTTTGAAATAACTTTGCTTTTAAATAGCTAACATTTGAGATCGCTGAAGTGCAAAAATGCTAATTTAGTTTTGGCCAGCACGCCACAATTCTGACACCATAGGCTTCAGCTGCAACAGGTTCTGTTAAATTCCCTTCTGTGTGGCGACAAATGTTTACTAAGTAGAAATCTTCACCACTGTCTAAGTTAGATATATAGAATCAAATCTAGATAATTATTTTGGTTTTGAAAATTTTATGTTTTCATCGGACTATCCAGCTTTAAACAACAACACTAATTACTAGCAACGCCCTGAGCTCCTGCCCCCCCCCCCCCCCCCCACTCCCCCGCCGCATCCTCGCTTGCTCTCCTGTGGGTTTTCCCCCCCTGCCACCCACCCCAATGGGCCCCCTCCCCTGCGACCACCCTTGACCATCATGAACAAACCATCAACACACTGAACATCCTACACAACTATCAATCTGTTTAAACACATTGAACATTATATAAGACAGACAAAATGTCTTGTCAACTATAAACTTAGCTTGTTTTATAAGAGAAAAAATGTAACCCACAATGATTGTTTGAGTTGCCCCGAGTATACATCTTCTACTCAGTGCTGCTCCCCATTTTTGCATGAACCACAGTGACTGGTGCTGTACATTATACAGCAGGAGCCACTCCCTTAATTCTACAGGATCGGCGCTGTGACTAATACAGCACTGACCAAACTTAGATTATTTAGAATGTCAATTCCAATAGTAAGATGGCCGGAAGACCAGTGCTGACAAATGTCATATTCAGATGAATAAATACTTTACCAATAAAAACAATAACAAAACACCAAACCTTGAAGCAAACAACTTCCATGTTGGAAATGTCCTACTCACCAACCAAGAGGTTCTTCAGTATCCGGTTGAGCGTGTCCATCCGGGTGCTGCCGCCGCTCTCAGCCGCGTCACGTGACTCGGACTGCTCCTCCTCCAGGGGGAACGCCGCCGCCAGGGGCGCCCCTAGCAACGCCAGGAGGAGGACACAGCCGAGGAGCAGGATGCACGCCCGTCCGGCCATCTGTGGGCGAGGCAATGTCAGTTAAAGCTGCACATGGTCCAAGGAACGCATCAGCATTTCTTAAAGCGGCATACAGTCCAAGCATGGTTATTTGTTGTTATTTTACATCCTAGCAACATCTAAGGTCATATCAGGATGGGTACCAACTTGTGACAGTGCCCACTCATGGCGACTGTAGAGTGCTGCCCCACTGGGGGGACCAGGCCACCAGCACCATGACCTGATAGTGATACCCCACTCAGTCACATTATCCTGACACTGAGCCAAACAGTCCTTGCCCTATCCTAGTAATGCTGAGCGCCAGGTTAGGAAGCGGCAAATATCCATTGTTAAGTTTTTGGCTTGACTCGACCAGGGTTCGAACACACAAACCCAGGGGTTCGGATCCCCTGATCTCCCAAAACAGGAGACATATGCTCAACTCATTCACCCATCCCGTCTGGTCTAGCGATATATAGATATATGTACATCGAGATTTACAGATACATACAAAAGTCATATGTATGCATTAACAAGAGGATTTGAAGGACCATTCTCTCTATTTATCCGATTAACACGACCCGGGCGACTCGGGTCACTCGAGTCGTCAGAATTTCAAAACGACCCGACACCAGTAACCCACGTCTTGGCGGGGGTTCGCTAGGAGCAATGACGTCACATTTCTGCTGGTACCTGTAGGATAACAGCTATCAGTGCAAGTCCTCCGTGTTTTTTATTGATATTTTGTTGCTGTAATAATGAATTCGAAATATAACAAAACTGTTCAATCATAGAATACTTTAAATCCTATTTTGCTGTAGTTATATCGGTTATTCAAACAACAACAAAGAGTTTTGGATTAAGCCATCATTGTTTCCACCTCGAGCTTGTTGGAGAGTGTTTGATTATGCAACCCGAGGATGTAGAGTCCGCACATGCGCCAAAAAGTGACTCGGGTGACCCGAGTTGGTTAATCAAATACGTCCCTTTTTACGAGTTTATGGCCCTGTCACATTATGACGTATCTCGCCAGAAAATCACTTTTTTACGTCGAGATACATCAAACTTTTTGGTGTGGGGGGAAAGTTTGACGTCAGCACAACGTATTGGGCATAAGCGTAGTGTGCGCCCGACGTAGTAAAGTATGTCGACGCGTGAGAAAAAAAACAAAAAAAGGTGGGCGTAACATGTGGCTAACGAGCCTCTTGCACGCGCGGCATGTACCTAGTGTTGGCATAACGTGCTCCCAGCGTTCCGCTAGCGACCGGCCGACGTGTTGCATGACGTATGAGAGCCACGTATGCCAGCGCGTGAGGGATGCCTGTCCAATGACACTCCCGCACGTTTCGGCATTGCGCCAGCATGCCCCCAGCGCACGCGACGTTGGCCTAATGCGTGAGTAACACTTCCCGACGTGCGGGGGGGGGGGGGGCAGCCGACCCACCCTCACCTTGGGTATAAATAAGGTTGCAGTCTGCCTCTCTCCTCCAACATGGGATCATCTGGGCCTCCCGCATCACCTCTAAAAGTGGCAAACCCACCCACTGCGTGAACATCCATGCCACCTCCCCCCTCAGCACTTCTGCCAAGCTCGAACTCGGCCCCCTAGGCCACCTTTGGGTGGCAACCCCCCACAAACGTCCCACCTACTGTACCCAGTGCCAGAGGTATGGCCACTATAAGCTGGAATGTAGCGCCACAGATGTGATTTGCGGAAACTGTGTGCTACCAGGCCATCTCGTGGAGGGGTGCACACTGAATGCCAGATGCACAGCGTGCGGGGGCGACCACACCTCCCGAGACCCCCGCTCCCCAGAGAAGTGCAAGCTCTGGAGCAAGCTCAACCCCCCCCCCGCCCCCTCCAAAAAAAAACAACAACCCCCAAGCCAGCCAACCCAACCCCACCGCCCACCTCCCCCTACCACACACCCAACAACCCCCAACCCACATCTCCCCCCACCAACTTCCCCCCACTACTGCCAACCCGTGCCCTCCTCCCAACCCCACACCCACGCATCACACCCTTCCTCTCCCTCCACCCACACCCACCGCACCCCAGCAAAACCACCACCACACACCGCCCACACACACGATCCATCGCCACACAAAGCCCCAGCCAGGTCAACACCACCACACCCAAGTGTGATGCCTGCACCCAAACCCCACGCACACCCACACCCAAAACCGTACCCACACCCACCCCCACACCCACAGCCACACCCACACCCAAAACCACACCCACTCCCTCACCCACTTCCGCACCAACACCCACAACCACACTCATGCCCACACGCACACCCACTCCCGCACCCACACCCAAACCCACTCCAACACCAACACCCGCACCCACACACACCCATGACATACTTCAGGCAATTGAAGTCTCCCCCAAGGAACAGCCAGCGACCCACTGGGTTCCATAATACACATGTTTATCGGGTTCCTCCGCACCTCAGCCCTCGTACTGCAACCCACAACCACCACACCACCAACCACCCGCAACACCCCGAGTCACCAACTCCTCTCCTGGAACTGTGCAGGCCTACAGACAAAATGGACAACCCTCATCAACAAGCTAAAAACCGACCGCATAGATGTGGCTATGCTCCAGGAAACATGGAAGATAGATCCACCACGCATCAAAGGCTACACCACCTACCACATCCCCGCAGTGGAATCACTAGTCGGGGGCAGGCCAAAGGGAGGCACCACCACCTTAGTCAACAACCACATCCACGCCACCAAAATAGCAAAATCCAGAGCCAACCCCATGGCCGACACGTTGTGTGTACGCCTCAAACTAGCCACAACCACAATAGACACCTTCAACATATACAACCCCTGCAACACCTTGGGTATAAATAAGGTTGCAGTCTGCCTCTCTCCTCCAACATGGGATCATCTGGGCCTCCCGCATCACCTCTAAAAGTGGCAAACCCACCCACTGCGTGAACATCCATGCCACCTCCCCCCTCAGCACTTCCGCCAAGCTCGAACTCGGCCCCTAGGCCACCTTTGGGTGGCAACCCCCCCACAAACGTCCCACCTACTGTACCCAGTGCCAGAGGTATGGCCACTATAAGCTGGAATGTAGCGCCACAGATGTGATTTGCGGAAACTGTGTGCTACCAGGCCATCTCGTGGAGGGGTGCGCACTGAATGCCAGATGCACAGCGTGCGGGGGCGACCACACCTCCCGAGACCCCCGCTCCCCAGAGAAGTGCAAGCTCTGGAGCAAGCTCAACCCCCCCCGCCCCCTCCAAAAAAAAAAAAAAACCCCCAAGCCAGCCAACCCAACCCCACCGCCCACCTCCCCCTACCACACACCCAACAACCCCCAACCCACATCTCCCCCCACCAACTTCCCCCCACTACTGCCAACCCGTGCCCTCCTCCCAACCCCACACCCACGCATCACACCCTTCCTCTCCCTCCACCCACACCCACCGCACCCCAGCAAAACCACCACCACACACCGCCCACACACACGATCCATCGCCACACAAAGCCCCAGCCAGGTCAACACCACCACACCCAAGTGTGATGCCTGCACCCAAACCCCACGCACACCCACACCCAAAACCATACCCACACCCACCCCCACACCCACAGCCACACCCACACCCAAAACCACACCCACTCCCTCACCCACTTCCGCACCAACACCCACAACCACACTCATGCCCACACGCACACCCACTCCCGCACCCACACCCAAACCCACCCCAACACCAACACCCGCACCCACACACACCCATGACATACTTCAGGCAATTGAAGTCTCCCCCAAGGAACAGCCAGCGACCCACTGGGTTCCATAATACACATGTTTATCGGGTTCCTCCGCACCTCAGCCCTCATACTGCAACCCACAACCACCACACCACCAACCACCCGCAACACCCCGAGTCACCAACTCCTCTCCTGGAACTGTGCAGGCCTACAGACAAAATGGACAACCCTCATCAACAAGCTAAAAACCGACCGCATAGATGTGGCTATGCTCCAGGAAACATGGAAGATAGATCCACCACGCATCAAAGGCTACACCACCTACCACATCCCCGCAGTGGAATCACTAGTCGGGGGCAGACCAAAGGGAGGCACCACCACCTTAGTCAACAACCACATCCACGCCACCAAAATAGCAAAATCCAGAGCCAACCCCATGGCCGACACGTTGTGTGTACGCCTCAAACTAGCCACAACCACAATAGACACCTTCAACATATACAACCCCTGCAACACCCAATACACCCTCGATCCGATCCTCCAAGCACACAGCAATGCAACAACACACCAAATAATCATGGGAGATTTCAATACCCACCACTCCATCTGGGGACGCAACAACATAGACACCGCCAGAGGATGCACATTACTGGCAGAGGTCCTTGACTCGGCGAACCACACCCTAATGAATGATGGCTCGCCCACTCATCGCAGCGGCATGTCCATTGACCTCTGCATCCTAAACACACAACTCGCGGCCACAGCCTCATGAGAGCTGACTGACCCTTACTCAGACCACCATGCAGCGCTCCTATGCACAGACGCTCCCAAGGTCCCCCCCCCCTACAAACCCCGGCCAGATTTGACCTGGAAAGAGCTGATTTGGAAGCCTTCAACCAACACTTGCAACACCTCACACACACCAACCCCCCAACACCTGTTACGAGTTCACCATACTTGTCCGCCACACCATGGAGGCCACCATCCAAAAGACAACAAACCGCCGCCTCGCGGGAACCACAAACTCTCCCGCCAGCTCATCACAACTGAAAGCGACAGAATGTGGAAAATCTGGTGCACCAAACTTTCATGGCACACCACCCTCACATGCCTACAGGGGACCACCCCCTGTGCACCCCTTGAGCCAAACCCACTACAAACAGCCACAAATCAACTCACCACCTTCATCAACAGAACAGACCTGCAACTCTGCTTACCAAACGCATACCTACAAACCCTCGCCAGAGACTCCCCCCAGTGAGAGGACGTCATCAACAACACCTTAGACCTCCCTTCCGCCCACAGCTTTGACTGCCCCCTTACCAAGACTGAGCTTGGGAGGGCGCTCCACCCCCATGGAGGAAAACGAGCCCCGGAGCAGATGGTGTACCAACCACAGTGTGGACCCGCCTCTCCACACACAACAGGGAAACTCTGCTCCACCTCCTAAACTCGGTCTACACACAAGCAATTATACTGCAATCGTGGAAGGATGCGTCATTGTACCCATCCCCCAAAAAGACCCAGGCGAGTTCAGGCCGATCTCACTACTGCAATCCCTTGGGAAAGTAGTAGAGAGAATTGTACTGGGCCGGCTTGAAACCTTCTCCAGCAACCCAGCCAGCGGCTTCCCCGAGGCGGACATGGCACGCAGCACGCCATCTTCACCCTCCTCGAGGAGATAGCACACGCCAGTGGACGAGGCTTTGGCGCGGCTGTCATATTCCTCGACCTCGGGAAGGCCTTCGGGCTGGTCGACCACAACATGGTCCTTGCCTCTATCATTGAGCTTGGAGTCACCGGGAAGCCTCTGGCATTCGTAAAGAACTACCTAAGTGGCAGGCGAGCCAGTGTCCGCTTCCAGGGCAGCACTTCTCCCCTCAACCACCTAAAAAATGGCGTCCCCCAGGGAGCTGTTCTCAGCCCCTTCCTCTTTAATTCTGTAGTCGCTGCTCTCATAAGCCGAATGAAAGCAGGCATTACTGAGCGCCACCTCAAACATGTCAAGACTCTGTGCTATGCAGACAACATCGCTGTAGTCTGCTCAAGTACCAGGGACATGCCCCTCCTCATGGCAGACATTCTGCTCCTACTTAGCGACACCTGCTGTGATCTGGGGCTCAAAATATCCACAAACAAAACCAAAGCCATGATGATGTTCACCAATCAGCCTCCCCACCCGCTCCATGCAGCAGACCTGGACGTTGGGTGGGTGGACACCTTCAACTACCTCAGAGTCAGGCTGGATCACAAACTCACCATGAGGCCACTTGTGAAGCACCTGGCCTCCAGAATGAACAAGAGACTTCTTCTAATGACTAGAATCTCTGGGTTCAACTGGGGAGCCCCAGCTGAAGTGGTCAGTCTCTTCTACAAACATGCCGTGCAGGCCCTCTATGACTATGCAGCCAACACCATTTCCTGGATTGGTTACTGCAGAGACAACCATAGGGCACGCCTCCCTCGCAGAAGCACTCTGACCAAAGACCTCCTCACTTTGGAAAGTGTCCAGCACCAGGCAGCTCGGCTCATTACCCGAGCTCGCAGGACAACCAGAGTTGAGATCCTCCTCCTTGAGGCCAACCTCCCACCACTCCACCTACGTGGACAGCAGCTGCTGGCTAACCACCTCTGCCAAGCCCTGTCTGTAGGCCATTCCATCTTCTACCACAGCGCAGCCTCTTATCTACAAAACGGTCCAAGACGGCGCCTCGGCCTCTCCTGGGGAACGAAGACGGCCATCCGTACCCTCAAACAAACTCATGGGCTGGCACTCGCTGATGCCCCTGACCTCCAGGTGAGACCTCCCTGGTACTCCGTGCCCATAGAGGTCAGGCTCACCAGCCCAGCTCGAAGGCCTTCCCGAGGTCGAGGAATATGACAGCCGCGCCAAAGCCTCGTCCACTGGCGTGTGCTATCTCCTCGAGGAGGGTGAAGATGGCGTGGCCAACTACCATATGTCGTGTCCACACACGGAGTGGTTTAAGGCGGAAATCGATATCTGGGCATGAGCAAGTCCAGACTAACCAGTGCCAGTTTCGCTTAGTCGATGTCGGCACGAGAGAGTGTGGGTTCGACCTAGATATGCATAGACTGAATCATATTGTTTTGGAACCCTAAAAACTTCTGCTGGGCAGTGAAAACCTTAAAATAAATCATGAAAAAAACATCTGTGCACCTCTATCCAGTTCATAGACCAAATTATATAATATGCGCTTTTGATCGACTGGAAAGTCAACAAACTAAGGTATCGACTGCGCATGCTTGTCACGTCCTTAATCCGCCTCAAGTAAGTCGGTTGGGTTCACACATGCCACTTACGTCGATTTAAGCTAAATCACTTCATCTATACTACCTCGCGAGGTGGTTTACTTGAAGCGAACTAGATGAATCGATTCCGGCCTAAATCGCTTTAGCGTAGCGTCCACATGGCGAATGTGAAGCAAACTAGGCAAGTCGGTTTATATGATTCGAATTAACTGCCCCGTGTGAACAGGGCTATAGTCCTCAGAACTCTGGCACAGGAAACCATTGCCCAGGCCAAAGAGGACTTCCCTCAAGCCACTATGGTTTACACCGATGGCTCGCTCAACCCTGACACAGGCCGAGCCAGGGCTGGACACTTCCTACCAGACGGGCAGGCTAGATGCCTTATCAGGGTCACGGACTACTTCTCCACCCTCGATACAGAGCTCGCCGCCATCCACCCTGCACTGACCCACCTGCGACATTGCAGTTGCATAGTAGTCACTGACTCACTCAATGCGGTCCGCAAGATCATGGACTACAGAGCTAGCCACTCTCTGGCCACCTTGATCCAGAACACCATCGCCACCAGGCATGAAGACAGTGCTGGCCTGGGTTCCCTCCCACATAGGACTCTTCGGTAATGACCAGGCCGACTCAGCTGCTCTGGACGGTTCTCGCTGCCCTGAGATCAACCTCGTCATAGGCCACTCCCTGTCCAAGCTCAAAGCCACCCAAGCTAGAGCCACCAAAGCCCTGAGGGAGGCCTCACTCCACCGCACCACCATCAGGAACCCATACTCCATCAGTTGGGCCTGGCACGAGAATGTCAGGGAGCGCCTACCAGTCCCGAGGAACCTCTCTGCGTCTGTGCAAGAGGCGGTCATGCGCTTCAGGACTGGATACAGGTGCTGCATCGACACCCCTGCATTGCAACGATGTCCCTGCGGTGACCAAATCTTCAACGTCGCCCACATTCTGGCATCATGTGTGGCCTTTGACAGGACCGCCATCCAAGACTTCCTTGGCCCACCACACAACCTGTCTGACAACCGAGCTGCGCTCGCCATCCTCACGCGGCTCTCCAAGTCCTCTTGGGAGCCACTCGGCAGATTCTATAGGCAGAACTACCACACCTTCGAGATCGGCAGCGGTCCTGAATGCATCGCCGACGACTCTGAACCTGACAACAACGACGGTGATTAGCAACCACCATCAAGGAGCCCCGTGAGGTCCCAGTCGGGGAGCCCTGTGAGGTCCCTCATCAGGGAGCCCTGTGAGGTTCCCCAGGCAGGGAGCCCCGTGAGGTCCTAGTCAGGGAGCAATGTGAGGTCCCCCATCAGGGAGCCCCATGAGGTCCCCCAGTCAGGGAGCCCCGTGAGGTCCTGGTCAGGGAGCCCCGTGAGGTCCCACCGGAAACTGCACCTACACCAGGAGCCCTGTGCGGTCCTGGATACACCAGGTGTGACGGCCTCGACCCCACATCGATCACCAATGGAGTGGGGGCCGGGCCCGTGGACGCAATCACACCCACCAAGGACACCCAGGTCCAGGAGCCCTGTTGGCTCTGGACCACCCACCCTGACACGGGGGCCTGGAGGACCAATACGCCGCCCATGGACCTGCCGCCAACGACACCGGATCCCACTTTGCTCTCCGGTCGAGGTACAGGACCGTGGGCCCCAAGAATGTATTGCCACCTGCCGGGCCACTGCCGCACCACACCACCACCGCACAAGACACCGCGAAAAGCACCATGCCCCTCCCCCCTACCACCCCTTAAGTTGGACAAAGTGAGAAGGAAAGCCCCCAAAAAAACAACCACCTAAAACGGGCCATTTTAACGGCGCCATTTAATAATGCTGCAGTTCTGCAGCCAGTGACCGCTAGGTCACAAACCCCCCCATAATTAACTAAGCTCTCTCCTCACACCTCCTCCAGCATGCCAGTGAAGAAGACCTCATCACCACACAGCCAGGGACGTGGTAAAGGGAAAGGGAAAGGCAGGAAGAGGATGACGGGGGAGACATCACCATATCCACCACAATCTCCAGCATCTCCGCCTGCGCCATCTACCCAGCCTGAACAGACGATGGAGATCCAGTCCACGTCTCCGTCGCCTCCTCGGTCATACCCCTCCTCCGTCGCCTCCGCTTCATCAAACACGCAGCAGGGGGAAAACAAGAGGAGGGTGAGGAAGTGTTACTGCAGTAGACAAGGAGCTGATGCTGGAGTTCCTGCATGACAACCCCGTCATATGGAACGTCAGGTTGAGTGACATGGACGACCCCGGACAATACATGGAATACCGGGATGAGTCACGGATCACACACGGATGATGCCGGTTAACTCCGGATTGCAATATTCCCCGGATCACGCCAGATCGCCCCGGATGTTTTAAACATTTTAAAACATCTGGGGCCGACCCTGGATGATGCTGGATCACCAAGGACCAGCTACGGATCACCACGAACCACCAAGGACCAGCCACAGATGATGCTGGATCACCATGGACCACGCTGGATCACCATGGACCACGCCGGATCACGGGTCGGGGCTCGTGCGGCCCTTGATCCGGGTAGGTGTGACTTGGGCTTAAAGATGTCACTCCCCATTAGGATTATAGGGCACATCTATGATGGATATACATCAAACTAACCCAGTGGCATCAAACTCAGAGGCATCAAACTAACACGGTGGGTTGACTGCGCATGCGCAGTCAACCCACTGTGACTGCGCATGCGCAGTCACGGTTCCGACTGCGCATGCGCTGAAAATGGCGTTGGGAGCAAAGCAAAGGCGTACTGCCATTGAGTTTACCGATATGCGTAGGGCAAAACTGGCATAACTGGAATAAAATAATAACTGGAATAAATATAATTGACTCTTGCTATGGTTCTAACACTAGTCTGAGTGCCTAGATTTGTCTAAATCTAAATGCACATGGCATAAGATGTGCTGATTATATTGATGTAAATGCAATGTGGTCTACTCTAATGTATGGGGCTGAGACATGGACAATCTCTAAAAAAATGTACAAACGTTTAGCAGCATTTGAGATGTGGACTTATCGAAGGATGATGAAAATATCATGGACAAAGAAGATCACCAACAAAGAAGTTCTCAGAAAAAGTAAAAATAAGAAAATCTTGTTTGCCACTATACAGACAAAGAAACTTATTTATTTTGGCCACATCATTCGTCAGAGTTCAAAATACCGTACATTGTTGGAAGGGAAGGTGAATGGCAGCAGAGGGAGAGGGAGACCAAGAACATCATGGTTTACAAATATTTCACAGTGGACAGGCGTGAATTATTCACAGTCGATCGGAACAACACACCATCGGGACAAGTGGAGAACCATTGCATCCAACCCTCGACTAGAGGACGGAACTATTGATTGATTGAAATGCAATGCTGGATAAAAGATTAATATCTTAATTTATTATATATATTTTTTTAGTTGGTATTCTATGTTTCAAACAAGAGCTGAAACTAGCACATTTCATAGCTGCACCCAGTGTGTTAGCATTAGCCATGTGCTTCTCATGGGTATGTTTTGCTCTGATGCATCCCACAATGCACCGCGCCGCTGGAAGAGTGATATAGTCTATTGACAATATTCACAATGCATGCGACATCTGACGGTGACGACAAACATTATAGCTGTGGGCCCATTGCCACAGCGCATACAAAAGCTATAGAAATTACTAACTTTCAAATGCATGTATGCCAGTCAGTCTTTGGGATATTTTGAAAATTCCAAAAGTATATTGCTTTTGGTTCATTGGAGCTTCCAAGAAAAATATAATTTTCATGTTTGGATCCTTTTGAAAATTTTAGGAGGGTACCAAACTAGTCAGTCACTATTAATACACAATATTCACAATGCATGCGACATCTGACGGCGACGACAAACACAACGATTGTGGGACCGTGACCACAGCACATGCATGGTAATATCCTCTATTATCAATTAAACCACCATAATATTAGACAGAAACACCAAATGTGTAATACAATTATTTTGATTGGGTCTTATATTCTGCAATGAAAATGACACTGTTAATATATCTAGTTGAATGATAATGGTGCAATAACCACCTCAGAGGCATCAAACCTCATGTTATTTGGCATATTACATTGTTAATATTGCCAACTTCAGCATGCTTGCTTGATATGCGTATATATGCCTTTTGAAAGTGAGCAGAGTGACACTTGGCTCATGGTGTAGAGGAAGCAGGGAGGAGAGAATGCCTGCTCTCCAGTGAATAACATGGAGGTTAAGATGATTAGAGAGAAACATTAAGGGGCTGCTGTTATTTATGTCCACATAGTAAATTATATAGTATATACATATATATATATATATATATATATATATATATATATACATAAATACATATTATATAAAAGAAACAATCTCATGTTTTATTTGGAACATCATTCTTATTGCTAACATGGCCATGTTCAGATTGCTGCTGCAATACCTACTCCAGAATTCCTCGAGCATCGAAGCTCATATCGGCAACGAACTACTTAATAATAATCTTCTCATGTTTTATTTGGAGCAGGACATTGTTAATTTGGTATGGAACGACAAGACTAGTGCCACCCTCAGACTCCATGCCAGCCACCCCTCCCTGGTCGCCTCGCCTGCCGATCCCTGATTGGCTGCCAGTTGTCACGTGCCCATCGGACACTGCTTCAGTCCCTGCCTAACTGCCGATCCACCTGAACTTACCGCCCACCCAATTAATTTTTACTCCCATTGACATTTCACCGTCATACCGGGCGTGGTGGTCTAATCGGTAGAGCGCGGGCCTCACGTGCGAAAGGTCGGGAGTTCGGTTCTCAGTCGAGTCAAACCAATGACTTATAGAATTGATATTTGTCGCTTCCTAGCCTGGCACTTGGCATTGATATAATAGGGCAAGGACTGGTTAGCTCAGTGTCAGGATAGTGTGACTGAGTGGGATATCGAGTCATGGTGCCAGCGACCTGATTTCCCAGTGGGGCAGCATTATAAAGTCGCCATAAGTGCGCACTGTCACGAGTTGGTAACCGTCATGATATGACCTTAGATGTTGCTAGGACGTAAAAGAACAAGCAAACAAATTTCACCCTCATAGTCATAGGGTTTGTCTTAGATCCCTCCCATGTCTAGGTATTAAACTCTGTTTACTTTGCAATTGCAACAAAAAAAACCTGGAAGTTACAAACAAGGTGCGCAAGAAGTAATGATGGTCCATTACTAGCAATGGTAAAATCAAAATGCAGTGCGTATGATCGCAGTGTAGCTAACATGAGTGGCAATATTTGGAATAAACTCCCAGCTGCAACACAAAATGCAGAAAACATAACAGTGTTTAAAGCTGCATAGTCCAATGGAAAGATCAAATTTTCCAAACTGAAACAATTATCTAAATTTGATTGTACATATCTAACTTAGGTACTGGTGCACTTATTAATCATGTGGCACCATATTGAAGGGAATACTGTGGCAATTTAATAGAAAATGTTATTGCAGAGGCCTATGATTTTCGAGTTTTGGCATGCTTGCCATAATTAATTTGGTAGGTTTGCACTTCAAATATCTCAAAAGTTAGCCATTGAAAAGAAAAGTTACTTGAAACTAAATTAAGGTAGATCATAACGGTCAACTTAATATATTTATCTCAGAAAATGACAGAAACTCAAAACCATCGGACTATGCAACTTTAAGAAACTACTAAAAAATAATGTAACCTAGAAATACAGATAATGTTTAAATGTATTAATGCAAAGTATAGTGAAAGCTGGATTTTTGACTCTTTGCAATCTACAAACAGTTACAAAACATAAACAAGAAACAAGAAAACCTAAATTATTACTAAAACTAAATTCCAAAGATTTGAATCAAATTGGACTAGTGCTACCAAGCGGTGAAAACAAGTAATAACACACTTATCTGTTATGAGCAGGGTAAATAAATTCATCACCCCCCCACTCCCCCCCAAAAATGTACACCCACCTATAAGCACTCACCCAAACATACACACATACACCAACACACACATACACCCACCACACATATACACCCACACATATACACCCACCACCAACTCACACATACACCCACCACACACACTCACCCACATACACTCACCCAAACATACATGCATAGACCCATGCACACATTCACCCACCAACCACACTCACACACATACACTCACCCAAACATCTGCCCATACACCCATCACCCACACACCCACACACATACACCGACCACCCACTCACACATACACCCACACACACATACACGCACCACATACACTCACCCAAACATCAGCGCATACACCCATACACCCACCCCCACCCATATACACTCACCCAAACATACACCCATACACCCACATACACTCACCCAAATATCTGCCCATACACCCATCACCCATACACCCACACACATACACCCACCCCCCACTCACAAGTACATCCACCACCCACACTCACCCACATACACTCACCCAAACATCTGCACCTACACCCATCACCCATACAACCACACACATACACCCACCACCCAATTACACATACACCCACCACCCACACTCACCCACATACACTCACCCAAACATACACGCATACACCCACTCACCTATACACCTAGTCACATACACCCACCACCCACACTCACCTATATACACTCACCTGAACATACACGCATACACCCACTCACCTATGCACCTACACACATACACCCACCACCCACACTCACCCACATACACTCACCCAAACATACACGCATACACCCACTCACCTACACGCATACACCCACCACCCACACTCACCCACATACACTCACCTGAACATACACGCATACACCCACTCACCTATGCACCTACACACATACACCCACCACCCACACTCACCCACATACACTCACCCAAACATACACGCATACACCCACTCACCTATATACCTACACACATACAGCCACACCCACCCATATACACTCACCCAAACATACACACATACACCCACATACATACACCCACACACATACACCCACTTACACATACACCCACCACCCACACTCACCCACATACACTCACCCAAGCATACACGCATACACTCACTCACCTATGCACCTACACATACAGCCACCACCCACACTCACCCACATACACTCACCCAAACATACACACATACACCCACTCACCTATGCACCTACACACATGCACCCACCACCCACACTACCACATACACTCACCCAAGCAACACGCATACACCACGCACCTATAACCTACACCCACCACCCACACTCACCCACATACACTCACCCAAACATACACGCATACACCCACTCACCTATGCACTTACACGCATACACCCACCACCCACACTCACCCACATACACTCACCCGAACATACACGCATACACCCATGCACACATACACACTATAAATAACGCTAGCTTCTATGAGTTCAATCAGCACATCGTGGAGTTGGAGAAGGTGGTGTTCAAGGGATGGTGGTGGTAGTAGAGTGGGGGGGGGAGCTTTTTAATTATAATCTCCGTTATGATTATGTTGGCTTTCATCCAGAGTGAATCGCTAATATTGACATCAGTTGGTAAAATAAAAATTAAATTAAAATGAAATAAAAAATAAAAATAAAATAAATATGAAATACAATTTTAATTAAATTAAAATAAAATAAAATAACTTCCACTTCCACTTCCACAGCGAGCGCTAAGCCGACCTCTGTAATCCTTACTTTAATATTCATATAAACAACTAGCTGTTTGGTAGCAATGTGTATTCAGAATCAAAGTACAGTAAAACCTCTTTAACCGACCACCTCCACAGATCGATCGCTTTATTTGGGTCTGAAGCGATCACCCATACAATACCATTATAACGATTTTTAAAAAGCTCCCTAAATCGACCACCTCCATAAACCAACCTTTTAAAGTCGGTCCCATGTTCGGTGGATTTAGAAAGGTTTTACTGTAATTTCTAACTATTCACTCAATACAGATGAGCCGCTTACTTTTATTCTGGTGCCATTAGCGATATTAAGCCTAATTAAAGCTGCACAATTCGATGGTTTTATGTTTCTATTTTAGATCAATTAATTGTTATTATCGACTTCGCTTTGCTGAAATTTTAAAAGGTTGACTTGGGAGATTTCTTTTAGGTGAAAGCACACCTAATGAATGTTGGTGTGCACCACGAAATGTTGTACATGACAAGCTTTAGTTATAACAGGTTCTGTAAAATTGACTTAGTATTAGATCGATGCAATTAAATGTTTAATAAAGGCCCTCTCACATTATGGCGCAAGTTGAGCTTACGAGTAGCGTATGCTGGCGTACCCATAGCATATGCCGGTGTACCCCTAGCATACGAGGAGCATATGCCGGCGTATGAGAAGTGTATGAGTAGTGTATGAACCATACGCTCCCGTAGGTCGAGATTTTTTTAGCATGCACAAACAAATTTGGACGGACGGACGGGAGAAAGCATATGGCAGCGTACAACGGCGTAAGCCGGCATAGACCGGCACATGACGGTGTATGCGTAGCGTATGGCGGCGTATGGCGACATATGCCGACGTATATGACGTAACGCACCTACGCCACCATACGCTCCCGCAAAAAACCCTAATGTGACAGCCCCTTAAGTTTACTAGTATGCTTTCACCGATTTATTAAAGCTTCATAGTCCGATGAAGCCATCATTTAAAAAAACAACCTAAACACTTATCTAAATTTGATTCTACATATTCAATTTAAAGCTGCATAATCCGATGAAATATCAAATTTTCAAAACCAAACGAATTATCTAGATTTGATTTTACATATCTAACTTAGATACTGATGCACTTATTAAGCATTTATTTCTGCGTAGAAGGCAATACTGAGTCAATCGAACAGAACCTGTTACTGCAGAAGTCTATGGTGTCAGAGTTTTGGCAAGCTTGCCAAAACTAATTTTCCATGTTTGCACTCAAAATATCTGAAAAGTTTACCATTTAAAAATAAAAGTAACTTTGTACTAATGTAAAGTAGATACTAGTGATTGATCTAATATATTTATCTCAGAAAGGAATCAGAAATTCAAAACCATCGGACTATGCAACTTTAAATATTGGAACACATATTAAGCATTTGATGCTGTATAGAAGGGAACACTAAATAAATTTACTAGACCCTGACACAGCTGAAGCCTATTCTGGCAGAGTTTTGTCTTGCATGCCAACAATATTTGGCATGTTTGTACTTCAAATGTTCTCTGTGGCGGAGTGGTTAGAGTGTCTGACTTTTTTCTAGGTCAGACTCCTAATCTGAGGGTCGGTGGTTGGATTCCCCGTGCCCCCAGCTCTGCCAATTTGGATTTCCACCACTGTGGATAACTTACAGCGTCATCAAAGGCTGGTTGCTCTCATACCATGTCTATGTGGTGTGGGAGGTTAAAAATCCCTTGGGTCGGTAAAAGTGTAGGCTCGGGCTTTCTATCGACCAGCAGTGGAATGAGGAAGACCAGTCGTCTATGACTGAAATTTCCCCTGCTTAAACAGCTAATGGACCAAAAAAAAAAAAAAATCACAAATATTTGCCATTTCAGATAAATGTTACTTCACATTAAAGTAAAGTAGATTATAATGATCAACCTATTATATTCATTTGGAAAGGTGTCAGAAACTCAAAACCATCGGATTAGACTACTTTAATATACTGAGTGGCAATGGACTGCATATTACAATAGGACAGACTGAGTGGATCGGTGCGATCTTGCTGATGTCAGCAACATTCTAATCATGCGACTGGTTTTGTGGACCGGGGGACTGTTAAATGGGACCCCATAAGAAACCGCATATTTTGTTGCAATCTCTAAAATGACGCTCTTTCTGGTACTATGCAAGTAGACGCCAGGTTTATTATATATTGTATAGTATGCTAAGTTGAAAACAAAAAAGCTTATAGTATCTAAAAAATGTAATAATTAAACGACACGAGACCGACAAGTACATATAGTGGAATTTTAATTTTTCTTCTTCACATTACAAGAGTCATGATGGTTCAATGAGTTTGAGGCTCCAAGATACTTAACTCTATTAAGATAGTCTTTAAGCAGCTGCGGTGGGTGGGATGGCAAATTTAGGCTGCTGTATGATATACGTCTTGTCGTTTGAAATGCTAAGGACGAAGTGATGACGACCAAGTTAGTCCGTAGGTAGTTAAGTATTAATTACGCTAGGTGGCGGGGCGATCAGCGGCCGCTTAAGTGTTCAGGTATATATTGATAGGTGGCACCAAAGAGCGTCCATAGTAACGAGAATGTCGTCAGCCTCGAACGTTTAATTGGCCATGTTATGCGTAACGTGGGTAATTCGCAGTGGAGGTATGGCGGCTCGGCACCCTATAGTCGGAGCCGCCAGGTGGCGCCACCTGCTGGACCAAATTCTCATAAGAAACCACCGCTGTCGGCGGTTCCCATGCTGCGGTGGCGCCGCCTTGCGGTTCCTATCCAAACTAACGACCCCTGAGTTCTCCATAGACTCAGGCCGCCGACCCAACGCGCCACCTATACTTAAACGACTGAACCTCCACCCTATACTTACAGCACCGCGCAAGCGGCCACCATGTTATGGTGGCACCACCTTCTGAAAACAACCAACCTTAATGAGCAATCAGATGACGTAATGACCTGCACCCGCCAAAACCCAACATGTGACTCCGGCTTGCACCTTCCTCACAACGGACTCACCAGCCGACCGGACAACACATCCCTGCGAAATTCACCCACCCACCCACACCTATGAGAAGGAGAGTGAGGCCAAAGTGTTGATGGTTCGAGTCTGGCCCCCTGGGATGTGGACCAAAAGGGTGGCGGGGTGTGGCTGCTAGAGGCAGGGGTGGGGGCCATAAATCACTCAACGGAACTGACCCCAAAACATGTAAACAGACACGGTTGACCTCGAAATGTAAAAAAAAATAGAACTTTCTCTTTCTTATAGGATCTATTACTGTCGGTGACTTCTTAGATATCTGGTCACGTAATTTCGCCATGTATTCTTCATATGAATATTCACTATATGTGTTAAGAAGATATTCAAATCCCAGATAGAGTGTCCACCTGTGGATGTGTGCGTCATCCGATCGATCCTGCTCAATGGACTCATTTGCAGTTTGGGCTATTTTCCGTTCCAACCAGTGGTCCACAACTGGTTCATCAAAGGCTGTGGTATGTGCTGTCCTATCTATGCGAAAGTGATTATAAAAGACCCCTTGCTGCTTATCGAAAAGAGTAGCCTATATGGCGGCAGCGGGTTTCCTCAAAAGAAATATGTCACAATGACTATATATTTTATGTCTTATAGCCGATGATATTAAAATCAATGTGCTGTAGAGGCATCATTATATAAAACAAGCTTTACTCTTTTGGACATTAAATAGCCCATTCGGTGACGTCACACAGGGAAGGGATAGGTATAAGGCTGAGTCAAATCGCTTCAAAGTCACTATTAGTCAAAGCAAGGTTTGTGCTACTTTCCTTTGGGAATTCCATTGTTGTGAACTGCTTCCTTATAACACGTCTCTATTATTAGTGACCTATGAGTCTAATTAGTTTCAGTTATATTACATAGAGAAGGCCTATCACTTTGTAAGGTATTCCCTGCCTTACATCACTAATAGCTAATAAGGGTCATTTGGGCTGAAGGAGTCTTAAAAATAGACCACAGATACTCTCAGCCTTGGTAACACCCTGAAGAACTCCAGATAGTCCCAATTGGTCACAATGCTAGCATCGCGTTTGATTCGCAGTGGGGGAAGAGTTACCCCCCACCCACCTTTTCTCTCTCCTAGGCTCCTCCCTAGCCCTGCCCCAGCATCTCAGGCTTACACCTGTGGCTCCTGCTTCCCGCCCTACCCTGCTTCCTCGCCGCCTCCCGTCCTCCTTAAGAGTCACTCCTCCTCCGGCTCCCGACATGTTCACACCTCTAGCTTTTTCCACCCACCCACCCTTGCTTCTATTTTTTTGTTCTTTGTTCTTTTTCTTTTTCTATTACTTGTTACTCTTTGTAGGGTGGAGGGCTCTTCGGGGGGCTTTCTTCTTCTTCGCTGCAATAAGCAGCTATTTTCCTCCCAGCTTGCCTCCGTCTTCTTCCCTCGCCGCGTATCATAAAAAGTCTTATTCGCTCATGATAATTGTGAATAAAGGAAGGTGTATTGCTCATCGTTTTGCCACATTATCATCATCATCATCATCATGCTGTCGGTCGCGATGCGACAAAGACTGCTTTCATTACTTGACTGCCGCTCTCCATTTAGCTCTCTGCTGTGAGAGTTGCGTCCATGAGTCGGTCTTAATGTCTCTCAGCTTCAGGTTTACATTTCATGAAAGCTGCCTGCAATAGTGTTGAAGTGCTGCTGGCTTTTGCAAGTTACCAGCGGTACTCTCTCGGGGAGCAAATAGAGGTTTCACACCGGCAAGAACATGTCAAGACAGGCGCAAAACTATTTGTCCCTGCAGTGGCTGGTCGGGAGATGTTGGGAGTTCCATACATCAACCGCCCTTAATGCTGCCACAGTGACATGGTTTTCTGTTTAGGGTTTGCTCCCTTAGCCTTCGGTTCTGTCAAGGACCTGTACCACAAGGCAGTGGTTTAGAACTCTGCAAGGCAGGGGCGTCAAACTCCTTGAGGTATTGCTATACCGGCACACCTGCTGGTACTGTGCAGGTAACAGGACACATACACACAGTACATATCTTCTGGTACTGTGCAGGTAACAGGACCCATACACACAGTGCATATCTGCTGGTACTGTGCAGGTAACAGGACCCATACACACAGTGCATATCTGCTGGTACTGTGCAGGTAACAGGACACATACACACAGTGCATATCTGCTGGTACTGTGCAGGTAACAGGACACATACACACAGTGCCTATATGCTGGTACTGTGCAGGTAACAGGACACATACACACAGTGCATATCTGCTGGTACTGTGCAGGTAACAGGACACATACACACAGTGCATATCTGCTGGTACTGTGCAGGTAACAGGACACATACACACAGTGCCTATATGCTGGTACTGTGCAGGTAACAGGACACATACACACAGTGCATATCTGTTGGTAATGTGCAGGTAACAGGACACATACACACAGTGCATATCTGCTGGTACTGTGCAGGTAACAGGACACATACACACAGTGCCTATATGCTGGTACTGTGCAGGTAACAGGACACATACACACAGTGCATATCTGCTGGTACTGTGCAGGTAACAGGACACATACACACAGTGCCTATATGCTGGTACTGTGCAGGTAACAGGACACATACACACAGTGCATATCTGCTGGTACTGTGCAGGTAACAGGACACATACACACAGTGCCTATATGCTGGTACTGTGCAGGTAACAGGACACATACACACAGTGCATATCTGCTGGTACTGTGCAGGTAACAGGACACATACACACAGTGCCTATATGCTGGTACTGTGCAGGTAACAGGACACATACACACAGTGCATATCTGCTGGTACTGTGCAGATAACAGGACACATACACACAGTGCATATCTGCCGGTACTGTGCAGGTAACAGGACACATACACACAGTGCATATCTGCTGGTACTGTGCAGGTAACAGGACACATACACACAGTGCCCATATGCTGGTACTGTGCAGGTAACAGGACACATACACACAGTGCATATCTGCTGGTACTGTGCATGTAACAGGACACATCCACACAGTGCCTATATGCTGGTACTGTGCAGGTATCAGGACACATACACACAGTGCATATCTGCTGGTACTGTGCAGGTAACAGGACACATACACACAGTGCCTATATGCTGGTACTGTGCAGGTAACAGGACACATACACACAGTGCATATCTGTTGGTAATGTGCAGGTAACAGGACACATACACACAGTGCATATCTGCTGGTACTGTGCAGGTAACAGGACACATACACACAGTGCCGATATGCTGGTACTGTGCAGGTAACAGGACACATACACACAGTGCATATCTGCTGGTACTGTGCAGGTAACAGGACACATACACACAGTGCCTATATGCTGGTACTGTGCAGGTAACAGGACACATACACACAGTGCATATCTGCTGGTACTGTGCAGGTAACAGGACACATACACACAGTGCATATCTGCTGGTACTGTGCAGGTAACAGGACACATACACACAGTGCATATCTGCTGGTACTGTGCAGGTAACATGACACATACACACAGTGCACACCTGCTGGTACTGTGCAGGTAACAGGACACATACACACAGTACCTATATGCTGGTACTGTGCAGGTAACAGGACACATACACACAGTGCACACCTGCTGGTACTGTGCAGGTAACAGGACACATACACACAGTGCACACCTGCTGGTACTGTGCAGGTAACAGGACACATACACACAGTGCCTATATGCTGGTACTGTGCAGGTAACAGGACACATACACACAGTGCATATCTGCTGGTACTGTGCAGGTAACAGGACACATACACACAGTGCATATCTGCTGGTACTGTGCAGGTAACAGGACACATACACACAGTGCATATCTGCTGGTACTGTGCAGGTAACAGGACACATACACACAGTGCATATCTGCTGGTACTGTGCAGGTAACAGGACACATACACACAGTGCCTATATGCTGGTACTGTGCAGGTAACAGGACACATACACACAGTGCATATCTGCTGGTACTGTGCAGGTAACAGGACACATACACACAGTCCTTATATGGTCACATTAAAGCTACATATAACCAGAAAATGTTCAAAACCAAAGCGCTTACTTAGAATTGACTCTACATATACAACTTAGGAACCAGTACATTCATTAAACATTTATCACAGTTTGCTGCTGCTGTGCTTAGGCTACTAAGCTTAAAAAATGAGTAGATGAAGCCTAAATGTCCAATATTTTCATTTGCACACCCAAATTAATTTGGCATGTTTTAACTTCAAATACCTTCAAAGTTAATTCTTTAAATTTAATGTAAATTCAAATTAAAGTATAATAGATTATAATCGTCACTCTAATGCATTTATCAATAACAATAAAACACACAAACTATGGCAGAACTAAAAATAAATCAACGTATCATGCTACTTTAATAGAGCAGCCTTCTTATTAGGACCCCTTCAAGGGTAATGTTCACTAACATCGCCTATGTATCGCCTGGTTAAAGCTGTACTATGCATATAACAAATTAATTATTTAATGTATGTCCCAGCCTGGACTGTCCATTGTGAGAACTTATATTCAATAACTACTCTTTGCCACGTTAATTTAATTTATATGACTTCGGTTCTAAGTTACATCAAGGCACCTGTGATAATTAAATCAGTTATCAGCCTATATCATTTTACCTGTTAATTAAACTCCAGTCTTCCATTACTTTCATTAATTACTCATATTGAAATGTGATAATAAATAACAGCTAGGCTTATTTCTAGGTATCGAAGTTTTCTGGGAGCCATTAAGTTGCGTAGTTCGATGGTTTTGAGTTTCTGTCATTTTCTGAGATAAATATATTAGGTTGATCGCTATAATGTACTTCACTGTTTTAAATTGTTCTAAATAACATGTGTCCAAGTAATGAAGCAGTGAGGTCCCGACTCTATGGGCTGAACATCCAATAGGGCTGCTTAGACGATGTAGGACATCCCTCTCTATTTGTGAAGTTATACGCATAGGGGTGAGCACACATCATTGCCCATTTTATTATAGACTCCGTAAGAGACAACATAATATGTATGTTGGTTGAGATCGATACCTCCGGCTGGCCAACAATCTGGCCTACTGTTAATTGTATGGTCAATATTTTCGATGAGAGTAAGGGTGATTGTAGTGCTAGCGCCAGCTCGGCATGACTCACTGCAGGTTTGCCTACCTGAGTGGAAACCTAAGTCGCCCAGGCCGCTGCATTTTCAGCGGGCGGGGCGATACTTTCATTTTCGTGTCAAAAGCTACGAGCCCTCCATTAAATAATATTTATATAATCTATTTATATACCACAAAAATGGATAATGCCTAGCGACAACCTTCCCACCCCCATCTGCAAATGGGGTTGGCCCACCTTATTTCTGTGCCCCACATGTGGTTGTCCTGCCACCAGTCACTTCCAAAATCTTTCTTTGGGATATTGCATCATATATATGTACATATAATTGGTTGGTTGGTTGTTGGAGTTTTATGTCCTGGCAACATCTAAGGTCATATCAGCATGGGTACCTAGTTGTGGCAGTGTGCACTCATGGTGACTTTACAGTGCTGCCACACCTGGAGACCAGGCCGCCAGAACTATGACCTGATATCACACTCAGTTACATTATCCTGACACTGAGCCAACCAGTCCTTGCCCTGTCCTATTAATGCCAAGCACCTGGCTAGGAAGCGATAAGTATACATTTTAAAGTTATTGGCTTGACTCGACCAGGGTTCGAACCTGTTTCGAAATTTATTATATCACACAGTTCTAGAAGTTTTCCACATTTTTAACATTTAAAAAGAAATTCAGGGACGGTCAGCTACAAAGAAATCCAGGCGTGGACAATCACCAATTCTTTTTTCATTTGGCGTAAATGCGCACCGTCACAAATCGGTACCCATCCTGATATGACCATAGATGTTGTTAGGACATAACACCCAAACAAAGAAACAAAGTATTCAACATGGAGCTGTATTCGAGTGACCGAGTGAAAATCCCTGAATGCCTTATTCAGACACCAAGCCAGGCAACATGGCGACGCGCTGTAAAGGAATAATATAACCCACACTGCTACTGTCCACTAGTCCCCGACCAAGGACTGAAGCTAAGATTCCTTAAGCTAGCATTCCTTACACACGGCATGCGGCATGCAGTATGCGAATGCGAATGCGACAAAAAATCGAAACGCCTTGAAGTCAATGGGCTACATTCCTTACACGCGGTATGTGAATGCGAATGCGAATGTGTCAACTCGATCGGTCCCTGTAGCGATCGGTGTGGCATGCGGTATGCGGCACATGGTGTGCGAATAGAAATGTCAGTCGCACTTGTCCATTAGTTTTAGACGAGGAGAGGCGACTGAGCATTACAGAACGGTCACACACAAGGGTGCAGAGTGGAAACATATGGTAGTGGTGGTGGTGGGGGTTCGGGTTGGTAAAAATGCTACCAAAGCCACAAAAATATGATTACTCATCTATAATTTGGTAATTATAAAGGTAGGAACCTTCATGTGACGTACCAAGAGGGACATAGATATAAATGCCATATTAGGTCATATACAGTGCAGTATGGAGTATACTTATTTATTTATATTTTTTAAATATAGCCAGTCGTGTGCTGCATGCCGCATGCCACATACCGCATAGAAGGAATCCTCCAATTCGCATACCGCATACCGCATGCCGCATTACGCATACCGCATACAGCGTAGAAGGAATCTTAGCTTTAAGCTGTGACCCAGCGTGTTTATACACAAGAAGTTGGAGTAGATGCCCCTCCCAGCAGTATTTTTCATTACAATTAGTTCAAGCATTCACTTTAAATTCACTTCGCGCCCCATACTTCCCGATGACCAAATTTGGTAGCGTTCTTGCTACATATATATATATATATATATATATATATATATATATATACATGTATATATATACATTTGTAATATTGTATATATATATATATATATTTCCCGGGGCATTCCGAGTCAGTGTCCTAACCACTACACCACCTTTGTTGGGGCTTTGTTACATGCACACAGAGGCAGGTGTGAGGTTACCATGGTTACTAATTAGGACAGGATGTAGGTGACTCCTTAGCTTGCATAAAAAAGGTTTATATAGTATATATATATATATGCACGTTTGTTTCTCTTGTATTGAAATTGTCCTAGCAGAAATTTTACATTAGATAAAATACCACTTCCTATATACATGTGTGTTTTCACCAGTTCCCTCACATGCTCACACTCCAATTACAGAGTTCTGATTTTATTCACCCACATCCTGTCCTAATTAGTAACCATAGAAACTCCCCACTCCCTCCCCCCCCCCCCCCACCGGTTGCAGACAGCAGGGTCCACTGCTGCATCACAGACACTGACCATTCTGTGTGTGTTACCACTGTGTGTGCCCCCGTGTGTCTGGCATGTACACTGCATCAGTTTTCCGGATGAATGCAGTGTGCTTCATCCCCCATCCCATCCTGACTAGGAGCTTATTAGTGTAGTGGCCTGCTGAGTCCCAGCATGTATATCTCACAATACTTGTAATGTCAGTTCTTAAAGTTGCATAGTCCGATGGCTGTTGACTTTTTGCCAAGTTTAAAAAAAAGATATATTACATCAGTTTGATCATTATAATCTACTTATCATCACCCTGAAGTGATTTGTTTTATGGCAGATGGCTTATTTTGAAGTTTTTTTGAAGCCAAAGCATTCAAAATACTTTCGGCAAGCTTGCCAAAAGTATTTGGAAGGAAGCCAAGTTGTCATAGTTTCCAATCTCGTCGTGATCACATGGTAACCTGACCTCATTAATTTGTTTTGAGGAGTGTTTCAGTCCAGGTCATGTGGTCTGTGAAATCAGGTCAAGACTGCCAAGAGGTCACGAGATTGACCTGCATTTTTTTTAGGTGTTTCTGAGAAATATGGCTTCCATCAGTTGTGTGAATTACGTTCTTGTAAAGTCAGATATATACCATAAAGGCAGCGCCAATTGCTATGGGAAGGGACCACAATCTTAGTCGGATATGTAAGATCAAATTTAAGTAAGAATCTTGGTTTTGAAAATATATTGATTATCATCGGACCATGCAACTTTAACTTCTTACAAAAAGCCTGCATCTTCTTCTTGTGTCACAAATGCCACACAAATAAGTCGTTTGTATGTGCATGAAATATCACCATATTTGCATGCAGCGTTCCTGATCAGATCTACTGTGTGTGTCATAAGCAATCACAGTGTTTCGCGCCAGGCGTGGTGGCCGAATGTCAGGATAATATGACTGTCTGGGATATCGGGTCATAGTGCCATTGCCATAATATCCCAGTGGGGCAGCACTCTAAAGTCGCCATGAGTGCGCACTGTCACAAGTCGGTACACGTCCTGATATGACCTGAAATGTTGCCAGAAGGTAAAACTCCAACAACCAACCAACCAGAGTGATTCGCGATGTATATCCCATGGGTGTCTGGTCAGCAGAAAGCAGCGCCTCCTGCACTTGCACCGTAAAGGCCCATTTATAGTTGGTACAGCGTTAAACAGCACAACACGGTGCAAGCTAATGCGCGAAAAGGAAGAGGGGAAGGCGGGGGTGGAAATAAAGGCCTTTTATTTACGCCTCAGACAGACAGAGTATACAGAGGAAATAAGCTCATAAGGAGCAACAGTGTAAGTAAATAAGCAATAAATGGAAGAAAGTAAAGAGGCTCATGAGGAGCAATACAGGAGGAGGGCTCAGGAGGAGCAGTGAGGAAATGTACATGATGAATAAAAGTAAGAAAGTTCAGGCAGAGTAAAAAAGTCTGTAGGTGTTCTGTGAGGGGGTGCCGAGGAGCCCTCCACCAAAAAAGGCGGAGAGGGCTCGCGGCGCGCCCGAGGGGGCGAGGCGGAGCATGTGGGGTGGGCCGGCAGAGAGGCGGACCGTGTCAGGGGTCAGGTTCCCTCTGGGGGCGGCGAGTGTCCGGGGCCTGCGTCGACAGGGAGCGGGCGGCCAAAAAAGGAGGAGGCCCGCTCTGACGAGGGTCGAGCAGGGGGGCAGCGAAGTCCTCAGGGCTGGGTGGGGTGGCGGTCGGGGTCGGGTCGGGTGGGTTGCTGAAGGCGGTATCGTGGGGGTCGGCGGCTCTGATGTCGGCAGAGGGTTCCTCGTGAGGCTGGGCTGGGCTGTGGTCCGAGGCGTGAGGTCTGAGGTGATGATCCCCGGCTGTGACTGGGCGGCGCTGGGATCGGTGGTCGCTGGGAGGTTGTTGGTGGAGGTCGCGGGGCTGTCGGCAGTGGTGAGGGCGAGGCGCCGGGAAGGGCCCCCCGGGCTCGCCGGGGGGAGGCCGGCGGATCAAAAATCCGCCGAGGTGGGGGGGTTCTGGGGCTCACGGGACTGCTTTGTTATGCAGCCGGCCTCGCTGTGCATAGTTAGGATGCGCCGCACGTTGGCACAGTAGGCACAGACGTGGCGGCGCCTGTCCCCCGCCTCGCCGTGGGCCTCCCCGACGGGGGCCCGGTCGCACGAGGCAGGGTCGCGGTTCCAGGCCGGGCAGGGGGCCCTGTGGATGTGCTTGTCGTAGGTGGTGCGGGCGTCGGCTTGGGCTCGGGGGAAGTGTGCGCCTCGGGGGGGGTCGTCACCTCGGGGGACCGCTGCTGCCGGGGCGGCCTGAGGGGCGGGGAGGGTGAGGGTCTGCACCCTCAGGAGGTCGAGGGCGACCGGGTCGTGCCACCCCTGGGGGAGCCTCCCGTCCGCTATCCATGAGAACACCGTCTCGGAATAGCGGCGGACGGTTGGCCAGGGGTAGAGGAGGTTGTCCCTGAGCACGGTGAGGTGATGGTGGTGTAGGCCCTGGACGGAGTGGGCTGGGAAGTTGGGGTGGTCAATGAGGGTGAGAAGGGCGAGGCTATACTCGTCTTTCGTTGCCTCGACCCTCTTCACCGGCTTCCTCTCAGACCCCCTCTCTACCAGGTCCGAAGGGAAGATGTAGTCGACCGGGATCCCTTGCCGCCTGACCGAGTGCCGCGCCTCGGCGGAGGCAAGGATCTCCCGAACGGCGTCGGCCGCGGACGCCGGGGTGTGCTGCGTCGGCTCCTCGTGGTAGGCCGGCGACGGGGCAGCTGCGGCTTGGGTCCCGAGGTGATGGTAGCGCTCATACTGGGGGTGAGCGGCCCCCGGCAAGGCCGCCGGAGGCGGTGGCAGGGGCCGGGCTCCGGCCGAAGGGCGCGCCCGAGGTGCACGGGCGGGGGCGGCAGTGTAGGCGGCCTGACGTCTGGGTGCAGGGGAGAGCGCCTCGGGGACGGGCCGAGCCCCTCCGGCCTCCAGGGCGTCGATCCGGGCATGGATGTCAGCGGCATTCTGGCGGATGTCGGCGGCAGTCTGGCGCTGCTCGAGCTGGAGATGCTGGAGCGCCTCCAGTATGGCCGAGGCTTCGGCGCCCGAGGTGCGGTCCGAGGGCGACGCCGGGGCGGAGGCCCGAGACTCGTCCTGCCGCGGAGTTGAAGCCGGCCCCGGGGTGCCGCGGGCGGCTGGCCGGGAGCCCTTGCGTCCTCTTCCTTTCCCTTGTGGCATGGTGTAGCAGCGGTCCGAGGTGGAGGTAGGCCCCAGAGAAAAACGGGAAGAGAGCTGGAAGGCGGCAGGAGGGCGAGTGCCTGAGGGAGGCCGGGGGGCGACCTTATAAGGGAAAGGGGGCAGGCGACAGCAGGTGAGGTGTGAATGCTGCCGGCCCGGGGGAGGGCGAGAGGTGGCGAGCAGCGGGCGTCGGGTGAGGCGCGAATGCTGCGCGACACGGGCCGGGGGGAGGTGGCGGCGCACGGCGGCGTCGGGCGAGGTGAGAGGGCAGCGCGACAGCGCGGGGCGGGGGAGGGTCTCTTCCTCTCCTCGCATCAAACGTAATGCTACGCATTACGACCAATGCTCCCATTTACACTTGACGTCGATGCTTGACGCCGCTAGATGGCGCAACACGCACAAGCGTTGGCCAGAGTTCAACTATGTTGAACTTTCAAGGCCAGCGCTTCCACACATCGCGCACTCCCCACCGTTTTGCAGCATCACACGGCGCTAACCAGTGTAAAGTTGACAGCATCACACGCCGTCAAAACTATAGACCCCTTTCAATGTTTACAAACATCGTGTATGCGTGCGCAGCTTGGCTGCAGAACGAAGGCACACTGCTATTGAGTTTGTTGATATTCGCAGTGCAAAATTAATAGGAATCCAGAACCCAAACCTTATCAATTTAATATAATCTGTTTGGTAAGCATGTTATTTGTTTGGGTGCCAAGCGGTTTGTTTCTAGGTGGTGTGGTTTTAGAGATATTTCACTTTTTGTGTAAAAAGAAAGATTGCTCACGGCCATTGACAATGCATTAAGTTTGTCCATATGCGCAGTGCAAAACTTTAGTTTTATTCAAAATTAATAGAAATCCAAAACCCGAACCTTATAAATTTGATATAATCTGTTTGTTAAGCATGTTATCTGTTTGTCTGCCAATCGATTTGTTTCTGGGTGGTGTGGTTTTAGATATATTTAACTTTTTCTGTATGAAGATTGCTCATACTCATAGCCTTTGAGTTTGCAGTGTGACCGTGTGCAGCGGGAGCACTGCCCTGAATATACATGCTGACGTCATATGAAATAGGTCTACAAACGTGTGATCACATGACAACGTGAGTTCCTTCTATAACTAGACAGCGTCATTCTTCTGACAACCTCTGCTTCCAACAAAACTGCAACGTATGAGCTTTGCAATCATTCGCTGCCCGAGGCAATTGTAGGTCTGCCCTTTGACTGGTATTACTTTATGTTGCGTCTAATTCTAACACAGATTTCTGAGATATTGATGCTGGGACCCAGCAGGCCACTCACTAATCAAGGTCGTAGCCAGGCTAGGATGGGGGATGATGCACATTGCATGGATCCAGAAAACTGATGAAGTGTACATGCCAGGCGCAGGAGGCACACACAGTGTTATCAATGTATGTGTGTGTGTGTGTGTGTGCTATGCAATGGTGGGTAACCGTGGGCTTTGTTACATGCACCCATGTTACAGAGGCAAGTGTGAGGTTACCATGGTTACTAATTAAGCCACGATGTAGGTGACCAGGGAGGGGACTCTCTAGCTGGCATAACAAAGGTTTATTGCGCTTATTGTATTATCGGGTATATGACGTCATCCTTATGATTCAAAATGTGATGCGCCATAGTCTCTTGTGCAGCTACGTTGGTTGGTTGTTGGAGTTTTACCTCCTGGCAACATCTAAGGTCACATCAGGACGGGCACCGCCTTGTGAGAGTGTGCACTCATGTCGACTTTATATTGCTGGCCCACTGAGAAACCGTGTATAAACGAACAGTTATTAAGTGATTTATACAAGAGTGCAACCACAATTCTATTCGGTCAAACAGATTTGTTTGTTTGTTGTTTTACGTCCTAGCAACATCTAAGGTCATATCAGGACGGGTACAGACTTGTGACAGTGCACACTCATGGCGACTTTATAGTGCTGGCCTACTGGGAAACCAGGCCACCAGCACCATGACCTGATATCCCACTCAGTCACATTATCCTGACACTGATCTAACCTATATTTGGAATGGACTCTATGCACACCGTGCTCATGTGTAAGTAAACATTTGCTTCGTTGTGTTATCTTAAAATTATCTCTGTTTTGTTAGTTAAGCCAGTCCATGGGAACGAGGCTATTGTAGTTGTGCTGGAAGTGGGGTGTAATAGAGGATTCCCACCACCAAACCACCCTCTGGTGGCAATGGTAAGAAATAATATTGTGGGTAGCCGGTCACTGTACCGAACGCAGCGTTCTCAGTGCTATACACGATGGTTGGTTGTTGGAGTTTTACGTCCTGGCAACACCTAGGGTCATATCTGGACGGGTACCGACTTGTGACAGTGCGCACTCATAGCGACTTTATAGTGCTGCCCCACTCGGACACCAGGCGGCCTGCACCTAATGGTTCTCGTACCGCTTGAACGGTACTATTTTGAGTTTAGGACAGTTGGGACAAGAAACAATAACAGAAATGGAAAAGAAAGTAGTGCATGTTTGCTTTCAATTTGAATATTCAATCAGAAATACATTATTACAAATTTTGCATTTATAAACTAATAATGAACATAATCAGATAATATTAGGGAGGTGTAATAATTATTTAACATCATCTTAATATTATTACAAATTTAGTATTTATAACTAATATTAGCCATAATATTAGGGAGCTGCAATAAGTAATTAAGGTCGTCTTTCTACTGTCATGGGGGTGATGAAAATGGGAAATATTGCGCCTAAAGCAGGACTCGAACCCACATCTCTTTGCATTCCGGGCCAGTGTGCTAACCATTACACCACCTAGGTTCCTTGATGTCACCATAGTACCCACAGCTACCTGTCTATGCAGCTCCTTGCCTGAGAGTTCAGTGCAGACTACTTACTACTTAACTCTAGTCCCCTGGAATTGTAAGGCTTTTAATGCTCTCAATTATATACATACAGGCAATGCACTTACATGTACATACACAGGGTAGGTTCAACAACTATACAGCGTGTTGCTTGTACAGGATCATGGTTACAGAAACCAGCGTCATGGGGATGCGGGGGGGGGGGGGGGTGATGAAAATGCCATCCTAACAACATCTAGGCTCATATCAGGAAAGGCACCGACTTGTGACAGTAAACACTCATGGCAACTTTATAGTGCTTCCCTACTGGGAAACCATGACACCAGTATCATGACCCGATATCCCACACAGTCACATTATCCTGATACTGAACTAACCAGTCCTTGCCCTATCCTATTAATATGGAGCACCAAGCCAGGTAGTGACAATTATCAATTTTATAAGTCATTGATTTGACTCGGCTGGGATTTGAACTCTCGACCTTCCGCACAGGAAACCTGATTCAGCCATCTACCGCGTCCGGTCATCAGCCAGTGTGATATCAACCCATGATATGTGTGTCCTGTAACCGTAAGGATGGAACGACGTCGTTAAGTATACGTACAACCTTTAAAATATTGACAAACCGCTCGCTCCTTCCAGCATCCAGACCGGGCGCGATGGCCGAATCGGTAGAGCGCAGGCCTCCCGTGCGGGAGATCGGGTGCTCAATTCCCGGTCATCTCAAACCAGTGACTTACAAAATTGGTACTTGTCGCTTGATAGCCAGGCGATTGACATTAATAGGATAGGGTAACGACTGGTTAGCTCAATGTCAGGATAATGTGACTGAGTGGGATATCGGGTCATGTTGTTGGTGGCCTTATTTCCCAGTGGAGCAGCACTATGAAGTCACCATGACTGTGCACTGTCACAAGTCGGTACCCATATGACCTTAGATGTTGAAAGGACGTAAAACTCCAACAACCAAACATCTCACTTCCTCAGTTAAAGGCTGGTTGATTGCACCAAGTGACCTAATTAGCAGGATGTTCCTGTTTGCTTGCAAAACCCTCATGCCACTAGGATAAGGCAGGGACCAATAGAAAAGGCAAGACCAAGTGTCCGCAATTGAAAATCCCACTGCTTAATTAATTAACGTAGGAAAAGTATTAAAAGAATGCACCAAGATTATTACTTACAAGGCAATTTCCAATAGTAAGCAATATTATATATATGTGTGTATATATATCTATAAAATACTGTATATGTCCCAATAGATGCGCACTGCGTGAGTGCAGACACAGGGATGCACGTCTATTCAAAGTTAAAGAATTTCATGGATTTGTTTTTGTCGTGCCTCTGAAATAGAGTGGGATTGTCTTGTTTTATGTGTATTCAGTCTGAATATGATCATAAATTTGTGCGCGCTTTCAATCATGAAATGTGGGGTGTGCTTCTATTGGGTAGCTTGCTTATATTGGGATCTATACTGTAATACCAAATGGTGGTCAAGTCTTACTGTCATTCTGATCACTACTCCTCTGTTAATCGGAGCTGTCAACACGCATCATCATACTCCACTGATGCTTCGCCATGAATGGGTTGTTAATAGCATGTTTTATCATGCCTACCATACACATTCCATATTAATTTTTATGGGTTTTACTAACTTTGGTCACTTCAACCAGAGTCACTTCCATTTTGCGTCACATAACCATGAGTGTTGCTAATCCCACCAATAGATATCAGCACCGAGATGGTTTACCGCAAATGGGATCCACCAGATGGTAGGACTATATATTGAAAAGGGACCATGAATAAGTCCAGAATATAGCAGAGAATGTAGATATATACATGGTCTATGAATATAGTCAGAAACTGTGAATATATATATATAATGACAGTTTAACACAATATTGGTCCCGGGATTGATGCGGAGGTTATGCCCCTGTCACACTACGACGTAATGACGTCAGCGTAGGGAGAACGTGAAGAACGTTGAACTTCTTGGCGTAGTATGCAAATTTGGCCACAAGTTGAACGTGGATGCAGCGTAGTGGACGAGATCGTAACATCGGTAATGCCCCTGTCACACTACGACGTAATGACATCAGCGTAGGGAGAACGTGAAGAACGTTGAACTTCTCGGCGTAGTATGCAAATTTGGGCACAAGTTGAACGTGGATGCAGCGTAGTGGACGAGATCGTAACGTCGGTAAAGCATAGTGTTACCGTCATTCAACGAGAGATGACAAGTTCATTACGTTCACGGAACGTTATGAACGTTATTCCATCGCCAGAACTACATTACCTGATGGCGAAACGTTGAAGTACGTTGAATGTACGTTCTCCTGACGTTCTACTGACGTTATCCTGACGTTATCCTGACGTTATCCTGACGTTCCCATTACGCCGCGTGGACGTTTCCACCGGGTTTAATGTAGGTCAACGTAGTGGAACGTAGTGGAACGTAGTTGAACGTAGTGACTAACGTTTTAATAACGTCGGTTTAACGTCATTGACGTTCACTGAACGTGTACAGAACGTACGGCGAACGTAAACCCTTACGTTTGCATCATGTCGAAAGTTTTGAACAGGTTCAAAACCTTGACGCACGCCAACATAACACGATGTAACATGACGTAGCTCGACGTCAGTCTAACGTCATTATGACGTCATCATAACGTAACCCAACGTAATGACAAAAAATGACCACGTTAGGCTCACGTTGGCTCGTTACATCGTAGTGTGAGAGGGGTATTAGATTTAATCCATGTGCAGCATGGGTATATATATATATGTTTATATATATAAACTGTGTGTGTAGGTTATTAAATATATATCCCGAATAGGTTTATATCCATTATATATATATACTTATATATATATCCCGAATAGGTCTATATCCAGTATATATAGTTATATATCCCGAATAGGTCTATATCCAGTATATATATAGCTATATATATCCCGGATACTCTCTGCGGTTTCTCAACACAGATACACCCACTGTCTTCTCCTTTCTTCCTACTTCTTTGTTCTCTCTTTCTCAAAGGTAGCCTCTTTCTCTGCAAACAGACAACTGACGTTCTAACCACAGAAACGCTTGCGTTTTGGTCCGGTATGCACTTAATCTACAGGGGCTGTATGCACCAATCGGAGTTAGGGCCTTAACCGCGGTTTGACTATCTCCACCGGGCTAACTGTGAAAAATCTGTATGCATCAATCGGTGCCAGCGCTAACTGCCTAGGCTAAGCTACCCCAGTTTCAAATCGGGTTTAACTGCTAGCCGGGGCAGTTAGTGTGCCTGGATGGGTCTCAATCTATTGAATGCTATCATATTTAACAGAATTACATAGGCAAATCGTGAAATTTCATTAAATTAACCCTAAAATCGAAGCGAGATTAACGCTGATGCCGTAACGGCGGCAATATTAATATTTTCGAATCGACGAATGTAAAGTAAACAAATCGCCGCCGCTGTAGTGACGTCGATATCCATACTGTCCAACGTCAAATAAACATGGCCACCGCCATCGCCGCCGTATCGGTGGGAATATATTAGGCCCAAATCTATTAAATGCTGTCATATTTAACAGAATTACATACGCCATAAGTGAAATTTAATCAAATTAACCCTAAATTCGAACCAATAATAACGCCGCTGCCATATTGCCGGCGTTATTCATATCGTCGAGTGGAGGGAATTCCCAAATCTATAAATAAACTCACGGTCAGCTATCTGCCCCGGCTAAAACATTGGTGCATACCACTTTACCTTTTTCGCGGAACCCCCAGTACCCGGTGCTAGCTGACCAGAGCTAACCCCTAGCTCCGGTTAAGCCTAACACAACTTGGTGCATACGGCCCCAGTTTTCTACCTGAGCACAATGCAGGTGTCATGGTAATGATTGACACGGCGCTGTATATTCACTGGTCACGTGGTATACTGAAACTATCACACTCGTTAGAGTTCTTCATCCTGAAGGTAGAGCGTCCGTCTCCTGTGTTTGTAGACCATGGGATCGTGGGTGCGAACCCTGGTCGAGTCAAACCAATGACTTAAAAATGTATACTTGTCGCTTCCTAGCCAGGCGCTCGGCATTATTAGGATAGGGCAAGGACTGGTTGGCTCAGTGTCAGGATAATGTGACTGAGTGGGATATCAGGTCATGGTGCTGGCGGCCTTGTCTTCCAGTGGGGCAGCACTATAAAGTCGCCATGAGGGACCTTCAAGCAAAAATAAAAGAAGGTTCCCCACCACTACTCACTGTTCTCTCTTTTCCGTACCGTAGCCTAAATTTATATTCCCATAATAGATTATAGAGCACACATATATATATATATATATATATATATATATATATAATTACATATATATATATAAGTCGTATACAAACTCATATGGCTGTAAGGCAAGCAGACTCCGGCTGTACTACTTTTCCATTGTTGATACTATTGTAGTTCCCGGGTTTGAACCCAGGGGTACTTTTGGCGCTGCATGTATATATATATATATATATATATATATATATAAACAGTCACAAGGCAGATGCCCCTGTTCCTCACCACACCCTGTTTTCTATAGCTTAGCGAGAGAACTTGCTAAAGGGGCTGTCACATTACGGCGTATGGCGGGAGCGTATGGCGGCGTAGCCGCTTTACGTCATATACGTCGGCATACGCCGTATACGCTACTCATACGCTATGCATACGCTACTCATACGCCGCCAGATGCCGCCAGATGCTGGCTTATGAGGCATACGCCGCCATACGCTTTCATAAATCCGTCCGTCCACATTTTTTTGTGCATGCTCAAAAAATCTCGACCTATGAGGGCGTATGGCCCATACGCTACTCATATGCCGGCATACGCTCCTCATACGCCGGCATACGCTCCTCGTACGCTAGGGGTACGCTGGCATAGGTTTTTCATACGCTCAACTTGTGTCACCGGCGTATCTCTAGCGTATCTCTAGCGTATGTAGCGTATGCATAACCTTTGAGTTACGTATGGGAGCGTACTCCTAGCGTATGCACAGCGTATGCACAGCATATGCACGCTACTCATATGCGCATACGCTATGCGTATGCTACTCATACGCTACTCGTACGCTCCACATGCCAATCAAAACTGTCAACAAATGTCACAGCATGCTCCCATACGCTCCTCATACGCTCCTCATAGGTTCCACATACGCTCAAAACCAGCCGAAAGGTCACCAAATGTCATCATAGGCCGGCACGCGCAGGACCTACGTAGGTTTTCAATACGCTCCCGCCATACGCCGTAATGTGACAGCCCCTTCAGCTATTTATCTAAATAATATACTCGCATAATAAATTAGGCAGGCTATATAAATAAAACTAGATTATAGTGCCAATATCATAATTGCACAAATTTGTTCTCATCCGATCACTCAAGTGAAGCAACATTGAGCACAATCAGCAAATGGATGGGTGACCACCTGGGAATACGAGATGCCGCAGATATCCTGATGCAGGCTCATGGCATACCAAATCATAAGTGGATAAGTAATAATTGAGCCCCTTCGTTATTTGCATGGGTGACAACCTGAGAATATAAGGTACCATAGACATCCTGATACATGTTTATAGCCTACTAAAGCAGCGGAGAATGCTGGCTGTGGGAGGAGGGTATTGGCTGCGGGAGGAGGCTGCTGGCTGGGGGAGGAGGCTACTGGCTGGGGGAGAAGGCTGTGTGGCCGGGGGAGGAGGCTGGCGGCTGTGGGAGGAGGCTGTGTGGCTGGTGGAGGAGGCTGCTGGCTGGGGAGGTGGCTGTGTGGCTGGGGGAGGAGGCCTCTGGCTGGGGGAGGAGGCTGCTGGTTGGGGGAGGAGGCTGCTGGCTGGGGGAGGAGGCTGTGTGGCTGGGGAGGAGGCTATGTGGCTAGGGGAGGAGGTTGCTGGCTGGGGGAGGAGGCTGCTCGCTGGGGGAGGAGGCTTTGTGGCTGGGGGAGGAGGCTGCTGGCTGGGGGAGAAGGCTGCTGGCTGGGGGGAGGAGGATGTGTGGCTGGGGGAGGAGGCTGACGGCTGTGGGAGGAGGTTCTGTGGCTGGGGGAGGAGGCTGATGCCTGCGGGAGGAGGCTGTTGGCTGGGGGAGGAGGCTGCTGGCTGGGGGAGGAGGCTGCTGGCTGGGGGAGGAGGCTGCTGGCTCGGTGGGGAGGCTGCGTGGCTGTGGCCGGCTTACCGTGGAGGTGGGCGTGCAGCGGACGGCTGGCTGGTGCTGATGGGCGCGGCTGTGCTCGGGGACGGGCGGGCACCTGGACACCTGCGGGGCGGGCAGCGAAGGCTGGCACCGGGCACGCTTCACGTGTGACGTCGACACTGTCTGTGAGCGGACTGCTTGGATTGGGAGCCCGCCAGCTCTACCTTCCCGGCGCGCGTTGTGCTCGGTGAGCCGCTCAGTCTCTCTGACCGAGTTGCGTGGGCGGGTCGGCCATCGGGTGGGCGGGCGGGTGGGCCGGCGTGTGGGTGGGCGGGTCGGCCGGCGGGTAGGAGGGCCTGCACCGTAAAGAGGACCACCCCCCTCCCTCCACTTCATTCCACAGCCATTCACCCTCTCACAGACACCCATTCACCCACCCACTCACATACCCATCCACCCACTTAGACCAACACCAACTCAATCACCCACCCACCCACTCACACGCTAACCCACAGATCCCCACCCACTAAACCCCCCATCTACCCACTCACTCACCTACTCAGCTAGTCACCTACTCACTGGCCCGGTACTGCCTACTGCAAATCACACACCCACTCACCCACTGCTTCTGTACTACCTACCGAAAAGCCCACACACACTCACCCACCCACCCACTCACTCACACACCCACTCATCCACCAACCGACTGAATTCCCCAGTACTTCCTACGGTAAAGCACCCACCCACTCACCCACTCATCCACACACTCATCCACACACCCACTCATCTATCCACCCACGCACTGCCCCGGCACTTCCTCCCGTAAAACACCCACACCCACTCAATCACTCACCCACCAATCTCCTGACCCAGTCCTGCCCAGTATTAAGCACTCACCCACCCACTCACCACCCCACCCACTCACTAACACTCCAACCTAGTACTAAGCACCCACTCACCCACTCACCCACTCACCCACTCACCCCCCACCCACTCACTCACCCACCAACCTACTGCCCCAGTCCTGCCTAGTATTAAGCGCCCACTCACCCACTCACCCTCCCACCCTCCCACCCACTCACTCACCCACCAACCTACTGCCCCAGTCCTGCCTAGTAAAAAGCACTCACCCACCCACTCACCACCCAATCCACTCACTAACACTCCAACCTAGTATTAAGCGGCCACTCACCCACTCACCCTCCCACCCTCCCACTCACTCACCCACCAACCTACTGCCCCAGTCCTGACTAGTATTAAGCGCCCACTCACCCACTCACCCTCCCACCCTCTCACCCTCTCACTCACCCACCAACCTACTGCCCCAGTCCTGACAAGTATTAAGCACCCACTCACCCACTCACCCTCCCAGCCACTCACTCACACACCAACCTACTGCCCCAGTCCTGCCTAGTATTAAGCACCCACTCACCCACTCACCCTCCCACCCACCCACTCACTCACCCACCAACCTACTGCCCCAGTCCTGCCTAGTATTAAGCGCCCACTCACCCACTCACCCTCCCACCCTCCCACCCACTCACTCACCCACCAACTTACTGCCCCAGTCCTGCCTAGTAAAAAGCACTCACCCACCCACTCACCACCCAATCCACTCACTAACACTCCAACCTAGTATTAAGCGCCCACTCACCCACTCACCCTCCCACCCTCCCACTCACTCACCCACCAACCTACTGCCCCAGTCCTGACTAGTATTAAGCGCCCACTCACACACTCACCCTCCCACCCTCCCAACCACTCACTCACCCACCAACCTACTGCCCCAGTCCTGACAAGTATTAAGCACCCACTCACCCACTCACCCTCCCAGCCACTCACTCACACACCAACCTACTGCCCCAGTCCTGCCTAGTATTAAGCACCCACTCACCCACTCACCCTCCCATCCTCCCAACCACTCACTCACACGCCAACCTACTGCCCCAGTCCTGCCTAGTATTAAGCACCCACTCACACACTCACCCTCCCACCCTCCCAACCACTCACTCACCCACCAACCTACTGCCCCAGTCCTGCCTAGTATTAAGCACCCACTCACACACTCACCCTCCCACCCTCCCACTCACTCACCCACCAACCTACTGCCCCAGTCCTGCCTAGTATTAAGCGCCCACTCACCCACTCACCCTCCCATCCTCCCACCCTCTCACTCACACACCAACCTACTGCCCCAGGCCTGCCTAGTATTAAGCACCCACTCACCCACTCACCCTCCTACCCACCCACTCACTCACTCACCAACCTACTGCCCCAGTCCTGACTAGTATTAAGCGCCCACTCACCCATTCACCCTCCCACCCTCCCAACCACTCACTCACACGCCAACCTACTGCCCCAGTCCTGCCTAGTATTAAGCACCCACTCACCCACTCACCCTCCCACCCTCCCAACCACTCACTCACCCACCAACCTACTGCCCCAGTCCTGCCTAGTATTAAGCACCCACTCACCCACTCACCCACTCACCCTCCCACCCACTCACTCACACGCCAACCTACTGCCCCAGTCCTGCCTAGTATTAAGCACCCATTCATACCCGTTATTTTGACCGAGTCGGCAGCATAGGCCATATTCACGACGAGTATATATAGTATATATAGTACATGTAGTATATATAATACATATCATTAGTATATTTAGTATAAATAGGATATATAGTACATATAATATATATAGTATACAATAAAACCTCTCTAAATCGACCGACCATGGGACCGACTTTAATTAGGGAGGTGGTCGGCATAGAGAGTTAGAATATCCTTACAAAGGTGGTTGTTGGGACCCAAATAAAGCGATCGAAATAGGGGAGTGGTCGATCTGTGGAGGGGTCGGTATAGAGTATATATAGTACAAATAGTATATATAATACATATAGTATATATTGTATATATAGTAGATATAATATATACAGTATACATAGTATTTTGTTTTGTTTGTTGTTTTAAGTCCTAACAATATCTAAGGTCATATCAGGATGAGTACTGACTTGTGACAGTGCGCATTCATAACGACTTTATAGTGCTTGCCCACTGGGAGACCAGGCTGCGAGCACCATGACCTGATATCCCACTCAAACGTGTTCAACCTGAGCACCCAAACACACAAGGCATGGGGGATCCGTTAGACTTTTTTTGCCATCCCACCCATCGCATATAGGCAGACAACACTAAGGGCTAAGCACCTTGCAGCTTCACTCAGGACTTCATAAGATTCTCAAAACTTCATATAACTAATTACGTAAAAACAAAATAAACGCCAATATATACATGTGCTGGTTTTGTGTTTCTCAATTACGGGGATAGGGCAAGCAGTAGTGGAATGATGAAGACCAATTACCCGCAATTGAAATTCCCCTGCTTAATTAAAGTTGCATAGTCCGATGCTTTCAAGCTTCGGCCATTTTTCTGAGATAAATATATTAAATTGATTGTTATAATCTATCTTACTTTAGTTTGCAGTAACTTTGATTTTAAATGGCTAATCTTGGAGATATTTGAGGTGCAAGCATGCAAGATTAATTTCGGCAAGCATGCCAAAACTCTGACACCATCGGCTTATGCAGAAACAGGTTCTTTTAAATTGACTCAGCATGCCCTTCTATGTGGCAACAAATGCTTAATAAGTCCACCAGTATCTAAGTTAGATATGTAGAATCAAATATAGAAGAGATTTTTGGTTTTGAAAATCTGATGTCTTCATCGGACTATGCAACTTTAACAAATACAACAAAATGTGTGTATAGTTACCATGTCACCTCGAAGTAGAATTTCCTGATTCCTGTTAGATTATCAATTGGTGTACGGCGCACTTGAAATAGGTGCCGCATGTTGTGTTATCAGTGGACGTAAACTCATAGCGTGACGTGTCTGTAAGTAGGTCATTATATGGAGCTTTTGTTTCCCAAGCAGGGATATATTGTTATATATAGAGGGAGAGAATGAGGCGGTGTTTAAATAAACAGACTATATGTGTGTGTGTGCATAGATATATACAGTCATCCTACATTAACTTGACCCCGCTTTTTGGGGAGTTTTTCTTTCTTGAAGATTTATACTTCCTATCATGGATAAGTCTGAATAGACTTGTTTTCACCATTAGACAGTTGGTCGATAGAAAGCCTGAGCCTATGCCAGATTTTTAACCTCTCTACCACATATACATGGTATGAGAGCAACTGGCCTTTGATGATGCTGTAAGTTATATATACACAGCAGTGGAAATCCAAATTGGCAGAGATGATGGCATGATTTAATTTATGATTTAATCTGGCAAACCTTACTATCTGACCAAAATATCTATGGATGATATTTCTGCTATTCATTTTATTTGTTCTAAATCAAAATCGTGTATCCGACGAATTCGCTTATCCAACATTTGGTGCTGGAAACACAGCTTAGGCCTCATTAACGAGGGGTGACTTTATTGATCATATCATATGGTTATTTCCCGATATGGGGTTTAAAGTCCGAATATCAATCGAGGTAAATTCAAAGTCGATGGGCATTTCGGAATGGAGGCATTCGACTGGGACCTTTCCATCCGCAAAATTTAGGCTCCACCCACCTGCTCAGTGAACTAGGTTTTTTGAATGCAAAGAGGACCAGTCAAATGGATTCAGTGGTTTCAGCCAATCAGAGCAGTTCTCTGCCATTGCAAATGGCTGCCCTGTATGGGGGCGGGCATTTGGAATCGAAAAGAACCAATCAGAGCTGTTAATTTCCATTTCAAATGGCTGCCATTTGCAATCGAAAAGAACAACTCTGATTGGCTGAACCTACTGAATCTTTCAACCTTTCCATATCAGCCATCTTGAAATACACCATGTGACCTTATGGATGGAGCTACAAGACAGATTCGATTCATACGTATGGAAACCCACTTCCAGTCCAATTCGAATAGGAATTTGTAAAGAAATATTTTGATATGCATATAGAAAAGCCCAGTCAAATACGTCCAATGCTTTGCTTTCAAACTTTACCAGATCAAGGGAAGTTGAAGTTTTAATCTTTCTAATATACTGTCGGTTATAACACAATTAAAAATCAAGGATCATTGTGAGAAAAAGGGTGGATCTATCTTACTCGGAGACAATCTATGCATATTAACTTTGGTTTTATCTATCTTTAATGACTAAATTGGCCTTTAGGCTTCGAACTCTATATTGGGTTCTAACTAATATATCATCATCAGCATCAATCCCTTAATCGTGAGAGTCACCACAGATGACTTTGCAACTAGTTGTCTCCATGTTTCCATTCTTCACTGCCCTCGGGGACTTACCAAACTCTAAACCTATCCATCCCATAATGTTGCCTCCCTTCCCTTCTTCCTCCTTTCAACGTTCAACTGACATATGCATCGAATCGGATGGCCTCCTTCCCCTTCTTGCTCCCCTCCCCTTCGCTACCCCCGCCCCTCCCCCTGCTCCGTTCTACCTCTTCTCCCCATGTCTCCCCTCTTCTCCCGTATTCTCCTATCCTCTCCGCTCCTTTCCCCTCCTCTTTCCTCCTCTTCCCTCCTTCCCCTCCCCCCCTTCCTCCCCCTTCTCTCTCCCCTCCCCTTCACTACCCCCCCCTGTTCCCCTCCCTCCCTTTCCCACTCTCATTCCCTCTCCTTCTCTTGTCCCTCCCCTTTCCAATCCCTTCCCCCCTCTTCTCCTCTCGGCTCCTCTCCCCTCCCCTCCTCTCCCTTCCTCTCCCCTCCTCTCCCCTCCTCTCTTCTCCACTTCTCTCCCCTCCTCTCCTCTCCTCTCCGCTCCTCTCCCCTCCTCTCCCCTCCTCTCCCCTCTTCTCCTCTCCCATTGTCTCCTCTCCCCATCTCAACCCATCCACTCCTCCTCTCCCCTCCTCTCTTCTACCCTCCTCTCCCCTCCTCTCTTCTCCACTTCTCTCCCCTCCTCTCCCCTCCTCTCCTCCCCTCCTCTCCTCTCCTCTCCCCTCCTCTCCCCTCCTCTCCCCTCCTCTCCCCTCCTCTCCCCTCTTCTCCCCTCCCATCCTGTCCCCTCCTCTCCCTTCTCCCCACTCCTCTCCGCTCCCCTCCTTTCTTCTCCCATTCTTTCCCCCTTCCCCCTGGGCTAGCTACCGAATGTAGGGTGTAGGTGCGTATAGACCCCCTTTCAATGTTTATAACCATTGTGTATGCATGCGGAGCTTGGTTGCAGCATGAAGGCACACTGCCATTGAGTTTGCCGGTATGCGCAGTACAAAACAACAGTTTTATTCAGAATTAATACAAATACAGAGACCTAACCTTATAAATTTAATATAATCTGTGGTTTGTTAAATATGTTTTCTGTATGTGTTCCAAGCGGTTTGTTTCTAGGTGGTGGCATTTTAGAGATATTTCACTTTTTCTGTATGAAGATTGCTTACGGCTATTGACAATGCATTGAGTTTGCCGATAAACACAATATAAAACGTCAATTTTATTCAAAATTAATAGAAGTGCAGAATCCTAACCTTATAAATTTAATATAATTTGTTTAGTAAACATGTTTTCTGTATGTGTTCCAAGCGGTTTGTTTCTAGGTGGTGTGGTTTTAGAGATATTTCACTTTTTCTATATGAAGATTGTTCACGGCCATTGACAATGCATTGAGTTTGCCGGTACGTGCAGTGCAAAACATCAATTTTATTCAAAATTAATAGAAATGGAGAACCCTAACCTTATGAATTTAATATAATCTGGTTGTTAAAGATGTTTTCTGTATGTGTTCCAAGCAGTTTCTTTCTAGGTGGTGTGGTTTTAGAGATATTTCACCTTTCCTGTATGAAGATTGCTCATAGCCATTGAGTTTGTAGTGTGACAGTGTTTCGTCCTGCAGCCAAGCAGCGCGCGCACTGACCTAAATACCTATGCTGACGTCATATGAAATTGGTCTATTTATCGGACTAAATCACCGTCTGCCATCACGCACTCTGAGCCCTGCACAGTCACGTGATTGATTCCGAACACGGGACGCCGGTTACAAAACGTGTGCCTGCCATTGGCTCCCAATAGGCTATCACTCTCCTGCTTAACGCTATCATTCCCTCTGTTGGTTGGTTGTTGGAGTTTTACGTCCTGGCAACATCTAATGCCCGGTACACACCTAGCGTATACGATCGTTTTCCCGCACCCACCTAGCATATACGATCTAAAACTGCCCAAAAATCGTGAGGTGTGCACTCCCCTAGCACACCTACCGATTGCGATTCACGACTAAAAACTAATTTTTAGGGCTAAAACGGGAGGTGTGTGCTAGCACTACGATTGCGATTCCCAATTCGAAAAATGAATCGGCCCGACTTCAGTTTTAAGCTGATCGGGAGTTTTAGTGCGCGAATCCTATACGCTATGTGTGTACCTGGCATTAGGTCATATCAGGACGGGTACTGTCTTGTGACAGTATGCACTCACGGTGACGTCATAGTGCTGCCCACTGGGAAGTCAGGCCACTAGCACCATGACCGGATATCCCACTAAAAAAAAATTGTTTTATTTAACGACGCGTCTAGAGCACATTAATGTTTTTCATCACCTATTGGATGTAAAGCCTATATGGTCATTCTCATATATTTCTTCGGAGGGAAAACCCACTGCGGCTCTTTCCGATAAGCAGCAAGGGGTCTTTTATAAGCACTTTCCCACATATAGGACAGCACATACCACAGCCTTTGATGGACCAGTTGTGGACCACTGGTTGGAATGGAAAATAGCCCAAACTGCAAATGTTTCCACTGAGAAGGATAGATTGGATGACCCACACCTTCACAGGTGGATACCAGTAAAGTATCGTCGGTACACTCTCCGCCCACAGTATTCAGTTTAGGGAAACGTAATAACAGAACGTCATGCTATATACAGTAGAGGGACATGTTTTGTAAGTCATTGGTTTGACTCGGCCGGGATCCGAACTCCTGACCTTCCAAACGGAAAACCTGTGCTCTTTTCTTTTCTGTTAAGCATGCCTTGTTATATACAGTATAACCCCATTAAACCAAGCTCAGTTAAACCAAACGATCGGTTAATCCACATTTTTTCGGCGACCCGGCAAAATACTACCATTTATCATATAAAAAAGTTGTTTAAACCAAAGTCGGTTAATCCAAACTGTCGGTTAAGCCAAACAAGTTTCGGACCCCAGGCCCTTCCAGTATGGTTAAACCAAACTGTCACTGTTAAGTCATCTGAGACCCCACCAACTTTTTATATGATATGATATTTGCGGCCCCGAAAAAATTGGCTACCTATCGTTGGGTAACCAAGTGGTTATGGGTTATACGTTATACATAAAAACAATAATCAAGTTCCACTACATGTTATTACATTCATAAGCACCATCATTTTGCAAAAGCCAGCAATAGCCAAAGCTCGTTAACATAGTCGGTTTATCCAAACAAATTTCTAGGGTCCCTTCAAATTTAGTTTGACGGGGTTATGCTGTATATATATATTTTCAATACTAAAATGTAGTTTATTCAGTGAATAATGCCTTTTATCAGCGCCAGAACACCACTTCTCACCGATTAGGTCAACAAGTCATACATAATATATATATAAATATACACATATATATGAATATATATATATATATATATATCTACCGTGCGCGGTGGCAGAATTGGTAGAGCCCGGGCCTCGTGTGCATGAGATTGGGAGTTCAGTGCCCAGTCGAATCAAACAAATCACTTATAAAGTTGATACATGTTGCTTGCTAGCCTAGCCCTCGCATTAATAGGATACGACAAGGACTGGTTAGTTTAGTGTCAGGATAAGATGACTGAGTAGGATATCAGGTCATTGTGACAGCAACTTGATTTCCCAGTGGGGCAGTCCTATAAAATTGCCATGAGTGAGCACTGTCACACGTCGATACCCGTGCTGATATGACCTTAGATGTTGCCAGGACGTAAAACCCCAAGAACCAGCCCACAGTACCAAGATCACTCTACAACCGCACGCACCACGACTATAGCAATAGCTCCATTCACATCATCATCATCATGCTGTCGGTCGCGATGCGACAAAGACTGCTTTCATTACTTGACTGCCGCTCTCCATTTAGCTCTCTGCTGAGAGAGTTCCATTCACATAATATCCGAATAATTCGCCTATTATACACAACAATGTACCAACATATTCAAATTCACATATATAACATATTTAAAGTACAGGCATTAGTCTGAATGTTGCATTCGGGCTGAAACAACGTGAAAGCGTTCAGGTTTTTATTTGAGTGATTTCTGACGTAAAGCACCAGCTATCTTTTTTACTAAAAATACACAGGCACAGACCTCCATTTTAGCCTCATTACCGATTGTATGATAAGCGTGAACACCGAACTCACATTTTGTCTATTTTATTCCCCCTTATAGACTAATAATATCCATTCAAAGAACCTCTGATTCTGCGATAGGTTAGACAGTTCCAGTGCCATTCGATTTCTCGTCATTTTCAATGCGCATTTTGTTTGCTATACAACAAGCAGGGCATCAGCGTCACGAGGTCCACGATGCTTGTAGACCAGATGGGGTGGCCGAATGAGTTGAGCGTCCGTCCCCTGTTTTGGGAGATCGGGTGATCCGAACACATGAGTTTGTGGGTTCGAACCCTGGTTGAGTCAAACCGATGACTTAACATTTTATACTCGTCGCTTCCTAGCCTGGCGCTCGGCATTACTAGGATAGGGCAAGGACTGGTTCGCTCAGTGTCAGGATAATGTGAATGAGTGGGATATCAGATCATGGTGCCGGCGGACTGATTTCCCAGTGGGGCAGCACTATAAAGTTATCATGAGTGTGCACTGCCACAAGTCGGTACTCGTCCTGATATGACCTTAGATGTTGCAAGGATGTAAAACAACAACAAACAAACATGCGATGCTTGTATGTGAAGATTTCATTTAGCCATTAAATCACGGAGCCAGTAAAATGCAGCTTAATATTTCTTGGTATTTCTGTGGTATGTGCTGTCCTGTCTGTGGGAAAGTGCATATAAAAGACCCCTTGATGCTTATCGGAAAGAGTAGCGTAGGTTCCGTCAGAGGACTATGTCAGAATGACCGTATGTTTGACGTCCAATAGCCAATGATAAAAATCATGTGCTCTAGAGGTGTCATTAAATAAAACAAACTTTGGGACATCCATGGAAGAGAACCAGGTGTGGAATGCGATGAATCCCCTCGTGCCGCACAGATCAAACAAAACTAATACTCATCAGCAGTAGCGCTCTGAATGGGACCTGCTTTCCTGTATCATATTTACAGAAAGGAGCTTTGCCAGCATAAGTCAAATGCCACAATAACAGTCACCGGATGTGGTTCGCGACGGGAATGTATTTTTAATCAAATCTGTCTTTTTTTCTAAAAACAAAATTAACATCACATTTTTTTTACACATTTTTGTAAAAGAATTTTTATCTTTTTTAAAGATCTACATGTGACAAACAATTAAACGTGGCTATGGGCAAGGATCGTCAAAGATCCTGTAAACAAAGACGAGTTCAGTTTTTTCATGTTTCTCTCTTTTCTTTTCATATTAAAGTTGCATAGTCCGATGGTTTTTGAGCTTCTGTCATGTTCTGAGGTAAATATATTAGGCTGATTATTATTATCTACCTGTCTTTAGATTGAGGTAATTTAAATATTAAATGGCTAACTTGCGAGATATTTAATGGCCTTGTCACATTACGACGCATCTCGCCAGCGCACCACCAACGCGTAAAATCACTTTTTTACGTCGAGAAGCATCAAACCTTTCGGCATGGGGAGCAAAGTTGGACATATACATACCATATACACAGCGTATGGCTAACATATGACCAACGTATGGCTAACGTACCTCCCGGAGAAAAATGCTTGAATTACGCTCACGGTATGTTCACAGAACGCCGGTGAACTTTATATATGGTATTCGATCGCCAGAACTACGCATCATACGTTACATACATCAAGGTTTGACTAAGGTACGTCTAACATACATCGACGTATGCCTAACTCATACATAACGTACGCTGGATGTAAAATCCACACATTGTTGAATGTTGTCGTACGTCAAAAGTTTTGTGCATGCACAAAACTTTGCTGACCCCCTGAGATTTGACGCCGTATCTCGACGAACGTTGACGTATATTGACGTATACCAACGAGCGCCTAATGCACACGTAACACATAATGATTTATCCTGATGTAGCGGCAAAAAATCACAAACATCGACTTACGTTTGCGCGATGCATCATAATGTGACAGCACCATTAAGTGCAAATATGCCACATTGTGATCGGGCGAGAGAGAATGAGAGATCAGTTGGGAAATAGCACAGCTTTATCTTCCGAGCCGAGCAAAGAACCTATAATCGGATGGATATGTACATGAGAATCCAGTTATTCTACACAGAAGGCTGTCCAAAGGGTTGATGATAATAAGACACATAGCACAACAGATAAACGATACAACATAAACAATATAGTGAACATGATATACATACAAGAAAAGATCATTGATTAATGTTAAATGCAGCTAATTCCCCCGTGATGTCTGTCTGTCGAAGCTGGTAGCCTGACTCACTCTGGGAAGGTTATGATATTATTTTGTTTTGTTTTTGGGGTTTGAGCCGTTTAACAGCCATGAGTGCTGTGTTGCACAATACCAAGAAAGTGAGGTGTGGGAGGGTGGGTTGTCGCGAGGGTTATTGCTTGGACAGCTTCCCGGAGGAAAGTCTGCGTTCAGCTGTCCTGACAGTCCTATGTAAGAAGCAGAGGCTAGAAATAGTAAGCGCAACATCAGTTTATTCATGCTCAAACAACAATGCATGGTGGAAGCCGTCGGAAGGCCAATTATTGCATACCTTCATTCTATAACAGTAAGTTGAGCATCAGCTCCATAATCAATTAGCAATCAATGTAAGTGGGTACTACTGACCATCAACTGACATCTGGCTGGCCACTGCCACGGGCGCACGCCCAACCAGCCAAGAAGAAAAGGAGCAGCAGAAAACCCATGCAGTGCGTAAGATGACTAGACGTCCAGCAACGTACAGCCATCAATTGCATTAGCTGCACGCATGTCATTCAAAATGCGGTCTGCTAAAGGCAAGGCAATATATTTATATACGCATTCTGAACGCCAATCTCCACGAGTCTTAAGCTCCTCTATTGACGCACCTTGCATGCGCAAAAAGGTGCACCCACCCCTCCTCAACGAGTGGCAGGAATAATCATGAGGATCCAGTCCTGACAAGGCACATAAATATTTAATTGTAGCTTGGAGAATTGAATAAGTCAAAGGCATGTACCCCCCGGCAGGAGAAGGCACCTGAACGGCGGTGTGTCAGCGGACATAGGGGTCTGTGCAAAATGCAATCTCGTCCAATGTACTGCACATAATTCCGTATTATTCATTACCGCTATAGGAATTAATAACTTCCTTTGAGCAAATTGTATAGTATTCGACTTCCTCACTGAAACTAACATACCCCACGAGAAGAACTGAAAATCTGAGCGTAACAGGACTGAGTCTGAACGCGTTAGCTGACATTTCCGGAGTAAGCCCCGGAAACCAGTCAAAATCGCAGCCTAGTGGCAACATGCCCAATTGACTGAGAAAGAAAACTAAACATAACCAACAGGTTCCTAGGTAATAACGGTTTTGCTGTGTGCACCTGACACCCCAGTAGGCATTTAACACCTCCCAGAGTGGTTTTAATTGTATGATTCTTATAATCTATCGGAATGGCATTTTCCGAACGCAAGAAAAAATTCAAAGCCGATAAATAGTTAGTAATTGAACTATAGGTCAATGAATGCGATAGCCAAGCTATATATAACACTACTTGGTTTGCAGAACAAGGCACTGGCGCCAGCAAACCTCCAAATTCTTCAATAAATTAAAAATATTTTTTCATTTGCACCGAGCGCATCACCAGACTGTTCGGCGCGTAGTAATGCGCGGCGATCAATTCAGCCTCCTTCTGCAAAGCCAGCAGATCTAAAAATAGAGTGTTAACATACAAGTTAAATATGAAACAAATGCGAACAGCATAAACCTTCAATTCTATCCACCTCACGGACTCTCTGAATCTGACGCGGAGTATCCCACCTGCTCAAACTATCGCAAATAACATTATCATGCGTGCTTACATGTACCGAAAAAATGCTAAAATTATAGCGGACAGATATCCAAAATATCTGTTTCAACCATATCAAGATAATGGGATTTTTTAAGTACCCTTCACCAAGGCTGACCTGACTGTATTATTATCCGTGACAAAAATTATATTCTTGTCTCGCCAATGGGAAGCCCAGCGCTCTACCGCAGCAACAACCGCCCACATTTCTTTAACATTAATATTCTCATCCACAATGTCATCTGGGGAATATACCTGATGGTGCGACAACTTATTAACAACCTCACTTTTATTAAAAAATCCAACACACCAATCCATTTTGTGCAATGCACCATAACCATACAGCGAAGCATCAGTGTATACAGCAAAAGTTTCTGTCTGAGCCTGTAACATCCGTTTTTCACCATTAAATCTGTCGCCAAAATTCAACCACCAGGATATCTCATCACGAAATGCAACATTAATTCTATATTTATGATACGGATGCGTTAAGGTTCTGACTGCATCATGAATTCTAGCAGAGAAAGAACGACCCCCCTTCACCACTACTGCACAATGCGAAAGCCGACCACCAAGGCGTTCCAATTCCTTCCGTGTAGCCTTCTTCCTGGTCTCAAAAATTCGAAGATGCTCCTTTAGCTTCAACACCTTGTCAGCAGGAAGCCTTACTTTCAAAGCAATTGTATCTATTTCTATACCTAAATATCTAACATTGGTGGCAGGATTTACCAGCTTAGGGAAACTGACAAAAAATCCCAACCTACGTAATATAGCAATTAAGCGAAGCTGTTGCCTAACGCAGTCCTCATAGTTTGTTCCGAGCACAGCAAAATCATCCAGATAGTTCACTAACCTGTCAATCCCCTCTCTAACTGAACAACGATAAACAAAATCAGATACCTTACTAAATATGTACGGGCTTGATGAAAGTCCCATCGAAAGGCGATTATCTAGGAAATATACATCTTTATTCCCTATTGTCCATACTAATCCCTGTTTCTCTCTATCAGATGGATGTATAGTCAGAGCCATGTAAGCATCCTTTATATCTACTACCGATATATAATCTCCTTGAACCAACATTGCAATCAAGGTATCGACACTCTTATATTTAAATTTACAACATGTATCTGAAACATAATTATTAACAGAACGCATGTAAGGTCTACTACAGTCTATTATAACTCTATATCCTTCACTACTTGGCTTCGGAACACAAAACAAATTATGAGAGCACATTGGCAATTTATCAGTGCGTGAAATGTAACCCTTCTCCAACTCTGACTCCAATTTACGCGTAATGAAAGCGTAATGGTCAAGATCAACTTTACCAGAATAAGTATTATTATAACTAGTAGAAAAATTATAATTTATTATTTTGAAACCAAATATGGCCCCATGCAATATGTACTCCCAATCGGGATCAATGTCCCCACGGAAAAATGATTCGACAAAAACTCGACAAGGTTTGAATTGCACCGGCACATCAGCAACACAATGTATACAGTCACAAATACCCTTGAAACACGCCTCAGCTACAACCACAATGCACTCGACCCTAACACTTGAGTGTCTATCAATAGCCGTTAATGTATAGGCACTTGGACCATTAGCCACATGTAACCAATTTGAGACCACAGGGATACAATTAGACATTTGGAAAACTGAACCAATTGCAGTCTCATTACGCGTCAAAGGAATTTGACCATTGCCAGAAACAATCTCTAGTAGAGTGCTGGAAGCACACCCTTCCACATTCATAACTAGCGGATTATCACCAAGTTTCATTTTTAAATGCGTAGTATTAATATTATTATTCACAACAATTATATTATTTAATTCAGAATGGAGTTCATTTAATTGACAGTTCAGAACCTTTTTTCTGCATCTTCAGTCTCTCCGACAATTGTTCCTTTTATGGCTCCGACTGCCACAACGGGAACACCAGTGCCCTAAGTCACAGGTTTTTTCATCTCGCACACAACCCGAGTCACCGTTGTGGGCAAAGCACGGCTTCTTCCCGTCACGCGTAAATAATTTAGATGACTCGTTGGACGACCTTGAAGAATCCCCTGAAGATTTTTTAACGTCCTTGATGTTTTCAAACGCGTAGTGCCGCAGAGCCAAGTCACTATTACCGGAAGCGAATGCAGCAAAACCTTGTTTTTGTGCTAGTTTACGGACCCCCGTGTCGTACGCTACATGTGCCGTATTGTTAAAGTTGTTAAATTTGGCCTTCGTGCAGAGGTAGCTTATATGATTCAACATTGCGTGACACGACTCAATGTTGTCATAGCTGCTAGCGTCAGAAAACCAAGCACAATTCGACTCTATCAGCTCATAACCATTTAACTTTTTAATTTGTTTTCTGTCCACTGTATAGTGTTTGAGTGTCCACTTACGCTGACGACGCCTTTCAGTACTCGGCCAATCAGTGGGCAGCTCACTTGCTGCTCAGTGACAGCTGCTAGTCAAGGGGGAAGCCCCCAGTAGCTCATGTGGAGGTGTCACTGCCAGGTCTCCCCACCCCCCACCACCACCCCCACCCCCTTACGCCATGGCATGACAGGGGGGGGGGGGAGCTCTGTGTACTTCCCATCCCGCAATGACATCGAATGAGCATCTCCCGGTCATTCCCCCAAATTAATTTTGACAAGCACACCAAAACTCTGACACCATAGGCTTCTGCAGTAACAGGTTCTATTAAATTGCCTCAGTATTCCCTTTTATGTGGCGACAAATGTTCACTAAATGTACCATTAGCTAAATTACATATATAGAATCAAATCTAGATAAGTGCTTTGGTTTTGAAAATGTAGTTTTCATCGGACTATGCAGCTTTAATTTGTGTGTGTCCACGCCTACCACACAGTTTGGCATTACACTATGTGGAGGTGATTAATAGATAATTACAAAAAAATAATTAATTACAAGAATTGTTTTTAAAGACAGCACCGCCGTCTTCGCTACAAAAGAACTACACCGCAAAACACCTCAGATTCACCTTTCAGTTCGTCGCAAGATAAGATACACTGATTACTTATCTAGGGCAGGGGTAGATAAAGAGACACAATGGTTAACATAAGTATTATAGGGAGGGCATATATAAGTATACAATGATTAACATAAGTAGTATAGGAAATGGCATATATAAGGGTACAATGATTAGCATAAGCAGTATAGGAAAGGGCATATATAAGGATATGTATATATGTCCTTATGTATAGGCCCTTCCCGATACTAACATAAGTAATATAGGGAAGGGCATATATATAAGGATACAATGATTAACATAAGTAGTATAGGAAAGGGCATATATAAGGGTACAATGATTAGCATAAGTAGTATAGGAAAGGGCATATATAAGGGTACAATGATTAACATAAGCAGTATAGGAAAGGGCATATATAAGGATATGTATATATGTCCTTATGTATAGGCCCTTCCCGATACTAAAGTAAGTAGTATAGGGAAGGGCATATATAAGGATACAATGATTAACATAAGTAGAACAAGGAATAGTATATAAAGGGATACAATGATTAACATAAGTATTATAGGGAAGGGCATATATAAGGATACGTGTATATGCCCTTATGTATAGGCATATATAAGGATACAATGACTAACATAAGCAGTATAGGGAAGGGCATATATAAGGATACTTATATATGCCCATATATATAGGCCCTTCCCTATACTAACATAAGTAGTACAGGGAAGGGCATATAGAAGGATTAGCATAAGCAACATAGGGAAGGACATATATAAGGATCTAACTATTAGCATGAATAGTATATGAAAGGCGTTATATAAGGATACAAGGATTAACATAAGCAGTATAGGGACTTATCAAATTATGACATTATGGATATCATGATTAATGTAGATAATGCAGGGATTGGGGAATATAGGGCATATATAGAGATATAAGGATTAACATAGGCAGTACAAGGGGCGATGTCTATTGGATATATATAGTAATGCCGATAATCGCCATTGTCGGTAGGTGTACAGCGGGCATTGATTCTCCACTGTCAGGACGATTTACTGTTGGCTGCGGTGAAGGCAGGCAAGGACCCGGATCCATCTGTCTAAAGCGGATATCAGTGGCACAGAACACACGACGACGACAGTAGTACCATATTGTAGTACCAGACTGTAGTACGAGACTGTAGTACTAGACTGTAGTACTAGAATGTAGTACCACACTGTAGTACCAGAATGTAGTACCAGACTGTAGTACTAGACTGTAGTACTAGAATGCAGTACCAGAATGTACTAGTACCAGACTGGTGTACCAGACGGTAGTACCAGACTGTAGTACTAGACTGTAGTACTAGAATGTAGTACCAGATTGTAGTACTAGACTGTACTAGTACTAGACTGTAGTACCAGATTGTAGTACCACACTGTAGTACTAGAATATAGTATGTCACAGAACACACAAAGACGACAGTAGTACCAGACTGTAGTACCAGACTGTTGTACTAGAATGTAGCACCAGGCTGTAGTACCAGACTGTAGTACCAGACTGTAGTACTAGACTATAGTACTAGAATGCAGTACCAGACTGTACTAGTACCAGACTGTAGTACCAGACTGTAGTACTAGACTGTAGAACTAGAATGTAGTACCAGACTGTAGTACTAGACTGTACTAGTACTAGACTGTAGTACCAGCTTGTAGTACCAGATTGTAGTACTAGAATATAGTACTAGAATGTAGTACCACACTGTAGTACTGGACTGTACTAGTAGTAGTACCAGACAGTAGTCCCAGACTGAAGTACTGGACTGTAGTGCTAGACTGAAATACTAAATTGTAGGATCATACTGTAGTACCAGATTGTAGTACCAGTCTGTAGGACTAGACTGTAGTACTAGACCGTAATACCAAACTGTAGTACCAACCTGCAGTACCAAACTATCATAGTACCAGACTCTAGTACCAGACGGTAGTACCAGACTGTAGTACTGGACTGTAGTACTAGACTGAAGTACTAAATTGTAGAATCATACTGTAGTACCATACTGTAGTATTAGGCTGCAGTACTAGACTGTAGTACCAAACTGTAGCACCAGCCTACAGTACCAAACTGTCATAGTACCAGACTGTAGTACTGGACTGTAGTACTAGACTGTAGTACTGGACTGTAGTACTAGACTTAAATACTAAATTGTAGAATCATACTGTAGTACTAGACTGTAGTACTAGGCTGCAGTACTAGACTGTAGTACCAAACTGTAGCACCAGCCTGCAGTACCAAACTGTCATAGTACCAGACTGTAGTACTGGACTGTAGTACTAGACTCTAGTACTGGACTGTAGTACCAGACTGAAATACTAAATTGTAGAATCATACTGTAGTACCAAACTATCATAGTACCAGACTAGTACCAGACTGTAGTACCAGTCTATAGTACTGTACTGTAGTACTAGACTGAAATACTAAATTGTAGAATCATACTGTAGTACCAGACTGTAATACTAGGCTGCAGTACTAGACTGTAGTAGCAAACTGTAGCACCAGCCTGCAGTACCAAACTGTCATAGTACCAGACTGTCGTACTGGACTGTAGTACTAGAGTGAAGTACTAAATTGTAGAATCATACTGTATTACCAGATTCTAGTAGTACCAGACTGTATCACTAGACTGTAATAGTACCAGAATATAGTAGTAGACTGTATTATTACATAGTAACACCAGACTGTAGTATCATAATGTTGTAATATACCATTTAGAATATAGCGCTGTATTGCTATACTACTCAAGCAGCTCCGACTTCTCTGGGTTGCTCATTAGGCAATTTTCACCACCAAACCGCCCACTGAATACAGCGGGAAGAGCTAATATAGTCAGTGGGTAACCAGCCACTGCGCATGCTCCACGGGGGGGGGGACCCCATTTCACATACACATCATTACTGTGCAGACAAACTGCAAATTGCACACACCCACATTTGCATATCCTTGTAAGTCTTCTAATGCTTACAATTACATACAAACAGGCAATGCACTTACATGTATACATACACAGGTTAGGTTCAACAACTATACAGCGCATAGCTTGTACAGGATCCTGGTCACGGCACCAGTGTTGTGGGAGGGGTGATGAAAATGCGAAATATTGTGCCTAGAGCGGGACTCGAACCCACATCTCTTTGAATTCCAGGCCAGTGTGCTAACCATTACATCACCTAGGCTCCCTGATATCACCACACTACCCATGCCTACCTGTCTATGCGGCTCCTTGCCTGAGAGGTCAGTGCAGACTACTACACTCGTCCCCCTGGAATTGTAAGTCTTTTAATGCTTACAATTACATAGATACAGGCAATGCACTTAGATATACATACACAGGGTAGATTCAACAACTATACAGCGTGTAGCTTGTACAGGATCCTAGTCATGGCAACACTGTCATGGGAGGGGTGATGAAAATGGGAAATATTGTGCCTAGAGCGGGAACCGAACCCACATCTCTTTGCATTCCGGGCCAGTGTGCTAACCATTACACCACCTAGGCTCCCTGATGTCACTACACTACCTGTCTATGTGGCTCCTTGGAGGAGAAGTCAGTGCAGACGACTACAGTGCTTTTGTTTTGTTTGTTTCTTTAACAACGACCCTCCAGCGCAAAAGGTAAACAATGGCTATTGGGGAGCCACTTTATAGTGCTGCCCCATTCAGAGACCAGGCCACCAGCCCTATGACCCAACACCCCACACAGTCCCACTATCCTGACACTGAGCAAACCAGTCCTTGCCATATCCTATTAATGCCGAGCGCCAAACTAGGTAGCGACAAGTATCAATTTTATAAGTCATTACTTTGACTCGGCTGGGATTAGATTCTGTCATGTCCACACTTCAATACAGATTCAAACTCCCGACCTTCCACACGGGCACCGCATCAGGTGTGTACAGTTGAACAGGTGGGACCACTGTTCTGCTAACTCAGCAGTAACCCACCTGCATCTCCCACAAGCCCAGACTCCCCGCGTATACAGGACATGTATCGACCCTGAGGCCCCGCCTTACCAGCACAGATGTTCCCACGGGGGCCACTGCACTAACTACTCACTCACCAGTTCATTTTTATTTAATCTTTTACAGACAGGAATTCTGGGCGTAAATTGGTACTGCGAGTAAAGGATGGCGGCCATGGATGTTTACAGAACTACTATGTGTATGTAACACAGATATGTGCATGTCGATAATCCATTATAAGTGAATTATCACCAATCATATATATATGTATATATATATGTATATATATATATGTATATATATATATGTATATAGCGCGTATACAGACCCTGTATGCGGATGTAAAGCAGAAGGACTCCGGCTATACTACTTCTCTGCTAATTACCACACTTGTGGTTCCTGGGTTCGATGCCAGCGGAACTCGCGGCGCTGCGTCTGCATACGCCCCCCCCCCCCGCCTGACCAAGGTGCACTGGACTCACCACTTGCTTGCTAGCTGTACTCCGAGCAACAACCCGTGTGTTTGCCGGTGCGTGACAGATGGCGCATGACAGATGGCATGTGACAGACGGGGCATGACAGACTGGGCATGCCCAGACCTATGCAGCCTATGTCCGATTATTGTGGTCCGTGTGGCCAGAAACATGCTTTGCCAGTGAATGAATTGTGCCCGAAGCGTTTAGCGGCAACTATGAAGAGGGCAACACGTGCGCATCCATTGCCAGAGGCAGAGCCGGGCAAGCAAGTACACAAAATGGCTACAGAAATTAAAACAGAGGTGCGTGGCGCGACGGGTGGGTCAGTGGACGACAACTTGTCGGCGGAGGAAGCGGCATTGAAGACTGAAGTAGATGCATTGGAACGAAAGCGACGGGTGATGGCGTTAAGGAAGCAGCGTAAACCCGTAGAGGAGGAGCTGCGGTTGTTGGACGTGTCGGAGGAAAGGGGGTGGAGCAAGTCTGGTCATGCACGCCGGTGTCACTGTCGTAGGAGGTCGTCGTCGTCTAGTTCTGGGAGTCGGACACCCAGTACAGAGAGAAGACGACAGCGTATGTGGTCTCTTAAGCACCACACGGTGGATAGGAAGCAAGTCAAAAAATTAAATGCTCATGAACTCGTTGAGGCTACCTGTGCGTGGTTTCAGGACAGTAGTGCATATGAAGACATTAATGCATGCCATGCTATGTTTAGCCACATAAGTTATTTGAGTTCCAAAGCTAAACATAATAATTTCAATAACACGGCTCACGTAGCATATGACACAGGCATTCGCAAGTTGGCTCAGAAGCAAGGTTTCCAAGCCTTTGGTGTAGGAAATAATGACTTAGCGTTAAGGCATTACGCTTTTGAAAATATAAAGGACAGTAAAAGAGCCACTGGTACTACTGCTAGTTCAGCTAACGCTTCAAATCGTCTGTACACGTGTGACGGAAAAAAATCCTGTTTTGCATATAATGGTGAGCAGGGGTGTTCTCGTGATAATATGACTTGTGACTATGGCCATTGGTGTTCTCGGTGCGGTAGCCGTAGTCATAAGCGTTTGAAATGCCAGAGAGATTGAAAGAATAAGCATAATATTAAAAATAGAAATAAATTACAAAATGGTAAGTGCAAAATAAATAAGTTAAAAGATACTCCTATTAATATAGCAGCTGGAAGTAATTTCTGTGTTAGTGGCACTAAGGTAATGAAGGGTGAAGAGTGTGCTTCGCCAACTCTGCTAAATATAACCGAGCTCGAAGCGCCGGTGCATAGCCACGTATCAGGTAATTATACCAGTAGTCAGCACGTGCCATTACCAGCTTGGAAGCCAATTAACGTGTCATGGTTAGAAGTTTCTAGTACAGTTAATAACTACATTGTCACTGCGTATGACAAACATACTAGAGGTTCAGATAAGTGCACTTTTGCAGTGTCTTATGATTGTTTTCGAGGTTGTTGCAGTTGTAGACATCAAATTGCTGGTATTGCTGCTCAGATTAAGCCTTGTCGAGTGTTTGTGGAAACTTTTTTCCAAGGAGACACTGACCCAGACTGGGAGTATATTCTACATGGTGCCATTTTCGGGTTTAAAATTATTAATGAACAGTTCGACAATTCTTATACTAGTTCTTATACAAGCAAAAATGATAATAATCATAATTTATTCATAAAGACTAAATTACGAGCTGAGATTGACAAGGGATATATTTCACCCACTAATAATCTTCCTACTTGCTCCCATAACATGTTCTGTATACCCAAACCAGCAGGTGCTGGATACAGGGTGATAGTAGATTGTAGTAAGCCGTATGGGAAGTCAGTAAATAATTTTGTTTCAGAAACGTGTTGCAAGTTCCGATATAAGAGTATAGATACATTGTTGAAGCTGCTAGTGCAGGGAGATTATATAGCTGTAATTGACATACAGGATGCATATCGTGCAGCCAGTATTCACCCTTCGGACAGAGGCAGACAGGGGTTAATATGGAACATTGATGGTAAGGATGAATATTTTTTGGATAATAGGCTTTCAATGGGGCTTTCATCCAGTCCTTATATTTTCAGTAAGTTATCTGACTACGTATACCGTTGTGCAGTTAGGCGTGGTAATAATCAAATTGTGAATTACTTGGATGATTTTGCAGTATTGGGTAATACTTATGAAGACTGTCAGGAGAATCAATGCAATTAATTTCTATATTGAGAAAATTACGATTTTATAGAAATTTTTCAAAAATGATTAGTCCTTCTACCCATGCTAGGTTTGGTGGCATTATAATAGATAGTATAACTATGAAAGTGAAGCTCCCTGCTGATAAATTAGAAAAGTTAAAAAATCATCTTAGCGAATTTGTCGACAGGAAAAAGGCTACCAGAAAAGAGCTGGAGCAGTTAGGTGGTCGGTTATCACACTGTTCGGTAGTCGTTCGGGGAGGTCGATCGTTTTCTGCTCGTATTCATGGAGCTGTTCGTGCCCTAAAACTCCCCTATCGTAGATATAGAATAAATAGTGCCTTCCGTGAAGAGATACAATGGTGGATGAACTACATAGATCAGTTTAATGGCGAACAAAAAATATTATTGAACCAAAGAGAAAGTCTATCAGTATATACAGACGCTTCTCAGCAAGGCTATGGAGCACTACATGGTTCAGACTGGTGTGTAGGGTTTTTCAATGATGATCATCCTATTCATGTGTTGGCTCACTACAGGGTCGTAGCGCCTAAGGAGGTGTGTCAAGCACACATAAACATTAAAGAAATGAGGGCCATAGTGGCAGCTATCGACCGCTGGTGTATGTATTGGAGAAACAGTCTAGTACTAGTACAGTCTAGTACTACAGAAATGGTGAAAGGCGTTGCAAAAAATCAAGTTATAATGAACCTGATAAAGCGGATATTTTGGGTATCTGTGCGGTATAATTTTAATATATATATATGTAAGGCGCCAGGCCCCACATCCATCCAAATAGGGGTTGCAGCTAAGGTACAATTTTCAAATATCTATATATTACTTGCATGCATATGCTTACTTACACATGTTTATATATTGACAATGAAGGTGCATTAACAGGTAATCCCATACTACTGATATATTAGAACATATATGTCACTGACTGTCAGTAGCTCATTGAAAATAGAAACTGAAATTTGGTGGTTTGGCGTGGGTGCTTAATTAATCAAATCACCCAAACCAATAATGTCCCAAACTCCAACCAGTGACACCCCACTTCCACATAAGTATCTAATAGCGTGGAACCTTGTTCGTTATTAGGTGGTTGTTTTGTTTTAGTTGCGTTTTTGTGTGGTGGTTTTGGTGTGGATGGCGGCGGTTTATATATTGAAATTTGCATCTGTGATTTGGGTTGAGAAACCAGGCCGCTGTCACCTATTTAATGATGAATGCATAAAAGTTGCAAAGTCAGCACTAACGGGCAACACGGCTAGAGGGGAGACACTAGGTTGTGTGGCAACGTGTGGGGGCGTGGGGTATGTGGGGGTGTCACTGGATGGGGCCAGGGCTGTGATTGTGTGGGGGGCAGGGTCTGTTATTGGGGATTGATGTGGGGTGTGGGTGGGGGATGGTGAGTGGTACATGTGTGGTGTGGGGGGATGTGGGAGTGGTGGGGATGTGGGGGTGGGGGCATTGGGTGGAGTGGGGGTTGTGGTGGTGTGGGGGTGGGTATACTTGAGGTACATTGGGTTTGGATGGGTGTGGGGGGATGTGGGGGGGGTGGGGGGGGGGGGCATGGTATTGGGTGGAGTGGGGGGGTTGGGTGGTGGGTGTGGGGTTGGGTAGATTGAGGTATACGGCTATGTGAGGCATGTGGGGTGTGGGGTGTGGGGATGCGGGGTGTGGGGGTGAAACTGGGTGGAGTGGGGGTTGTGGTGGTGTGGGGGTGGTATTGAGGTACATGGTTATGAGGGGGATGTGGGGGTGGGGGGCATTGGGTGGAGTGGGGGTTGTGGTGGTGTGGGGTTGGCATTGAGGTATACGGCTATGTGAGGGATGTGGGGTGTGGGGTGTGGGGATGCGGGGTGTGGGGTTTAACTGGGTGGAGTGGGGGTTGTGGTGGTGTGGGGGTGGCATTGAGGTATACGGTTATGTGAGGGATGCAGGGTGTGGGGGTTTAACTGGGTGGAGGTTTAACATTGTGTATGGTTGTATATGGTTGTGGTTAGTTGTTTCTGGTTGTGGTTAGTTGAGTGTGGTTGTGTGTGGTTGTGTGTGTTTGTGTGTGGTCATGTGTGGTCGTGTGTGGTCAGGTGTGGTTGTGTGTGGTTGTGTGTGGTTGTGTGTGGTTGTGTGTGGTTGTGTGTGGTTGTGTGTGGTTGTGGTTAGTTGGGTGTGGTTGTGGTTAGTTGTGTGTGGTTGTGGTTAGTTGTGTGTGGTTGTGGTTGTGTGTGGTTGTGTGTGTGGTTGTGTGTGGTTGTGTGTGCTCGTGTGTGTGTGATTGTGTGTGCTTATGTGTGCTTGTGTGTGGGTGGGTGTCAAAGTGTGGTGACTGTGGAGGTAAGGCTCGGGTGGTGGGGGGAGGGGGGTGGCACGGGAGATGACTGCATCATATGTGTTCAACTATGTGATTTTCCCGTAATCTCTTTTGTACAGCTATTACTATTGATATGACTGATCCTTTCCAGCAAGCGAACCGTGATTTAGTAACCAGATTCCTCAGCAAACTATAAGTCAGTTAATTAGTTCAGAACAGATGTGAGGCGGGATGTAGCAGATAATATAAGTGGTGTCAGGCATTTTATATAAATGATCAAAGATGCACTAATCCATACAAAAAGTTGAATGTGTGGGAAATGCTCTCAGTGTTTCGCATAGCATGAGCTTTATCTAGGTCATGGATCTGGACCTATTCTTTGGGTTTAATAAGCGGTGGGTGGCTCATTTGCTGGCATTGCTTGGGGTGGGGGTGGGGGTGGGGTGGGGGTGGGGGTGGGGGTGGGGGTGGGAGTGGGAGTGGGGGTGGGGATGGGGGTGGGGGTGGGGGAACAGCACAGCGCCGCACCCCCACCCCATCCCAGGATTGTCTTCTTGTTCGATAGCATCATTTGCGTTCTCTAAATGTCGTCTGTTATTGTTATAAAACTTATAGTGACAGCAGCCGACATTTCGTTATCCCGGACAATATAATGCGAATCTGAATGAATAAATACAACATTTACCCAAGAATGCTAGAACTTCTTCCGCTTTTACATAAGTAAACAAATCATGCATGGCCCGTCCTGATATGACGTATATGTTGCTAGGATGTAAAGCAACAACAAACAACCAAACATCATGCATGCTGTTTGCATTGTAAAATTGTTCGCGCAAGATCACAAACAGGAGACATTGACCTGAAAGTCCAAAAATTACAATGTTGTGCCTTCACGGGTTATTACCTAATATTTTCGATTGCTGTTTGTTTTGTTTGTTTGTTGTTGTTTTATGTCCTAGCAACATCTAAGGTCATATCAGGATGGATACTGACTTATGACAGTGCACACTCATGGAGACTTTTATAGTGCTGCCATACTGGGAAATCTGGCCACCGACACCATGACCCGATATCCCACTCAATCACATTATCCTGACACTGAGTCAACCAGTCCTTGCCCTATACTATTACTGCCAAGCACCAGGCTACGGAATGACAAGTATCAATTCTATAAGTCATTGGTTTGACTCAACCGGGAACCAAAGTCCCGACTTTCCGCACGCGAGGCACGCACTCTGCCGATTCGATCACCACACCTGGTCAGTTGAAGGTAAATCACAGTTACTAGTTAGTCTTACATATATATTGCCCATACCAATGTTCGCCAGACAACAATCACGATTCGCGACAATTGAAAGTACATGCTACATACAACTCCAAGGATTCAACTTGTATTGGTGACTGATAATCGGAAGTGTTGCAACAAACAGGAACACCCAACCTAGAATAGGACTCGAACCCACATTTCTGCATTCCATGACAAGCATCCTAACCATTAGCCTATCTAGGCTGCCTGATGCAATCCACCTACCCACACCTACCTGTATATGTGTTATTTCACCCGGGGAGGTCAGGGCACCTAACTACACTCCCGCATCTGAACACTTCGGATCTAAAAGAAGGGACCAGACGGGATAGCCGAATGAGTTAGAGCATCCGTCTCCCGTGTTGGTAAACCATGGGATCGTGGGTTAGAACCTCGGTCGAGTCAAACCAATGACTTAAAAATTGATACTTGTCGCTTCCTAGCTAGGCACTCGGCATTATTAGGATAGGACAAGGACTGGTTGGCTCAGTGTCAGGATAATGTGACTGAGTGGGATATCAGGTCATGGTGCTAGTGGGCTGGTCTCCCAGTGGGGCAGCACTATAAAGTTGCCATGAGTGCACACTGTCACAAGTCGGTACCCATCCTGATGTGACCTTAGATGTTGCTAGGACATAAAACAACAAACAAACAAATCTAAAAGAAGGGTACCCTGACGCTAAACTGCCGATCTATATAAACGCTACCGTGATGCTAGACTGCTGCACTGCTGCCATCGTACCGTGATATATATATATATATATATATATACAGATAAGTCTGTATAGAGAGGTAAAGATAAGGATATATATATACACACACACAAGTTTGCACACAACTGTTGTTCACTAATTGAATTGAAGACTTTAATGGGATTACTGCGCTACCGTGTCGTGCCTCTCCTCTCAACTGGTTGCCAGGTAACGCTATTGGTAGGCATACAATGCCGTGGCACAATCTAAATAGGATCAAATGTTCACATTGTCAAATATGTGACGCAACGCAAACTTCAATACCAGATTCCGTGACGCCAAAACAATGCTCAAAGCGAAGCCGGAATTTGGAAGCAGATCTACACGAAAGGTCGGCATGAGGCAGGGGGGCGCACTGCTTCGTGGCATGTCGCCACTTCCGCCCATTCGTTTACAAATGGACAGAGATAGAGAATAGAGAGAATAGAGACAGAGATAGAGCTAGAGATAGGGGGATGGATACAGATAGGCATAGACATAGGATAGGGATAGCGATAAAGATATATAGAGAGAGATAAAGATAGATATGGTGATACGGATAGATGTAGAGACAAGGATATATATAGAGATAGGGATAGATATAGAAATAATGATATAGATAGAGATAATGAGAGATATAGAGATAATGATAGATACAGGGATAAGGATCGATATAGAGATACGGATAGATATAGGGATAGCTAAAGGGAGAAGGATAGTCAGGGATAGGGATAGAAATAAGCATAGATATAAAGGTTATGAACAGAGATATGGATGCAGATAGGGTGGATAGATAGGGATAGGAATAGGAATCTCTATCCATATTCCTATCCCTGTCTGTAAGTATAAACAGAGACAAGGCTATGGACTCCACTCTCCACCCCCACTCTCCACCCTCCCCCACTCTCCACCCTCCACCACTCCACACTAAAACTTCCCCTATCACCCACAGACACTCAACAACTTGCCCTTCCCTCCACACCAACCTTCCCCACCTGCACACCTCCCTTCATCACTCTCACCTTCCCCACTCTCCCCCACACAACCAATCCCCCACTCACTTCGTCACTCTCCACCCTTCCCCACTCTCCACCCTCCCTACACCCAACCTTCACCCACACCACCCCTTCGTCACTCTCCACCCTTCCCCACTCTCCACCCTCCCTACACCCAACCTTCCCCCACACCACCCCTTCGTCACTCTCCACCCTTCCCCACTCTCCACCCTCCCTACACCCAACCTTCCCCCACACCACCCCTTCGTCACTCTCCACCCTTCCCCACTCTCCACCCTCCCTCCCCACCCCTCCCCCACCCCCCATCCCCCTCCCCTCCCCCCACCCCCCCTTCCACCCCCCCACCCCCCCCCCCCCCCCCCACCCCCCCCCCCTCCCTCCCCCACCCCCCCCCCCCCCCCCACCCCCCCTCCCCCCCCCCCCCCACCCCCCCACCCTCCCCCTCCCCCCCCCACCCCCCCCCCCACCACCCCCCCCACCCCCCCCCCCCCCCCCCCACCCCCCCCCCCCCCCCACCCCCCCCCCCACCCCCCCCCCCACCCCCTCCACCCTCCCCCTCCCCCCCCCACCCCCCCCCCCCCCCTCCCCCCCCCACCCCCCCCCCCCCCCCCCCCACCCCCCCCCCCCCCCACCCCCCCCCCACCCCCCCCCTCCCCCCCCCCCCTCCCCCCCCCCCCCCTCACCCCCCCCCCCCCCCCACCCCCCCCCCCCCCCTCCCCCTCCCCCACCCCCCCCCCCCCCCACCCCCACCCTCCCCCCCACCCCCCCACTCCCCCCCCCCCCTCCCCCCTCCCCACCCCTCCCCCCCCCCCCACCCCCACCCCCCCCCACCTCCCCCCCACCCCCCCCACCCCCCCCCCCCTCCACCCCCCCCCACCCCACCCCCCCACCCCCCCTCCCCCCCCCCCCCCTCCCACCCCCCACCCCCCCCCACACCCCCCCCCCCTCACCCCCCCCCCCCCCCCCTCCCCCCTCCCCCCCCCCACCCCCCCCACCCCCCCCCTCCCCCCCTCCCCCCTCCCCACCCCCCCCCCCCCCCACCCCCACCCCCCCCCACTCCCCCCCCTCCCCACCCCCCCCCCCCCACCCCCCCCCCACCCCCCCCCACTCCACCTCCCCCCCACCCCCCCCCTCCCCACCCCCCACCCCCCCCCCCCCCACCCCCCCTCCCCCCCACCCTCCCCCCACCCCCCCCCCCCCCCCCCACCACCCCCCCCACCCCTCCCCCCCCCCACTCTACTCACCCAACCTTCACCCACACCACCCCTTCGTCACTCTCCACCCTTCCCACACTCTTCCACCCGCCCCTACCCCACCTTCACTCCACCCTCCTCCTACCACTCTCCACCCTTCCCCACTCTCCACCCTCCCTACACTCAACCTCCCCCCCCACCCCCTTACCCCCCCCCCCCTCCACGCCCCCCCCCCCCACACGCACACCATTCCTCTCCCACTAGTCTGCTCGTTCACCACAGGGGTCGCTCCTGGTACTTACGCCCCCCCCCCCCCCCCACCCCCATCAACAGAGTTCAGAGAGAGGTTGAACATTCTCCTTCCAGGGCGAACAGTTGACCACCCGGTTAATAAGAATTGACATTAAAGTTGCATACTCCCAGAGTTTTTGAGTTTCTGCCATATTTTAAAGCTGTATAGTCCGATGAAAACATCAAATTTTCTAAACTAAAACAAGTATCTAGATTTGATTCTACATGTCTAATTCAGGTACTGGTGCACTTATTCAACATTTATTGCCACACAGAAGGGAATTCTGAGGCAATTGAATAGAACACGTTATTGTAGAAGCCTATGGTGGCAGAGTTTTGGCATGCTTGCCAAAATTAATTTTGTATGGTTGTACTTCAAATATCTCCAAAGTTTGGCAATTAAAATAAAGTTACCTCAAACTAAAGTGTGGTAGATTATAACGATCAACCTCATATCTTTATCTCAGAAAATGACAGAAACTCAAAACCATCGGAGTATGCAACTTAAAAAATATATATACGAGGTTCATCAGTATAATCTATTTTACTTTAGCTTGAAGTAAACTTTGACATTAAAGGGTTAATATTGGAGATTTTCCAAGTAAAAACACTAAATTATCTTAGATCCATCAAAATGCTTGACACCAATAGGCTTCAACAGTAACGTCTTCTATTAAAAGGTTTTTGTTTGTTTGTTGTTGTTTTACATCCTAGCAACATCTAAGGTCATATCAGGACGGGTACCGACTTGTGACAGTGCGCACTCATGGCAACTTTATAGTGCTGCCCCACTGGGAGACCAGGCCGCCAGCACCATGACCTGATATCCCACTCAGTCAGATTATCCCAACACTGAGCCAACCAGTCCTTGCCCTATCCTAATAATGCCGAGCGCCTGGCTAGGAAGTGACAAGTATCAATTTTTAAGTCATTGGTTTGACTCAACCAGGGTTCTAACCCACGATTCCATGGTCTACCAACATGGGAGACGGACGCTCTACCTCATACGGCCATCACTATTAAAATATCTAACTAGCATCCCCTCAATGCACCAACAAATATGACAAGTTTGATATATGTGAGTAAATTTAGGTAAGTGTTTTGATTTTGAAAATAGTATGTTTCATTCGGACTGTATAGCTTTACCTGAACACTTCGCTATAGCAGAGAGCGTGTATATAAACAGATGAGAGGGACAACGCTCATACTAGACCATGCAACAGCTGCCGACTGTGGTGCTCCAAGTGGTGGTTGTTGAACAGTTTACGCATATGGGCAAACTCAAGGCATTGTCAAGGGCAGTGAGCAATCTTCATACAGAAAACGTTAAATATCTCTAAAACCACAACACCTAGAAACAAACTGATTGGAATACACATAGAAAACATGTTTATCAAAAACATTATATTAAATTGATATGGTTAGGGTTCTGGATTTCTATTAATTTGGAATAAAACTGACGTTTTTCACTACGCGTACGGCAAACTCAATGCATTGTCAATGGCGGTGAGCAATCTTCATACAGAAAAAGTGAAATATCTCTAAAACCACACCATCTAGAAATAAATCGCTCTGTACACATATAGAAAACATACTCAACGAATAGATTATATTAAATTTATAAGGTTAGGGTTCTGGATTTCTATTAATTTTGAATAAAACAGATGTTTTGCACTGCATGTACCGTCAAATTCAAAGCTTGTTCAACAATAACCGCCAGGAGCGCCACTGTAGCCTATGTTACCGATTTTCGTGGGAGTTGTCCCTCTCATCTGTTTATATACACGCTCTCTGGCTATAGTAGCTGACCTATTTAACTTACACATCCTGTCCCATGCGATTTCTCTTGTCAACAATCTCTGTGCTTGGACCAGACCAAAGACCCTATAATACTAAGACTGCTCACTCCGCCGGTACTGTGTAATCAAAATGATCAAACCCACCACTTGGTGCGCTGGCTGTTCTCTTGGTTAAACAGGTGCTATATTATATGTATAAATGTATATATGAATGTGAAAGATGTGTGATGATGGCGATGCTGATGATGATGCTGATGATGATGGCTATTTGTTCATAGCAATTTCATATTGATGTGTATTCATACTTACCTATCTCATGTATAATATAATTGTATATGTTTACATGTGAAACACAAACCAGCAGCCGGCTGATCAAACCCACCACAAGGTGGCACTGCGAAATTTACATTACCACTGGAGAGATAGGGCGTGAGCCATCTTAGTATTATAGGGTCTTGACCAAACTGGTGCCGATGAGTGCCCGTCTCCTGTTTTGGAATCGTAGATCCACCCATGAGTTGTGGGTCAGATCTGGTCGATCAAGCAATTAAAAAATTGATACTTGTTGCTTCCTAGCCTGGTGCTCGGCATTATTAGGATAGGGCAAGGACTGGTTGGCTCAGTGTCAGGATAATGTGACTGAGTGGGATATCAGGTCATGGTGCTGCTGACATGGTTTCCCAGTGGGCCAGCACTATAAAGTCGCTATGACTGCGCACTGTCACAAGTCGGTACCTGTCATGATATGACCTTAGATGTTGCTAATACATAAAACACCAACAAATAAACAAATCTGCTTGACCGAATAGAATTGTGGTTGCACTCTTGTATAAATCACTTAATAACTGTTCGTGTATACACGTAACAGGTTAAATAGCGACGGTTGAGAACGGCCATAAGACCCAATGCCTTGGGACGGGCCTACATACATAAGATTATTGAAAAGAATAAATACTTACCAAAATAAAAATAAAAAATAGCAGTGATACTGATTGCCATGTTCAAGTCAAACCAGTGGCGCCCCCTAGAGTTATCTGGGTGAACCCATACCGTCCATGCTGAACACCATGATGGTGTTGTTGTTTGTTCGGGTTTAATGTCCTAGAAACATCAATGGTCATATCAGGACAGGTACCGACTTGTTGCAGTACACACTCGTGTCAACGTTGTAGTGTTTCCCCACTGGGAAACCAGGCCGCTTTCACCATGACTCGATATTCCACTCAGTCACATTATCCTGACACTGAGCTAACCAGTCCTTGTCCTATCCTAGAAATACCAAGCACCAGGCTAGATAGTGATCAATTTTGTAAGTCATTGGTTTGACTGGACTGAGATTCGAACTCCTGACTGATTTGCTCGGTACCAGGATAATGTGACTGAGTAAGAGAAATCGGGTCATGATGGCCGAGGCCTGGTCTCTCCCAAATGGGGCATCACTATGAACACACCATGAGTGTGCACTATCGCAAATCAGAACCCATCCTGATATGACCTTAGATGTTGCAAGGATGTAAAACCCCAACAAATAAGCCTCCAGCTGCGATCACGGAGCTTCTGCAGTCCTCCGTGAGGTGGCACCACCTGTGTCCCCATGAGGTGATGCTTTTCCACTACACGCTTCTCTCTGATAATGTTAAGAGTCATTGAATCACTGGGTTAAATGACCACAGGGGTGGTCATTTGTTGTCAATACGGGGGGGGGGAGGAGCCAGTGAAGCAGCCACGCCCACCTGTCAATCACTCGCCCATCACCAACCAGGTGGCCCACTCCCCACTAGCCAATCAGAGGCTCCCTCTGCCCCACTCTTCTTCCGGCTCCTTCTCTCTCCCTACTCCTCACTCTTCCACTGACACCCGTCAGCTCCACATCTCTTTTAACAAACCCACCCACCCACTACCGCTTGTCTCGATTAAAACCAAAAACAATGAGACAAATAAATAACAAAAACCATTTAACTATGCAAAAACTCATTCTGAAAAAAATATGATACACTGTTGATATGTTCCTTTCTCATTTTCTGCATTGATGACTATGTTACATATATGATTGACTAAGGCCAATCCACCAGATTACTCACGCTAAATTGATTGATGACTTTACTGATTATTGATATGAATATTGATTTATCTCACTCATTGATTAACTGCTTCGTTGATAACAAATATTGTAGATATGTTCATGATGATTACAGTGATTACTCGCATAACTTCATGCTCCTGTCAGATTTCGCCTGCGGGCCTGCTCAAACAATGAATGATGTAAACGAAATATGCCGTGAGAATAAAGTTGTGTCATTCCCACCCCTGCTTCCTCGTTCTTCCCTGCCCAAATGCCGGTAATGAACACATAGTGAGAGTAAGTGTGTCGGGGTGGGGTGTGTGTGTGTGTGTTTGTGTGTGTGAAATCCACAGTTCTTTTTATAATGGATAACATGATATTTATGGTTACTTTTCAAATGATTAAACAGGATTGCCACATTTATTTTGTAATGGATAGAATCTAAACAGGATTGCTAAAGTTATTTTCGTAATAGTTAAATAAGATTCCAATGCTTATTTATTACATCGGTTGAATCGGATTATCACACTTATTTTGTAATGGTTGAATAAGATTACTACACTTATTTTTTTATAAATAGTTAAACAAGATTGCTATAGTTCTTGTTGTAACGGTTAATCAGGATTGTTGCACTTATTTTTGCAATGGTTGGTTGGTATTATTGTACTTATTTCTGTATTTATAAAACAGGATTGCTACATTTATTTTTAAACGGCTTACACAGGAGTCTTAAACTTAGTTTGTACCAGATAAACAAGAATATTACACTTCTTTTTATAATGGCTAAACAGGATTGCTACATTTATTTTTAAATGGCTTACACGGGAGTCTTAAAGTTAGTTTGTAACAGATAAACAAGAATATTACACTTCTTTTTATAATGGCTAAACAGGATTGCTACATTTATTTTTAAATGGCTTATACGGGAGTCTTAAAGTTAGTTTTTAGTCAAGTAACAGAGTACACAAGTAAGTTATTAACGATACTTCACTCTTTTATAATGGCTAAACAGGATTGCTACATTTATTTTTAAATGGCTTACACGGGAGTCTTAAAGTTAGTTTGTAACAGATAAACAAGAATATTACACCTCTTTTTATAATGGCTAAAGATGATTCCTGCACTTCTTTTTGGAATGGTTAAAGAGGATTACTATTGTTCGTTCTCAGTATTACACTTCTTTTTGAAATGGTTAAAACGGATTATCATACTTCTTTTCTGAACAGCCGATATAGTCCATTCAAACTGTCGAACAATCAATTAATCCAACACCAACAATCTATGCTTGCATTTATTGTTTATTTTATTTGATTGGAAATGACAATCCCACACACTGCACGATTATAAATGTGGCCCGGAAACGGAAATTGACAGCCCGGTTTGACGAAAGGTCAATGGTCAACTGACATCAATTCGGCACAGGACTCGACAATAGCATCTATACACATATATACATGATATATGTGCGTATATATGCACAGGACTCGACTAGAGCGCTTAAATTCTCGGCATTAAGTGGGTAGGATAGTGAGCAGGCGAGCGGTGGCGCCACCGTCGAAGTTGAAGCCTGAGACTGGTGGGTGGGTGTTAGGATAATATAGAATTCCGGGTTATTATACTCCTATAATTCTTATACAGCATATATATATATATATATATATATATATATATTCATATATATTTTCTATATATATAAATTTATATATTCATATATATATATGTATATATAAGATGTGTCTATACACATATATACATGTATATTTGTATATATACATACACACGTATATATACATATATTTATATAAGTACATATCTATATATGCACACATATATATGTACATATCTATGCATATATCTATATATGTACATACATGTATATGTAAAATATAATTTATTATATATATATAAATAGGCGGGGTTTCTCCTACCTTATTTAATTATTATTTAACGATCTCGATTATTCTATATATGCTGCGGTCCTAGCATTTTTGGCTCCGCTGCTACGGCGCTGCCGCTGCTTTTCATTCACTCTACTGCCACTCAGCTCGCTGCTGCTATACAATTTCTCGCTTCGACTCTCTCTCTTTATCTCCTTCACCATAGCCAGTTTTATACATACGTATATGTGTGCATTTACATATTTTGTTAACAGCGAGTGGGGTTTGGGACCAGCTAAGGTTAGCGTGGCAGTGTGGGAATGTTGGGGGCGCCACCAGTCATAATATCTAGTCATTTGCAAGCAGAAGGAAAGGTTGCCCATAATGTATACTTCATACTATCAAACTACCCACGCCTACCTGTGTACATGTCTCATTTCACCCGGGGAGGTTAATACACTTCAGTACACTTGTATAATTCATTTACATCACACACATATACACAGATGCCAACATTGTGTGAACAAAAATAGGAAGATTTTAACATTTTATTAGGAAGATAAGTTTTTGTGCACCGACATGCAGCACGACAATCAGACATATATCATCACATAGTACAATCATACAATATATAATATATATATATATTGATATTAATATACTTTTTCATACAAGCCCCGACATGTATCCCGCCATGTGTCTATGTGTCATTTTCTAGACTCTGCTTGCCACCTTGAGCTGCTGATGTCTTTAAGTTGTAGCTTAAGCAAGTAGCTGATTTTGCCTTTTGTATTAGCTGATTTAAACAATTTTAATTTTAGGCGGGTGAGAGTGAAAATCAGGAGATTTGCACATGGAATTGTAATATCGGAAGAGAGTAGCCAAAATTGGAAGTCTTCCAGCAAAATCGGGGCAGTTGGCATTTCTGCATATATATATATATATATATATATATATATATATATATATATTGTGTCGCCCTGTATATATGCATGTACACAGAGGTCAGTATGTGGTCACTAGCACAATAGTGGTTCAGTCTACATAGCGCCCACACTGAGATCAGGCCCATGTGTATGTACCTTTCATTCACACGCTGGAATATATATATATATATATATATATATATAAATGTACTATATATATATATATAAATATACTATATCATTTATTATGTGAATATAAATAACGGCAGCCCCTTAATGTTTCTCTCTAACCACCTCCACCTCCATGTTATTCACTGCAGAGGAGGCATTCTCTCCTCCCCGCCTCCTCTACACCGTGAGCCAACTGTCACTCTGCTCACTTTCAAAACATATATTCTCAGGAATAGCTGTCGAATACTGGCAAAGAGGCTATGTACATGATGTTTCCCCCACACATACATGGACATATATATATATATATATATATATATATATATGTATATATATATATATATATATAAAAGATATACATGTCCATATCTATTATGCATAGAACAACAGATAATAATCCCGGTGGGTTTAATATAGTGTTTAATAAACAGGTGCAAGTAATACAGTATTTTGGCATAAGGATTGAGCAATGTATTAACTGCGAATATTATGGTGTATACACAGGCTTTATCTAGATATACATTTCGATTCAATATGAGGATGTTGACACTTAAATAAAGATGGTTATCTGAACACAGTATCATTGAGCGCATCTGTGTGTGAAGTCTATGGTTCATGCAAATCTAGACGTTAGTCATAACATAAAATCACGTTATCTTATTGGAGTGACTATTGTCAGGGTACCGTCTCCCTAGCACGAGATTCTATAGTCAAAGTACCGTGATGACAGTAGATTATTCTACAATCACCGTTCCACTCAGGGTTATGGTTAGGGTTAGATATTTTGGGTAGGAATTGACAGTAGACTTTGGAGCTAAAAGAACGGTACCGTGATGCTAGACTGACAATCTATATCATTTGTACTGTGATGCTAGACTGCCACACTGCTGTCATGATATGGTGATTTTAGAATATCCTTCTGTCACCACAGTACCATGACAATAGAGGTGTCCTTATCTTTACATCTGTATAGTTCGATGGAACCATCACATTTTCAAAAACCAAAAGCGTTACCTAGATTTGATCCTACATATCCAACATATACCCCTGTCACACTACGACGTAACGAGCCAACGTGAGCCTAATGTGATGATTTTTCGTCATTACGTTGCCGTACGTTGGGTCACGTTATGATGACGTCATAATGACGTTAGAGTGACGTCGAGCTACGTCATGTTACGTCGTGTTACGTCGGCGCGCGTCGAGGTTTTGAACCTGTTCAAAACTTTCGACGTATCTCAACGTGAAGCCGTTACGTTGGGATGACGTGACAATGACGTTAGGTTGACGTTCCGCGATCGTTATAGCAGCGTAAATGACGTTAGAGTCACGTTATGTCACATCAGACCGACGGCCCGGGTGGGAGCAACGTGTGGGCAGCGTTTTGCACGTTATGGTCATGTTACGGTCACGTTACGGTCACGTTACGGTGGCGTGACGGTCACGGTTACGGTCACGTTACGGTCACGTTACGGTCACGTTACAGTCACGTTACGGTCACGTTACGGTGGCGTTACGGTCACGTTACGGTCACGTTACGTTCACGTCACACCCGTTATGGCGACGTTACGCTCACGTTACACTAACGCCCGGTCACGTCGCCAATTACCCCTCCCCTCTAACGTTGTCACGTTACAGCTAACGTCACGACGTAACCCGACGTTACTTTCACGTTACGCTCACGTCAACTACGCGGCATTCACGTCCACAATTTGCATATTACGCCGATAACTTCGACGTGATATCATTATTTTCACGTTGTGGTTACGCTGACGTAGTCACGTCGTAGTGTGACAGGGCCATTAGATACTGCCGCACTCGTTAAGCTCTTGTTGCTGCATATAAGGATTTGCTAAACCAATTTAATAGAAGCTGTTATGGTACTACTGTAGTGGTCTGCACTGACCTCTCAGGCAAGGAGCCGCATAGACAGGTAGGCGTGGGTAGTGTGTTGATATCAGGGAGCCTAGGTGGTGTAATGGTTAGCACACTGGCCCGGAATGCAAAGAGATGTGGGTTCGATTCCCGCTCTAGGCGCAGTATTTCCCATTTTCATCACCCCCACGACACTACTAAAGCCTATGTTATCAGAATGTTGGTGATATACCTACTAAAATTAATGTGGCCTATTTTAAATTCAAATATTTCCTAAGTTAGGCATTTAAAATATAATTTACTTCAAACTAAAGTAAAGTAGATCGTAGCGATCAATGTATTCTATTTAGATCAGAAAAAAAACCCTGAAATTCAAAACCATCGGACTCTACAAGTTTAATGATGCCGGTGTTGGCTTAGTAACCTAGCTGATATTATATATAATATATTATATATATTATATAAAATAAAAATATATACTACATATTTTATATCGTAGGCCTATATATAGTATGAATATTACGTAGTATTATGCATTATATATTTACTATACTTCGTTGCAAATGAAGAGTCCAATACAACACTCGATTATAAACTATGTATTATCGCCTTGGCTATCATGACTTATTCTCTTATTAACCTATTGACCTTGGCGTGCTGTAGTTTCTTTTTATTGATTATACTGGTGTATTGTTGCATTAACTATTTTTGGGGGGTACACTAGTTGTTTAAGCAGGGGAAATTTCAGTCGCAGACGACTGGTCGTCCTCATACCACTGCTCCTTGCCCTATCCTAGTTATGCTGAGCGTCTGGCTAGGAAGCGACAAGTATCAATTTTTAAGTCATTGGTTTGACTCGACCAGGATACGAACCCACGACCCCACGATCTACCAGCACGGGATACGGACGCTCTAACTCATTCGGCCATCCCATCACTATGATATTCTTGCTTACTCTGACTCTGGTGCACTTCCTTATTCAACTATCATTTACCTAAAATCAAATAAATCATATTGAAATACGCTGCAACAAAAGCGCGTTAGGGCTGATTTTATGGGTCCACTATAATTATTTCTAACCCAAAGTGTAATTAATTATCTTTATACTCAGGCATATGACGAGCTATATCACTGATGTCTATCTACATCTGTAGAATTACTTATTCATAAATCAACCGTTCAACATTTTGACTGTTTGGTGTCCATATCAAAGTCTTTAGTGGTTGAAAGTATTATAATATCCAGGAATAGGGTTGTGGGACGGAGAAGACTTCCAGTTCACCAAAGGAACGCTTCGAGTGTTTCTTTAAAGCTGCATAATCCGATGAAATATCAAATTTTCAAAACCAAACCAATTATCTGGATTTGATTTTACATATCTAACTTAGATACTGATGCACTTATTAAGCATTTGTTTCTGCTTAGAAGGCAATGCTGAGTCAATTTAACAAAACCTGTTACTGCAGCAGTCTATGGTGTCAGAGTTTTGGCAAGCTTGCCAAAACTAATTTTTCATGTTTGCACTCAAAATATCTCAAAAGTTTGCCATTTAAAATAAAAGTAACTTTGAACTAATTTAAAGTAGATACTAGTGATCGATCTAATATATTTATCTCAGAAAAAATACAGAAACTCAAAACCATCGGATTATGCAACTTTAATACATTGACAATATTTGCTAAGACATTTCCCTGTAATCTACGTAAGCAATCAATGCATGGCAAGAATGTAACCCAGTTTGGTCATCGGGCAGCATGTGGCTATAGGTTCAAAATGAGTTTAAAGAATAGGGCCAATAGTGAAAAATAGGGGTGGACAGGGCCTCAACCCCAACTTCCGGTGTTTATGCATGCCGGGTCGCAGCGTCAGTCCGTCCTCAGGGGCGAACGAGTCAACATTAACTCGAAATACCGTATTAAATGTGTTTCTATGGCAACACGGTCATTGAAGTGGGCACCTCAAGTGTTAAAGTTGCATAGTCCGATGAAATAGGAAATTTCCAAAACCAAAACAATTATCTAGATTTGATTTTTACATATCTAACTTAGATACTGATGCACTTTCTGAACATTTGATTCTCCACAGACGGGAATACTGACTCAATTTAATAGAACATGTTACTGTAGAGGTCTATGGTGTCAAGAGTTTTGGGCAAGCTTTGCCAAAACTAATTTTCCATGTTTGCACTTCAAATATATCAAAAGTTTACCATTTAAAATAAGAGTAATTTTAAAACTAATGTAAAGTAGATAATAGTGATCGATCTAATATATTTATCTCAGAAAAATCACAGAAACTCAAAACCATCGGACTATGCAACTTTAACAAAACTCTGACTAACATCGTAAGTACAACACATATATGAGTTGTTGAAATACAAGCAAACCAACACATTCTCCACATGAGTCTGTATCAGGTGCCATGCATTTGATTGGTTGGTTGTTGGAGTTTTACATCCTGGCAACATCTAAGGTCATATCAGGACGGGTACCGACTTGCGACAGTGCGCACTCATGGCGACTTCATAATGCTGCCCCTTTGGGAAATCAGGCCACCGGCATCATACCATGACCCGATATCTCACTCAGTCACATTATCCTGACACTGAGCCAACCAGTCCTTGCCCTATCCTATTAATGCTGAGTGCCAAGCTAGGAAGCGACAAGTATCAATTCTATAACTCATTAGTTTGACTCGACCAGGAACTGAACTCCCGATCTCCAACACGCGAGGCGCACGCTCTACCTATTCGGCCACCGTGCCTGGTGGATGTATTTGATGCGTGGCAGTATTGAGAGACATAGTGCCCACTGTCCTGACTCATTGGCAAAAGGCAATGTGATCCTCTCTATTTAGATGTAGTTAGATAAGTATCGCACTGCATCCCGGATATAATAGTTCATGCATGACTGACGACTGGAATAAAAGTGTACATCAAATTCCAACTTCTTGCAATAATCTACATTAGGAATGTCTTATCATAACTATAGTATATATAATGTTTATGCATATATATGGAAGTAGATATATATAATATGATAGCTGCATATATATATACATATATATGTACTGCATATATACATGTGTATGCACATCTGTACATATATATTATACACATACACATATATATGCATATATACATATATATATTTACATATACTTTATATAATATATATATATAATATATACATATATATATAAATATATATACTTATGCATACATATATACATGTATATGTAGACATACACATACATTAATACACACATATGTGTGCATATATTTAAATGTGTGTATATGTATATATGTATGTATATATCAACTTGGTCAAGTAATACACTCACTCAGCTTTGTGTCTGTGTCTCTGGAATGAATACACATCGCTCTGTGCAATATTCCCCCCTGATATATCACGAGTGGACATCGTTCTTTGGGTAGTGAGCCTGGGCAACCGGCCATGAGCTCTACAACACTTGAAGCCTGGCATCCAGCCTCACACGTGACTAACTCACGTGACAGACAACGGCAGACACCAGGTGTCTCAGTCCCCACTCTCTGAGATCATTGGCAAAATGACTTTTTAGATGACAGGGATAAAATGAACGGCAGAAGTCTGTTCCATGGGTGTTTTGGATTGACACTGTCAGTGACCGTAACACTGACAATTCCAGAGTAAATGGTGTCAGACTAACCAACGCTGGTTGTATATTGTGCATGTATTATGTGTATTTCATTTCTTATATGTATACATTTGTTTTAATTTGTATATGTATATATATTTTATATATATATACATCTATACGTAGATATAGGTATATGAAAATATGCATACATGTATATAAATGCAGGTTCGCATGTACATAGGTATGCATACATGTATATACACTTACAAATGTACATTCATATACATATGCATATATATACATATAATGCAAATATATAACTATATATATATATTTGTACATCTATATGCATATCTATGTAGAGATATGTATGCCTATAGATAAATCAATGTATATACATCTACATACACATACATCTATATATACATTCATAAATATATATAAATATAAATTACCTATACATATTTATGCCTGTAGTTGTGTGTATATACATACTTAAATACACATAGATACATGTGCAAATATACTGTGTGTAGCCATGGTTACCGCGCTTGCTCTTCTCCCGCATCCTCTTCTTTGTATAATTGCACACCTGTCTCGTTAGAATCCGTGCCTCCATATTTCGTCACTGCTGCCTCACTGAAAACCATAGCAACACATTTTAATAAAACGACGCCAAAGCGACTTAACTTTCTTCATTAAATTATTACAGGGTCCATACACATGTGAAGATATGGAATTCAAGGCTATTTCAAGGCTTTTCAAAGCTGTTTTTGATAGGAATTTAAGACTATTTTCAATCGGATTCCAGGAAAAAACAACAATGGTGAATATCGATTTCAGACTAATTTAGATCAGTGAAGACAGTTTAATGAAATTCAAGGCTTTTCAAGATGAATTACCCAAAATAGGTTAAATTCAAAGCTTTTCAGGGCCTTGAAATGGGGCAAATGAAGTTCAAGACTTTTCGAGACTTTCCAGGACCCGTACAGACCCTGTTATTACCTTTCATAAACTAACCCTACGCAGAGACAGGACATTTGTAATTTCTGTATTGCCTTTTCAAATTTCATGATTCTGTCCATTTATGAAGGATTCAGTAAGGAATGGAACGACAAGGAAGATAATAGAGGTGTCCATAAAGATTGTGTAATAAATATATTAATTATTCCTTATAAATAACCCCAGATCATTAGTTATAGTTGCATAGTCCGATGGTTTCGAATTTCTGTCATTTTCTGAGATAAATATATTAACTCGATCATTATAATCTACCTTACTTTGGTTTGAAGTAAATTTAGTTTTAAATGGCTACCTTTTGAGATATTCAAAGTGCAAACATGCCAAATCAATTTTGGCGAGCATGCCAAAACTCTGGCACTATTATGCTTCTGCAGTAAGTTCTATTAAATTGCCTCAGTATTCCATTCTATGTGGCGACAAATGTTTGATAAGTGCACTGGCAGAATCTAAGTTAGACAACTAGAATCAAATTTAGATAATTGTGTTGGTTTTGAAAATTTGATGTTTTTATCGGACTATGCAGCTTTAATGCACTGATATCTATCTAACTTGGAGATATATACAGAATCCTTTTGGCTTTGACAATATTAGGCATCATCGGACCATGCAACTTTAATTTCATTATCTTGATGCGGAATTGTGGGAAATTTGTTGCTGAATGACATTAGAGCAAACATGCACAATTAAAGCTTTTACCGGGAGTGGAAATGGGCATGCAATAGCATTGGATTATCATGAAATTAATCAAATCACCAGGACAACAAGTAGAAAATAAACAAATGAATACTAATGGAATTTAAACCGAGAATTGATCCCTTTTTCTGTGTGTTTGTTCAGGAATAGAATGCCAGAAATAAGAGTCTCATGTAAAGACCGACGCCGATGGTAGGCATAAAAAAACATTGTGGAAATAACCTAATACTACATAAACATTCTTGAAATCTGCCCTTCTAATAACCTGTAATAGGGCTTATCTCAAATGGGCAGTCTGTTAGACAGGCCTGAAATCTCTACTTAGTAGCTAGATCAAAGATTCACGCCATACTAAAGTAGCCTGAATAGGAATGAAGAACAACCCAATATAAAAAGTGGAGAAAATGTGGGTAAATAAAAATGAGCACATAAATTCTTAATTTAAAAAGCAAAATATATTCTTCATATAATATATTTACCCTGAACTTTTGAACTGATTAGTAGATCAATGAACTATGAAGTTTGAATGAACTATAAAGTTTGAATCCACATGTCAACATGGCTGCCATTGGCAGGACGTTGAGAGGCTCCTGGGTAATAACCCAATCTACGTCAGGAAGCAGATATTTTCATTGGCTGAGGTAGTCAGGTGGTACAACCAGTTCATTCAAACATGGGAGGATTCTGCTTCATGGACTCTATCACTCCAAACTGAGTTTGTGTCATTAGACCTATGCCTTGATATTTGAACATTATGGAAAGTATATGTTGAGGGAAAACATATACAATCGGATTGTAGCTTTTGGATTTTAATCAACAGAAGGTAGAAATGCCAAACTAAAGCCGTGTTTACATGGGCGAGTTAAAACGGCTCAAATAATGCGCCTTGCCTAGTTCGCCTCACATTCGCCGTGTAAACGCACCACTGATGCGGATTAGGGGTGATTCGCTTCATATGATTCACTTTATGTACACCACCTCGCGAGGTGGTTTATATGAAGCGATACAGTCGGTTCCCGGGCGGCAATAGTGTAAAATAGCGGTGCTCGGCGGCTACATGCGCAGCTGTAACTATCGCTGGTGCCCGGCAGTGTTAGGGACCGATTAGGCCAAAATCTATTGAATGCGATCATATTTAACAGAATTACATACTCAAATAATTAAATTTAATTAAATTAACCCTAAATTACAAGCGATATTAACGTAGCAGCTGCATCGGCGTTGAATCGCCGAGTGTAAACTAAACAAATAGCAGTGCTCGCCGGCTACAGGCGGAACTAAGGCTGCTGGTTCCCGGCGCCAAAACACTTTCAAACTCGGTCCGTGTAAACGTGCCACTACATCGCTTCATATAAATCGCTTTGCCTGATTCGCTTTACAATTCCCCCGTGTAAACACGGCTAAAGACCATCAACAGTGAGACACATTTTCTCCAACTTTTACATAGGGTTGTAATTCACCTTTTAACAGAGTCAGACGTGAATCTTTTATCTAATTAGTATTCTATCATACTTGCAACAAACAATGCGTGAATGATTATGATATCACACACACGCTGTCGTGAATATTCAAACAGGCTATTTGTTAGACATGCAGACTACATGGTCTATATTTAGAACTTTGACCTAATTGCCATAAATCCCAATCCCCCCCCCCCACAACCTCACTGGCATCTCATTCCTTATTGCATTCACAGTTCAGAGACCAGTTATAGCGATAGACGCTTTCGGTGCTGAATTTTCCTGCTATGATTTTGAATGTTTTCACTTTGGTTTCCATGTCACAAAAGTAGTATACAGTTTCTGAGAACTACCCATAAATCGGAATCTCCCAACCACCCACCTACCCTACCGGTGTCACAGTTTCCGCTCTCAGCCAGTTTCCGCGGTATGCCTACACTCAAATTCATTGTCAATGGCCTTGAGCAATCTTCATACAGAACAAAAATGAAATATCTCTAAAACCACACCACCTAGAAACAAATCGCTTGGTACACATAGAAAACATCTTTACCAAAAAGATTATATTAAATTTCTATGGTAAGGGTTCTTTATTTCTATTAATTTTGAATAAAACTAATGTTTTGCACTGCGCGTACCATCAAACTCAAGGCATTGTCAATGGTCGTGAGCAATCTTCATAGAGAAAATACAAAAAAAGTGAAATATCTCTAAAACCACACCACCTAGAAACAAATCGCTTGGTACACATAGAAAATATCTTTACCAAAAAGATTATATTAAATTTCTATGGTCAGGGTTCTTTATTTCTATTAATTTTGAATAAAACTAATGTTTTGCACTGCGTGTACCGTCAAACTCAAGGCATTGTCAATGGTCGTGAGCAATCTTCATAGAGAAAATACAAAAAAAGTGAAATATCTCTAAAACCACCGCACCTAGAAACAAATCGCTTGGTACACATATAGAAAACATCTTTACCAAAAACATTATATTAAATTTATAAGGTTAGTGACGATGCTGTTCGATTTTGATGCATGCGCATAAGCGATACGTACCGCGGAAACTGGTGGACGGCGGAAACTGTGACACCGGCGTCTTGTTCCTTATTGCATTCACAGTTCAGAGACACAGTTAGTGACAAACTTTTCCACTGCTCAATTCTTCTGCTATTATTTGGAATGGTTGTTTTCCCCTTCGTTTCCATGTCACAAAAAGTGGTACACAGTTTCTAACCCCTCTCCCACCCACCCACCCAACCACCCACCCTACAGGCGTCTCATTGCTTATTACATTCACAGTTCATAGACCAGTTAACAACATACACTTCCGGTGCTGAGCTGTGCACCGTGCATCCAGAATGCAGTTCCGGGGGCCTACTTACTACAAGTTTATAGTCCTTTTTTTATAGCACCACTTCCGGCCACCTCTCATCATCCAAACACACTGCGGCCCTCCATTTGAACACACTCGTCGCTCCACCCTTCCAGCCACTCACTCTTGGCACCGTCCACTTGGAGCAGACGCTGGGGACTGTTACTCCTGGCGACACAGAGCACAGAGAAAAAATGGCGGTGGCAAAAACAAAACAAAAACAGCCATCAACACGTGAACCTCCTCAAAAATATTGGGCATCGTCGGCGTTTAGGATAAGTAGTGAAGGCGGTAATAAGAGCAACGATAACGTTGATTCAAAACAACAACAAAAAGGACAATGATAAAAACAACAGCAAAAACAACAACAAAAACAACGGCAAAAACAACCACGGCAAAAACAACCATGGCAAAAGCAATAATGGCAAAAACAACAACAATGGCAAAAACAAGGCAAAAACAAGGCAAAAACAACAATGGCAAAAACAAGGCAAAAACAACAATGGCAAAGACAACAACAGCAAAAAAATTACAATTGCAAAAACAAAAACAGCAACAAGAAGCCTCCTCCCTTTCCTCTCCTGCCTTCTTCCATCATTTAAAAAAAAGGAATTAAGGCTCAACTGAATTTGGAGTGGCAGTGAGTATCCTTGAGTTGAGTGGATATACAAACTTGGGAAGTGTAAGTCTATATACGATACTAAGCGTAGTTAATGCCAGGCGTATACTAACCGACATGTGACGACACACACAAATCTGCTGGGTTATTGGTGGATTATTTTTCGTTTTTGTACATTAGTTGTTTAAGCAGGAGAAATTTCAATCGTGGACGATTGGTCTTCCTCATTCCACTGCTCCTTGCCCTATCCTAATAATGCCGAGCGCCTTGCTAGGAAGCGACAAGTATCAATGTTTAAGTCATTGGTTTGACTCCGACCAATCCCAGCGCGATTTTCCCGATTACTCCGATTACTGATACTCGATTATGCCGATTACTACTGCTGACATTAACGCACAAATCACCGCTAGTGTATGCCTGGCATTAAAGTGTCCGCTGCTAGTTTTGCGTAGATCTATGCATGTACATTCCGAAGTTAGACACAGAACGATACAGACCGACTGATAGTGACAGGTTCTGACACCAGGAGGCGTCAGCCTGCAAAAACTAGGGGGACGGGGCTGGTTAGGGAGGGGGGGGGGGGGGGGGGAGATAAGGGGTCACGAATACCAGACACACGTGGGTGACTTCAAGCTGCTGGGAGCACACTCTCCAAACACATCCTATGGTGATTGACATACTGTAGTTATTAAATATCTACGTCGAGTAATATTTAATTTTAATTCATATTTATATATTTTAAAAACATATATATATATATATATATATATATATATTGGGGGATGCGTTTTTAACACAGCAAAGCAACATATACAAAGTCTTAAACTGAGCGAATGTGATGGGTACAGGAGCAGATTTCAGTCACGTGGAACCGAAACTGCAGAGCCAGTGGTCCATGACGGCTGACGGTTTCGCATCGGGATATGAACAATATAAACATGTTGGCGGTTTCATTATTTATATCCACATAATGAATTAGATAGTACATACATATGTACTGCATATATGTGTTGTGTATATATGAAGAGTTCAGTCGCAAAACCACGTAAACACCAAACCAAAAATGGAGTTTACATACAAGATCTTTACCTGAAAATTAGTTTAATTCTCACTGACTTCACTTTTCATATGATCACATGCTTGTGGAACAATGAACAAAAAAGAAGAATATAAAAAAAATTACTGTTGGAAGGTTTGATTCCAATGTTTATCTCCATTTTTGGATTGACTTTTACGTGGTTTTGCGCCTGAACCCTTCATATGTACACACACACACACACTATATATATATATATATATATATTATATATATACGAAGGAGAAAGGTGTTGCATGCACTTGTTTATTGTGTTGCAAAATGATACCATCAACATGTCAATGTATTTTGCTGCAATGATATCTGGAAACCATAGAGAATTAGTAGAACATGTAAGGTGTGTTAGTTGAACAGTTAGTAAATGCCGCCCATGTGGGATGTGGTTGGAGAGTGTGGAGAGTGTGGATCTACAAGCCTGCCTCATACCCGCTGACAATTTGACTTGAATCCTTCAAGTAGTGCATGCAGAGTGCGGCTTCTGCACCCAATCTAAATGTCTGGTTCATGTCCCTGATTATCGCGAGTGTGGTTTTTAAAGCTGTATAGTCTGATGAAAACATCTAATTTTTCTAAATCAAAGCAATTATCTAGATTTGATTCTATATATCTAACACAGATAGATACTGATGCATTCATTAAACATGTGTCGCCACATGGAAAGGAATACTGAGGCAATTTAATAGAATCTATTGCTGCGGAAGCCTATGGTGTCAGAGTTTTGGGGCATGCTTGGCAAAACTAATTTGGCATTTTAACACTTAAAATATCTCAAAATGTTACCCATTTTAAATCAAGGTTACTTCAAAGTAAAGTAGATTATATTGTTCAGCCAAATATATTTATCTCAGAAAATGACGGAAATTCAAAACCATCAGACTATGCAACTTTAATGTCAACAACAGAATGATGTGAATTAAGTCTCATTCGCATCTTACTGGAATCCTGGATTCTGATCAAATCATCGGGTAGGATGAGACAGACGTCAACGAGGAGCCGTCGCCATGGTTACATACAACATGCTGCGAATGCGTTGGTGCACGGGGGTGCAAAACAAAATGAAGTCTGTGCCAGGTGCTGATTCAGCGGTCACGTGACATTAAACAGTCTATTACCTAGCGCACAGCTCTCCAGTTGTATCAGAACTATGTGCAGCACAAATACACATAGGTAGTGATATATATATTTATATACATCCACATCATAATCCAGATATAGTATTCCAGATTCATGGTTTTCATAATAATTTGGTGGGGTTTCTTTTTAAAATATAATTATATTTAAATCTGCTTTGCAGGGTCCATACATATATGAAGATATCGAATTCAAGGCTTTTCAAGGCTGTTTTTGATAGGAACTATTTTCATTTGGATTTCATGAAAATCAAAACAATGGCAAATTGCGATTTCAAACTAATTTAGGTCAATGGGGACAGTTTAATAGAATTCAAGGCGTTTCAAGACTAATTACCCAAAATAGATTGGTTAATTAATTATTTATATATATATATAAAATGGCAGAATATCGTCCCTCTTTGTTACTGTTATTCAATCCTGTCCTAATGTGTTATTATTATCCTGCGAGAAAAATATGTATATTAGCCAATCGCTGCCCGAGTTCCACACTTTCGGGGCTGCGCTGTTGCAGCGCCACCGCGTCTTGGTGACAAGCGACCCTTCACTCGGCCATTAAATTCAAGGCTTTATAAGTCCCTTGAAATGGGCCAAATGAAGTTCAAGACTTTTCAAGACTTTCCAGGCCCCATACGGACCCTGCCTTTGTGTATTTACTGAACATGTTCTCACATTAAATAAGAATTAAAAAATTATCCTATTCATCTAATATTAAGAATATTCTCCTCTTCTCACCCCATAATTTCCTGTCACATAATCATTCTTGGGTGTAGCCTCCACAATACTTTATTGCGCACGGCAGTACTTTGATACAGACGTTACTTTCTGCTTGGCTGAATGGCACTAGTCTTGTGGGAAGTTATTAGGCTCTAGTTCCATAGCGGATAGGAAAATAGTTCTGTACATGTCCAATAAAAAGCGAAAGACACAACTTTAGATATATCTAGGATCCATACACATGTGAAGATATGTAATTCAAGGCTATTTCAAAGTTTTTCAGGGTTGTTTTTTAAAGGAATTCAGGAATATTTTCATTTGGATTTCAGGAAGAAAAGAAATGGCGAATAGCGATTTTGGACTAAATTTAGATCAGTGGAGATAGTGTAATGGAATTCAAGGTTTTAAAGAATAATTACCCAAAATATATAAAATTCATGGCTTTTCAAGGCCTTGAAATGGAACAAGTGAAGTTCAAGACTTCCCAGTCCACATACGGACCCTGTATATTTGTGGACATCATAGCAGTCATATCTGTCAGTGGATTGCTTTTAAATGAACCTCAGCTTTCGGAATAGACCCATGTTAAATCCCTCCACCTTCACACTTGGAATATATTACATTGTCCATGTTAGCGCAAACATGGGTAATTCGCAGCTGGACGTGGGGTGGTAGACTTTCGAAGCAATCCGACCCGACTGCCACCTGGCGATTACGAACTAACTAACTGGCGTCGCTCGGATCGCCCCAGCGCGACCCCACCGGGCCGCCATGAGCCTGGCGCCACCTATCGTTTCAGAAATGCATCATACGAAACTGCGCTGACCACCCGCAGCCGACCAACCGGCAGTCCACGCCTTGATACCAACCCGACCACTACACCGTTGATTCAGCCGCCGCCCACCCCTCAACTACATAGGACACTAGCTCGCGGCGGTTGGGAGGCGGTAGGGTTGAGATTGCCGACGTACTGTTCTCATGTTTACTGTTGTAACCTCTGTTCTACTGATTAAAATTCCATTCTATGCCACCCCGTCTCGTTGTGAATTATATATCTACATGTGAGCAAAATGCTGCCTTTCGATTATAATATAAGTGATATAGTTTCCTGACATCGCGTCTAAATTAAACTGGAAAATAGGATACTAAATCCCCAACTTAATCAAAAGAAATTATGCAATTCTTTATGTTTTTCTTTGTTTATATTGCTATTGTCATTACATCTACGGATTACTTGTAGTCTTCAGACAGTATTTATACACGTAAGTATTTGTGTGCCCATTCACCATGATTAAGATCCAAAACAGAGCGCCTTAGAGCTAGTTCTAAGCTGTAGCGTGCACGCAATTAATTAGAATTAGATCGATTCTCCTTATTTTCCACAAAATCTTGAAGATTTGTAACTGGACGGAATAAATATGAGTCAGCCTCACGAAAACAGGCCAATCGGTGGTCAAGTGAAGATGTCGGTGTCGCAATTCTTAAAAGTGTAGTGCATTTCTTTGCTTCATATTAAATTATCCTAGAAACAAATCAGGTTGTTTTATTTTCTTGACCTTTACATTCAGGATATAAATTTAAAGACTTTCCAACACCTCTGTCAATGCTAAATTATAATTATACTGATCGACGCCGACATCCATCCTCGACGACGACAACTTCCACCAATTGGCCTCTTTTTGTGATTCTGACCGGTATACACAGTTAAAGCTGCATAGTCCAATGAAAGCTTCACATTTTCCAAACTAAACACTGACCTAAATTTGACCCTACTTATTGAATTTAGAATCCATTATACATGCTTTGCTGCAGAGATGCAACACTAAGTCAATGTAATAGAGCCCAACACTGCGGCAGCCCATGTATGAATCTGATATACAGCATTTTGTATTGCATGCCAACATTAAATTGACATCAATCAATCAATAGTTCCGTCCTCTAGTCGAGGGTTGGATGCAATGGTTCTCCACTTGTCCCGATGGTGTGCTGTTCTGATAGACCGTACATAATTCAAGCCTGTCCACTGTGAAATATTTTTAAACCATGATGTTCTTGGTCTCCCTCTCCCTCTGCTGCCATTCACCTTCCCTTCCAACAATGTACGGTATATTGAACTCTGACGAATGATGTGGCCAAAATAAATAAGTTTCTTTGTCTGTATAGTGGCAAACAAGCGTTTCTTATTTTTAATTTGTCTGAGAACTTGACATAATATCTCCAAATTTAATTCTCCCGGGAGTCACTTCAAACTTGAGTACAGTAGATTATAATGATCAACCTAATACAATAAAACCTCTCTAAATCGACCGACTGTGAGACCGACTTTAAGTGGTCCATTTATGGAGGTGGTTGATTTAGAGAGTTTTAATATCCTTACAATGGTTTTATTGGGACCCAAATAAAGCAATCGATATAGGGGAGTGGTCGATCTGTGGAGGGGTCGGTATAGAGAGGTTTTCCTGTATATCTAAATCTAACATATGTAAGAATAGAATAACGAGGCGGAAACTCAAAATCATTGGACTATGCAGCTTTAAGGTGGTGAGGTATTGGGTGAGCCTCTGTTCTGTGCCCAGGTGAAGTACTTACCTGTCGTGGATAGGAGTCATTAGACTGTCCATTGTACCATCGTCTTTACCCACCGAGGGCGCTTTACTGAAATTGTAATAAAATTCACTCCGAGTTGTAAAAGCCAATATCCGGGCGGGGGCGGGGGGGGGGGGGAGGGGGTACCGGAAGTGGGATGAACGCAGGCCCCGAAGTGTGCTAACAACAAGCGGTTCCGTAACCAAGGCAACAAGCGGAGGTTAGTTACTGGGGGTTAGAAGACAAGGCAGGCAAAGGAAGAGCTGGGAAGACATCAGCGAATGGACAGACCTGGAGTTCGGCAAGTCTCGGAGGGTGGTGGAGAACAGGAGGCAGAAAACTGGGTGCAAAGTCATCTGTGGTGCCCCACCGACCATCACAGTTAAAGGATTGATGACAATAGCAAATGAGTTATAAACCAGGGAATCCTGATATCAAATGGCGATATCTCAGCCGCCAGAAGCAATACAGTTATGAGAGTGATATCAAACTGGAGCTTATTATCCAAGTATAAAATGTTCTGCTATTTTGGAACATGCTGGAAATTACGGTAACTACGGAGTAAGGGAGTTTAGGGAAGGAATTGTGATATCGTCCTTGGACAGTGTTCCAGGCTGTTCCTTCATTTCCACCTACTCTCAACACCTGACCGCCCCCCCCCCCCCACCGCTCTTCATACAAGTTGTCGCGAATGTGGCTTTGTGGCTTCAATACAGTAACATATGTATTTAGCGGAGTCGGGATATTCTTACACAAAGAATATGACTATGTGCAAACTGCTGCGTTATACCTGTTTTCATATGATGGGTCACCTATTTGGATTAGGCTGGGTAAAGAAGGCTTACTTGATGGTCTGCGTTGACTGCAGATGCTCATCTTCCGTTGCATTCCTCCGCCCGCACCACAACCCAATCCGCCTCCGCTGAATGGCCAGGCACCAGCAGAAACCTGAAGTTACGCATGAATTATGTTTGACGGGTTTAAAATCTGGCTAAGTATTAGCTCACCAGGCACAAGCAGAAACCTGAAGTTACGCATGAATTATGTTCGAATGGTTTAAAAGCTGGCTAAGTATTAGCTCACCAAGCAACAGCAGAAACCTGAAGTTACGCATGAATTATGTTCGACTGGTTTAAAAGCTGGCTAAGTATTAGCTCACCAGGCAACAGCAGTAACCTGAAGTTACGCATGAATGATGTTTGACGGGTTTAAAAGCTGGCTATTTATTAGCTCACCAGGCACCAGCAGAAACCTGAAGTTACGCCTGAATTTTGTTTGACGGATTTAAAAGCTGGCTAAGTATTAGCTCACCAGGCACCAGTAGAAACCTGAAGTTATGCATGAATTATGTTTTATGGGTTTAAAAGCTGGCTAAGTATTAGCTGACCAGGCACCAGCAGAAACCTGAAGTTACACATGAATTATGTTTGATGGGTTTAAAAGCTGGCTAAGTATTAGCTCACCAGGCACCAGCCCCTGAAGTTATGCATGCATTATGTTTGACGGGTTTAAAAACTGGCTAAGTATTAGCTCACCAGGCACCAGTAGAAACCTGAAGTTATGCATGAATTATCTTTGATGGGTTTAAAAGCTGGCTAAGGCCCTGTCACACTATGATGCTTCTTGCCGGTGTGCCATCAGCGTGCAAAATATCTTCTACGCGTCGAGACACGTCAAACTTTTTGGCGGTTTGGGGAAAAAGATCGACGTCAGTGCAGCGCGTTATTCGCGCGCGGCCAACATGAGTCGACGAGTGAGGGGAAAAAAAAAAGTTTGGCGCGACGTGCTCATATGACCTTAGACATTGGTAAGACGTAAAACAACAAAGCAACCATTTGGCGCAACGTGTGGAGACGACCCTCACGCGCGCACAGCGACTGCCTAGCATTCGCATAACGTTATTCCAGCGCTGTCGACGTCCTTCTGACGTCACCATTATATTGGAACCCGCGCATTGACGCGTGTTGTGGGTCGTCGCGGTTTTTTGACATGCTTAAAACATTGAGCGACCAACTACGCGCGCCGCTGTCCTCCGCTGACTGTCGACGTCCAGGATAGTGTACCGACGTGTACCGACGTTCGCATAACGTCCCCCTAACGCTTCCCGACATTTCGCCAAAAAATGTTGATGCGCGTTGGAGAGAAACGTTGTAGTGTGACAGGGGTATAAGTATTAGCTCACCAGGCACCAGCAGGAACCTGAAATTACGCATGACTGAAGTTATGCATAACCTCTTTACTTATTTGATAACATAAAAAATGCTATGGAAAAAAATATGCGGCAATATTTGTGCCCCTTGTTTCTCACTCATTATCATCGAATCACCCCCCTCACAGCACACACACCCTTCGCAGCTCCATCTGGGTGAGGGGGGTGAGGGGGTGATGGTAGGAGGGGGGCTTCCAAGGCCCCGGTACCCACCTGCCCAGCTTGGGGTGGGAATGAGGGGGGGTGGTGGTGGTGGGGTGGGGGATGAGGGGGGATGGCAGGAGGGGGCTCCCCCAGGCCCCGGTACCCACCTGCCAAGCTGGGTGTGGGGTGTGGGGGGTTGAGGTGAGCAAGGAGTGGTGGTGGTGTAAGTGGGGGGAGGGGGTCCCCCAGGCACCAGTACCCATGAGGGTGGGGTTGAGGTGAGGGGTTATGGTGGTGGTGTAGGTGGGTGGTGGGTGGGAGGGGGGGGGGCGGTTCCCCAGGCCCAGGTACCCACCGGGCAGGATGAGGATGATACCGAAGCCGATGAAGCCGATGCCGATGACGGTGGCCGATGTCCGGATACCGAGCCCGACGGTGATGGCGACCGGGATGACGCCGACCAGCGCAAAACCGCTCCCCACGCCGATCACCAGCGCAGGCCCTCGGTACGCAGGCGCCAGGCGAGGCATGACGTCACTTCCGGTCTCGGTGCGCGCGGCGCAGCACAGAGCAGAGTGCGTGGTACAGTGGCGACGCGTTGCGGGACGCTGTCGAAACTCACTAGGCAAGGTGCTGCCGACCCGGCAGGCGTTCTTTGGCGGCGACTGCGCGCGTTGCCATGGTTACTGCGAAAAAGAATTTGGGTTGCATTAATGACTTGTGTGTGTTCTCTCTGTCAAAGTTAAAGTTGCAGAATCCGACGGTTTTGGGGTTTCTATCTTCTTCTTTGTTAGTGGTTGTTGGAGTTTTACGTCCTGGAAACATATACGATCATATCATGATTCTTTTTTATTAGATAAATATATTATGTTGATTGTTATAATCCACTTCGCTTTAGTTTGAAGTAAGTTTCATTTTAAAAGTAAATTTTGAAGCTGCTTTGAATGAAGTGAAAATTTGCTGAATTAATGTTGGTCTGCATACCGAAATCATAGGCTCCAGCAATGTCAGCCTCCATTAAATTGACTTAGTAATCATTTCATACATACAAGAATATTTGACTATGTAGCCATAATAAACCAAACTAAATTGGACTAGTGCTGCCCAGCGGTGAAACCAAGTATTAACACACTTATCCGTCATGAGCAGGGTAAATAAATTCATCACACAAGAAAATTATAATAAAGCTTTGTTTTCCTATTTTATTATATCAGCAATAGATTGGGGAAGAATGTTACTCTTTTCTCCGTGGTACTTTAATATACACTGTTAAAAAATCACATTTGTCTCATAAAATGTTATACAATAAAAAAAAGTTTTCTTCTAATGCAAGTTTCAGCCAACCAGTCAGACATGTGAATTGCGTGTTTGTTTGTTTGGGCTTTGCGTCATGGCAACCTCGAAGTTCATATCAGAGCAGGTACTCATTTGTGACAATATGCGCTCATTGCGACGTTACCCTTACAGTGCTGCCCTACTGTGAGACCGGGCTGCCAGCACCATGTCCTGATATCACACTCAGTCACATTATCCTGATACTGAGCAAACCTGTCCTTGCCCTATCCTAGGAACGTTGAACGTCAGGCTAGGTAGGTGACAAGTATAAATTTGAGTAAGTCCTTGGTTTGTCTCAACCAGGAAGCACGTGAAGATGGCCTTTAAATAAATTTAATTTAAAACTTGTACGCATGCGTAGTAGTATAGTGAGTAGGGAGATTGAGGATGGCCCCCGCTGTCTTCAATTGTCGGTTTCCCCAGCTGACCACTTTAATCAATTAATTACATCGATGGACTGATTAATTGTTATTTAATGCCGTTTCAGCAGCAAAGCACCATATTCACTGTGAGAAGTGTTTAATTTGTGTTCTGTCATATGATTATTCAACCATCACGTTTACACACAATGCAAAAGCGGGAATCAATTACGTGTCAAATGACAGGTATTTTTTTTTTCTTGAAGATTTATACTGCCTATCATGGATAAGTCTGGATAGACTTGTTTTCACCATTAGACAGTTTGTCGATAGAAAGCCCGAGCCTACACTTTTACCGACTCAAGGGATTTGTAACCTCCCACACCACATAGACATGGTGTGAGAGCAACTGGCCTTTGATGACGCTGTAAGTTATACACAGCGGTGGAAATCCAAATTGGCAGAGGTGGGGGCACGGGGAATCGAACCACTGACCTTCAGATTAGGAGTCCGACCTAGAGAAAAGTCAGACACTCTAACCACTCCGCCACAGAGAATACCACGGTATGATGAAAGTGAAAGCTCACAACCATGAAGATTGTGGCAAAGGAAAAGAAAATCGATTTGTATAATTTGTTCTTTAATTCTTTTACAAGTGACTTAATAAGCTTTATGTAGTGGTACAATTCTGCTGTCCTCCAGGAGGCTAATATTCCTTCGTGAGGAAAAGCTTATGCATGCTGTTTGCATTGCCAAATTATTGGTGCAAGGCCCGTAAAATCAAAAAGTTTAATAAAAATGTGTTTAAATGTGAGTGGGCACTAACCCGCAATAGATTTATTTGCTATGGGGTGAAGGTTCCCCCTTGAGCAGAAAAGAGTGTGTAAACCATGAGTGGTCAATGCAGCAGTGGCTAAGGACCACCTGGTCCTGTGGACACCCCTAACCCCCCCCCCCCACCCACCCCACGGGTATATATATATGGTGGCTTCTCCAAAGATGGGACGATTTCATTCCCATTTGATTACATCAAGGGTGGTTGTCAGAATCAAATTAAGTTCAGGTGAGTGTGGACCTTCCGCACGGGAAGCCTGTAATCCACCGACTGGGCCACTGAAAATAAAGCTTGTTTTATTTAACGAAACCTCTAGAACACTTTTATCATTGGCTATTGGATGTCAAACGACAGGTGAAAAAGCTGCATGCCTTCATGATGCGACATCTGCGTTCAATCATGAGGCTAACCTGGAAGGACAAAGTGACAAATAAGGAAATACTCAAACGGACGGGGCTGCCCTCTATGGAAGATCTTCTGATCAGAAAGAATCTCCCATGGACTGGTCACCTCATGAGGATGTCATCAGACAGGCTACCAAAGCAGATCCTCTATTCTCAACTGTCTTCTGGTTACAGAAAGAGAGGGCGCCCTTGTCTCCGGTTCAAGGATACCATCAAGAGAAACCTGAAGCTGAGAGACATTAGGACATCATGGACATCACTCTCACAGCAGAGAGCTAAATGGAGAGCGGCAGTCATGTAATGAAAGCAGTCTTTGTCGCATCGCGACCGACAGCATGATGATGATGATGATGGATGTCAAACATCTGGTCATTCTGACATATTTATTTTGGAGGAAACCCGCTGCCACCACATAGGCTACTCTTTCCGATAAGCAGTAAAGGGTCTTTTATATGCACTTTCCCACACATACAGGACAGCACCTACCAGAGCCTTTGATGAACCAGTTGTGAACCACTGGTTGGAACGGAAAATAGCCCAAACTGCAAATGGATCCACTGAGCAGGATCAATCTGATGACTGACAGCTTCACAGGTGGACACTGCCTGATCTATGTCCCGCTCCATTGACTAGGTCACCGCGTCAGGTGCTTATGTGGATATCCAGAATATTGTTTCTCTCTATTCACATCAATTAGTTGCCTTGACTACCGAGCTGCCTGAGTGGCAGCCCGCATGCAGCCTGCAGTCGGCAGGACATTTTATCAAAATAAATTAGATGGGTCAGTTAGTTGTTGGAGTTTTACATCCTGGCAACATCTAAGGTCATATCAGGATGGGTACCGACTTGTGACAATGCGCAATCATGGCGATTTTCATAGTGCTGCCCCACTCGGAAATTAGGCAGCCAACACCATGACCCGATATCCCACTCAGTCACATTATCCCGACACTAAGCTAACCAGTCCTTGCCCTATCCTATTAAAGCCGAACAACAGGTATCAATTGTGTAAGTCATTGGTTTAACTCGACCGGGACTTGAACTCCCGATCTCCCGCACGGGAGGCATGCGCTCTACCGATTCGGCCATCGCGCTCGGTGCATCATACATTGTAAATTACTATATTGTCACCCTGCCAGGAACATCAGTGGCACAACGCTGACAAAACACTATATTCAATAAAAAAAACTATATTCACAACAACAATAACAACAAAAATGTGGGACCAGACGGGATGGCCGAATGAGTTAGAGTGTCCGTCTCCTGTGTTGGTAGATCGTGGGGTCGTGGGTTCGAACCCTGGTCGAGTCAAACCAATGACTTAAAAATTGATACTTGTTGCTTCCTAGCCTGGCGCTCGGCATTATTAGGATAGGATAGGGCTCTGGTTGGCTCAGTGTCAGGATAATGTGACTGAGTGGGATATCAGGTGATGGAGCTGGCGGCCTGGTCTTCCAGTGGGGCAGCACTATAAAGTCGCCATGAGTGCGCAGTCACAAGTCGGTCCCCATCATGATATGACCTTAGAGGTTTCTAGGACGTAAAACAACAACAAACAAACAAACAAAAAATGTGTATGCGTAGTGCATGCTGTAAATGTATTGTGTGCAGAGGGTGGAGATAGTGTAGTAGTGGGGCAGTGGGGTAGTGGGGGTAGTGTGATGAGCAGCTCACAGGATCCAGGCATCCGTGTGTGACAGTGAGTGAAGATAGTGTAGTAGTGGGGCAGTGGGGTAGTGGGGGTAGTGTGATGAGCAGCTCACGGGATCCAGGCGTCCGTGTGTGACAGTGAGTGACAACAATGGAATACCTCGTGAGTTATCGCCGTCCGCCCGCGCTCCTCCGTCGGCGTGTGCTGCCCGCCTTCCCGCCTGCCTCCCCGCCCTCCCGCCTCAGGGTGCCGCCCACACGCCCGTCTCCCTCCGCCCGTCTCCCGTCGTTCAAACACCACAGGGGCAGGGCAGTAGGCGCTCTGCTGTCACACCCTGTCCCATCGCCACACACAGCTCTACGGGTGAACGGCAAGGAATGGAGCTGTCACAGACGGTCTACCGGAAATGGGCCGCGGGTGCTACTTCCGGTTAGGCGAGCAGCTGAGATCGAGGCTGGCCCGCTGACCTCATCCCCTTCTCTCTCTCCCTCTCTCACCCTCTCTCTCTGTCTCTCTCTCTCTCTCTGAGTTCGCGGCCCCGGGTGCTGATGTCGGTGCTGGGGACAGGCTGCTGCTGCTTCTGCTGTCAGTGTCAGTGGCGTCCCCTGCTGCTGCTGCTGACAATGCTAGTGCAGCAGCTGGTGGTTGCCAGAAGGGGTCGGCACTGAAACGCCAGCTATAATGTTCGTCATCTATTATTGTCCGCAGAAACTGCGAATTTTAGTGGCAAACAAAACGGGGGAAAAAGTGTGCTGAACTAATATCATTTAATTTAATTTAAAACATTCAAAACGGATAGATCCTAGATAGAACCCAGCTCATCATTAATCAAATTACCACCGCCACTCCCCCCCCCCGACAGTCCGCACTCATGGCTACTTAATAGTGCTGCCCCAATGGGAAATCAGACTCGATCGGGAATCAAACTCCCGAACTTCCGCACGGGAGGCCTGCGCTCTACCGATTCGGCCAATGGCTGGTGTTGTTTGGGGGGTTTTCAGTCGCGTTGGCGTGCTGAAGGCTGCACATCTGCAGCACTGTATCTGGTAGTGGTGCTCGGGGATGTGGTTGGCGTGGGGGCGGGGCAGTGCTGACCTCCTCTGCCTGCTGCCGCTGTTTCAGCTGTCGGCGGTCACGTGACTGGCCTGCAAACTAACAGTAGCCGCTGCAGAAGCTCGACACAGTTCATTGGGCGCGGTGGCCGAATCGGTACAGCGCGGGCCTCACGTGCGGAAGGTTGGGAGTTCGGCTCCCAGTCGAGTCAAATTGATATGTGTTGCTTCCTAGCCAGGCGCTCGGGATTATTAGGATATGGCAAGGACTGGTTAGATCAGTGTCAGGATAATGTCACTGGGTGGGATATCGGGTCATGGTGTCGGCGGCCTGATTTCCCAGTGGGGAAGCACTATAAAGTCACCATGAGTGAGCAGTGTAACAAGTCTGTAGCCGTCCTGATATGCCCTAAGATATTTCTAGGACATAAAACAACAAACAACCAACCAATCGGTGTAGGACATGTAATTGTCATAGCTTGTTTGTTGGGGTTTTACATCCTAGCAACATCTAATTAAGGTCATACCAGGATGGATACCGACTTGTGACAGTGCAGACTATATATAGTGACATTATATTATACGACTCCGCTGTGAGACCGGGTCGGTGGGCACCATGACTCGATATCCCACTCAATCACATCATCCTGATATGGAGCAAGTCAGTCCTTTCCCTATCCTACTAACGCCGAGCGCCAGGCTAGGTGGTTCCTCTTGTTCATCGTGTCCTTCCACCAGTTATCTCAAGGGATTTTCGAGCAGAGGTGTGATCTTTATTCGTGGGACGTACTCTCGGTGGTGGATGGTGGTAGCAGGATTTGCAATCAGATAGCTGATTCCCAGGGCCACGATGTGGACGCTCCTGCTGTGGCCAGTTTGTCGATAGAAAGCCTGGGCCTACACTTTTACCGACCCAAGGGATTTTTAACCTCCCACACCACATAGACATGGTATGAGAGCAACGGGCCTTTTATGACACTGTAAGTTATACACAGCAGTGGAAATCCAAATTGGCAGAGGTGGGGGGGGCGCATGGGGACTCGAACCACCGACCCTCAGATCAGGCATCCGACCTAGAAAAAAGTCAGACACTCTAACCACTCCGCCACAGAGGACACCACTAGGTGGTGACAAGTATCAATATTTTAAGTCATTGGTTTGACTCGGCCTGGGTTTGAACCCATGACATCCCATAGGGGAAGCCAACTAGCGCTCTTACAGATATTCGGTCACCCATTCTGTAAATGTGATTGTTATTATGGTTGTGGTTGTGATTGGTTGGTTGTTGGAGTTTTACTTCCTGGGAACATCTCAGGTCATATCAGGACGGGGTTGTGATTGTGATTGGTGTGTGCATCAGAGACGTTCTCTCCCTTAGCACACACATCCACACACACACTCTCACACATACATGCACGCAAACGCGATGCGTACTTACCGTTCTCGTTGTTCTGCCATGCTCTCGCCAGATTTGGCTAAAGGGTGCATTCCTTACACGCGGCATGCAGCATGCGGTATGCGAATGCGAATGCGACAAAAAATCGAAAAGCCTTGAAGCCTATGGGCTACATTCCTTACACGCGGCATGCGAATGCGAATGCGAATGCGTCAAATCGATTGGTCCCTGTAGCGATTGGTTGTCATGCGGTATGTGGCACCCAGTGTGCGAATAGAAACATCAGTCGCACTTGTCCATTCGTTATAGACGAGGGAGGCGACTTAGCATTACAGAATGGTCACGCACAAGGCTTCTGAGGGGAAACATATGGTAGTGGTGGTGGTGGGGGTTCGGGATGTGTTCGGGTTGGTAAAAATGATACCAGAGCCACAAAAATATGAATACTTATCTATAATTTGGTAATTATAAAGGTAGGAACCCCCATGTGACGTACAAAGAGGTACATAGATATAAATGCAATATTAGGTCAGATACAGTGCAGTGTTGAGTATACTTGTTTAATTTTATTTGTTAAATATAGCCAGTCGTGTGCCGCATGCCGCATGCCACATGCCACATGTAAGGAATCACGCCATTCACATACCGCATGCCACATGCCGCATACCGCATACCGCGTGTAAGGAATGCACGCTTTAGTGTGGATGTGGCAGGCGTGCATTCTCTGGAAGTTTGTCTATGCGTATCCCTGTTATGCAGGTCTGGTGTCAGGAGGAGTAAGGGTTGGGGGTGGGATGTGGGTGGGAGGGTGGGATGCGGGTGGGTGGGGAGAGTGGAGGAATGAGGAAGCGGGTGGGAGGGTGTTGCGCGGTGGGTGAGTGGATGGTGAGAGGAGGGTGAGGGGAAGGTGAGGGGAGGGGAGGGGGAGGGGAGGGGTAGGGGAATGTGAGGGGAGGGTGTGGGGAGGGTGAGGGGATGGAGGGTGAGTGGAGGGTGAGAGGAGGGTGAAGGGAGGGTGAGGGGGAGGGGAGGGTGAGTGGAGGGTGAGAGGAGGGTGAGGGGAGGGTGTGGGGAGGGTGAGGGGAGGGAGGGTGGAGTGAGAGGGTGAGGAGGAGGGTGGAGGGGAGGGTGAGGGGGAGGGGAGGGTGAGAGGAGGGCGAGGGGAGGGTGAGGGGGAGGGGAGGGTGAGGGGAGGATGAGGAGAAGGTGAGGGGATGGTGTGGGGGAGAGCGAGGGAGGGGGGGGGAGGGGAACTGACGGGGAGGGGAAGTGGGGGTGAGGGGAGGGGACGGGTGAGGGGAGGAGGAAGTGAGGGTGAGGACAGGGGAGGGGTTAGAGGAGGGTGAGGTGAGGGGAGGGTGAGGGAAGGGTGTGGGGGGAGAGGAGGGAGGGGGGAGGGGGGGGGGGGGGGTGAGGGGGGGGAGAGGGGGGGGGGGGGGAGAGGGGGGAGGGGGGGGGGAGGGGAGGGGAGGTGGGGGGGAGGGGGCAGGGGTGAGGGGGGGTGAGGGGAGGGTGGGAGGGGGGGGAGGGTGAGGGAGGGGGGAGTGGGGGGGAGGGGGGGGTGGGGGGGGGGGGGAGGGGGGGGGAGGGGAGGGAGGGGGGGGAGGGGGGGGAGGGGGAGGGTGGGGGAGGGGAGGGAGGGGAGGGTGGGAGGGGGGAGGGGAGGGGAGGGGAGGGGGAGGGGGGAGGGGAGGGTGAGGGGAGGGGGAACTGAGGGGATGGGGAGGGGGTGAGGGGAGGCTGGTGGGAGGGTGAGAGGAAGCTGAGGGGAGGGTGACGGGAGGGTGAGGGGTGGCTGGCAGGAGAGCAAAGAGAGGGACAGGGGTTAGTGGAGAGGGGGATGTTGAAGCTCCATGGCGCTGACTCACCTAACCACAATTAACCCCCCCCCCTCCTCCTCCCCCTCAAATACCCCGCGAATCCAGCATGCTGTGCGCCGCGGCGGGGCCGGAAATAGTCAGTTAATATTACCCAACATTTCGGGGTCAGCGACAAACCACGGTCGATGATATGTGTAGTGAGAGCGCAACACTGCAAGAAAATGCAAAATATAAAATTGCTATGTTGTGTTGTCATTAAATCTTATCCCCTTCAAGGTTGGACCAGAGGGGATTGCCGAATGAGTTGAGCACCCTTTGCTAGATCATTGGATTCGAACCCACGGATTCGAACCCTGGTCGAGTCAAACCAATGACTTAACAAATTTAACTTGTCACTTACTTCCTAGCCAGGCGCTCAGTATTATTAGGATATGGTAAGGAGTGGTTGGCTTAGTGTCAGGATAATGTGACTGAGTGGGATATCAGGTCATGGTGCTGGTGGTCTGGTCTCCCGGTGAGGCAGCACTATAAAATCACCATGAATGTGGACTGTTACACGTCGGTATCCGTCCTGATATGACCTTAGATGTTGTCAGGTCGCAAAACCCCAACAACCAACCAACCAGCTTCAAAGTTGCTAAGTTCATTAGATTTTCTTTGATACTCATTTATTTTGTTAGGGACAGGTTAACAATTATAACCTGTTCCACTTTATTCCGACGATACGTTAATGATAATTGAATCAGTTTGGAGATGTGCAAAATGTAAGCATCCAGAATTATTTGTGTGCATGCCAATTGAAGTCAAGTCCAGTATGACATTGCTACTGTCATGTTACTCGGTCATGTCAAAGTCAGCAAGTTTGAACATTGTTAAAAGATTATGAATGAGTAAACTAATATCTAAGTTGGATATGTAAGTTGAACTTCAGGTAGATCTTCTTGTTTTTGGAAAATATGATAATTAGTTCACACAAACAAATTTCGGAATGTTCAATAAAATATGATTGCACTGTGAATAAATAGCTTCGGAGTAGATATGTACTGAGTACTTGTGCTAGCCAATATTGCCCTTTTTTCATTTTTGAATGCAGGGGTTGAAAATAAGTATTGACCATGTTCCAAATGAATCCTACATTAAATAATTGTTGATAAACTAAGGCTGTTTGATCACACATGTTACTGCTGAAGCCAATGGTTTCAAAATGTCAACGGGCAAACCAAAATTAATGTTGCCTGTTTTTAGTTCAAATATCTGCAAAGTTAAGCATTTATAATCAAATTCACTTACAACTAAAATAAGGTAGATCTTAATGATGAACCTAATATATTTTCATTTAAAGAAAATGCAGAACCTAAAGATCAGTATACTGTGCAGATTTAAGTAGTTAATACATAAGTCTCGTATGACAAACACAGTTTTCTGATGTTCTGACCCAATGGAGGAAAAGTCACATTTTCGTTGACTCAGTCCCTATAGCTGTTAATATCCTGCATCGATTACCCTATATACATACATACAGTAAAACCTCTCTAACTGACCACTCCACAGATCGACAACTCTCCTATATCGATCGCTTCATATGGGTCTCAAACGATCGCACATACAATACCATTTTTTATGATAAAACTCCCTAAATGGATCACCTCCCTAAATTGACCATTTAAAGTCGGTCCCATGGTCGGTCGATTGAGAGAGGGTTTACTATTTATATATATATATATATATATATATATATATACAGTAACACATCCCTACCCGACCACCTCCACAGATAGACCACTTCCCTAAATGGACCATTTAAAGTCGGTGCCATGGTCGGTCGATTTAGAGAGGTTTTACTGTATATATATATACACAGTAAAACCTCCCTTAACGACTACCTCCACAGATTGATCACTCCCGTATATCGATCGCTTTATTTTGGTCCAAACAATACCATTGTAACCATATTCTGACTCCCTAGGCTGACCACTTAAATGGAGCATTTAAAGTCGACCCCATGGTCGGTCGATTTAGAGACGTTATATATATATATATTAGGGCAGCCTCTGCATTACTCACACTGAGCATATGGTCACGTGCATAGCTACATAGCTACCCCAGTGCCCATGTGCACTGTTTGTTTGTTTTTGTTATACGTCCTAGCAACATCAAGGGTCATATCAGGACCGTACCGACTTGTGACAGTGCACACTCATGGTGACTTTAGAGTGCTGCTCCATTGGGAAATCAGCCCGCTAGCACCATGCCCTGATATCCCACTCAGTCACATTATCCTGACACGGAGCCATCCAGTCCTTGTCCTATCCTAGTAATGCCGAGCGCCAAGCTAGGAAGCAGCGAGGATCCATTGTTACATCATTGGTTTTACTCAACCAGGGTTCGAACCCACAAACTCATAGGTTCGGATCTCCCAATCTTCCAAAACAGGGGATGGATGCTCAACTCATTCGGCCACCCCGTCTGGTCCATGTTCACTGTGTGTAGGACCGTGTTAGAGCCAGCTTTAAGTGGACTAGCCGGCGAAGCACGGCCTCGCGTGCGGAAGGTCGGGAGTTCGGTTCGCGGTCGTGTCAAACTGGTGACTTTAAAATTGATATTTGTCGCTTCCTGGCCTGGTAGTCGACATTAATAGGATAGCGCACGGACTGGTTAGTTCAGTGTCAGGATACTATGACTCGGTGGGATATTGGGTCATGGCGCCGGTGGCCTGATTTCCCAGTGGGGCAGCACTATAAAAGTTTACATGAGTGTGCACTGTCACAAGTCAGTACCTGTCCTGATATGAACTTAGATGTTGCTAGGATGTAAAACAACAACAAACAAACATACAGTTGGAAGTGTCCATACTTATTATGGTAGTACAGTTCAGCAACCCCTTGCCATCGACGAGCACAGAAGTTTCAACGCACAAAATGTCTTTGTTTCATTTAATTGTCAGATCGTGACAGAATCCATGCTATGCCAGGACAATGTTGGTCTGTGTACAGTTTGCTTGCCTGGGTTTAATGTCTCAGCAACAACTGAGGTAATATTAGGATGGGAACCAACATGTTGGTTGGTTGTTGGAGTTTTACGTCCTGGCAACATCTAAGGTCATATCAGAATGGGTACCAACGTGTGACTGTGCACACTCATGGTGACTTTAGAGTGCTACCCCACTAGGAGATAATGCCGCCCGCACCATGACCTGATCTCTCACTCAGTCACATTATCCTAATACTGAGCAAATCAGTCTTTGTCCTGTCCTATTAATGCCGAGCACCAGGCTATGTATTAATTAAGTTTTAAGTATTTTAACATTTAAGTATTAATTTTAAATGTCATTGGTTTGACTCGGTCGGGGTTCGAACACACGGCCTTCGTTCCATATGGAAAACCAGCCTATATTCTTGCTGAGTGGGCTACCCGTCTGGTAGGTCTGTATGCAAAGCTAGCTGTCCATTGGATGCAGGAACAACTGTGGACAACAAGGCTCTAGGGCCGGGAATATCCGATGAAAAGTCACCTCTTTATGTACTACTTACAGATCCAATTATAATCACTTTGTTTTCTTATTATGGAAAAAGGGAAGAGAGCTGGAAGGCGGCAGGAGGGCGAGTGGCTGAGGGAGGCCGCCGGGCGACCTTATAAGGGAAGGGGGACGGGCGACAGCAGGTGAGGTGTGAATGCTGCCGGCCCGGGAGAGGGCGAGAGGTGGCGAGCAGCGGGCGTCGGGTGAGGCGCGGATGCTGCGCGACAGGGGGCCGGGGGAGGTGGCGGCGCGCGGCGGCATCGGGCGAGGTGAGAAGGGAGCGTGACAGCGCGGGGCGGGGGAGGGTCTCTTCCTCTCCTCGCATCAAACGTAATGCTACGCATTACGACCAAGTAGTTTTAGTTTTTACACATGCTCACAGTCGTGATTGTGTTAGGAAAGTTGCATTCTTTACGTAGCCAATCAGGGACAGTGTTTGTTAAATACCCCTCCTTTTGTTTAATATAATTGGACCCGCAATGGACTTTTTCTGCAACCGGGCGCGGTGGCCTCATCGATAGAGCGGGATTTCAGTTCCCGGCAGAGTCAAACCGATGACTTATAAAATTAATACTTGTCACTTCCTAGCCTGACGCTCGGCATTAATATGATAGGGCAAGGACCGGTCAGCTCAGTGTCAGGATAATGTGCCTGAGTGGGATATCGGGTCATAGTGCTGGTGGCCTGATTTCTCAGTGGGACAACACTACAAAGTCGCCATGAGTGTGCACTGTCACAAGTCGGTACCCATCCTCATATGACCATAGATGTTGCCAGGACGTAAAACTCCAACAAACTTATAATTGGCATGTGTATTTATTTAAGTTGCATCGTCTGATGGTTTTGATTGTCTGCCAATTTTTATGGATAACCATATTAACTTGACTGTCATAATCTACCTTCCCTTGCTTTGAAGTAACTTTTATTTTATTTTAAATGGCTATATTTTGAAATTAAGACTTATTGATATATTCAGGGTCTGTACATAGGAAGAGTTCAGACGCAAAACCAACTAAACTCCAATCGAAAAATGGAGATAAACATTGGAATCAAACCTTTAAAAAGTTAGGTTTTTTATATTCCACCGCTTTTCTTCATTGCTTCATAACCATGTGATCATATGAAAAAATGGAATTAATGAGCTTTCAAATTATGTTCAGGCAAAAATCTGTTATTTAAACTATATTTCTGGAATGGCGTTTACCTGGTTTTGCGACTGAACTCTTCATATGTGAAAGATATGGAATAGAAATGCCATTTCAAGGCTTTTCAAGGCTGTTTTTGATAGGAATTCAAGACTATTTTCATTTGGATTTCATGGAAAAAATAACGAAGGTGAATGACGATTTGAGACTAATTTAGATCAGTGGGGACAGTTTAATGGGATTCAAGGCCTTTCAAGACTTTTTGAGGGCCTTTTTAATTGACCCGAAATAGGTTAAATTCAAGGCTTTTCAATGACTTGAAATTGGGAAAATGAGGTTCAATACTGTCATGGGGGTGGTGAAAATGGGAAATACTGCGCCTAGAGCGGGACTCGAACCCACATCTCTTTGCACTCGGGGCCAGTGTGCTAACCATTACACCACCTAGGCTCCCTGATATCAACACACTCCCCACGCCTACCTGTCTATGTGGTTACTTGCCTGAGAGGTCAGTGCAGAACACTACAATGCTTTCCAGGCCCCGTACAGATCTTGTATATTTGAAATTAAGACATGCACAAATTATTGTTATTATTATTAAGTGGTGTTCTCTGTGTCAGAGTAGTTAGAGTGTCTGACTTTTTTCTAGGTCAGACTCCTAATCTGAAGGTCAGTGGTTTGATTCCCCATGCCCCCACCTCTGCCACTTTGGATTTCCACCGCTGTGTATAACTTACAGCGTCATCAAAGGCCGGTTGCTCTCATACCATCTCTTTGTCGTGTGGGAGGTTAAAAATCCCTTGGGTCGATAAAAGTGCAGGCTCGGGCTTTCTATCGACAAACTGTCTAATGGTGAAAACAAGTCTATTCAGACTTATCCATGATAGGCAGTATAAATCTTCAAGAAAAAATGAACAATTGTTGGCATGTACATCGAAATTCCGACACCATAGGCTTCAGCAAACACAGGTTATATTAAATTGACTGACTTCGTATACCGTTCTATGCAGTAACAAACGCTTTACAAGTGAACCAGCATCTCGGTTAGATATGTAGATACAGCAAAACCTCTCTAAATCGACCGACCTTGGGACCGACTTTAAGTCGTCCATTTACGGAGGTGGTCGGTTTAGGTAGGTACAATATGGTGATGATGGTATTGTTGGGACCCAAATAAAGCGATCAATATAGGGGAGTGGTCGATCTGTGGAGGTGGTCGGTTAGAGAGGCTTTACTGTATGTCAAATCTAGATACCTTGAAGGTCGGCCGGTCCTTGGTCGCTACCTGTCTGTATACTGTAACTGGTACCATTCTACTGACTCGTACTGCTTCCTGGTTTCTCACTAGATGGCAGTACTAGGCTTTACATACTGCTTCCTGGTTTCTCACTAGATGGCAGTACGAGGCGTTACATACTGCTTCCTGGTTTCTCACTAGATGGCAGTACGAGGCTTTACATACTGCTTCCTGGTTTCTCACTAGATGGCGGTACTAGGCTTTACATACTGCTTCCTCGTCTCTCACTAGATGGCGGTACTAGGCTTTACATACTGCTTCCTCGTATCTCACTAGATGGCAGTACTAGGCTTTACATACTGCTTCCTGGTTTCTCACTAGATGGCGGTACTAGGCTTTACATATTGCTTCCTCGTCTCTCACTAGATGGCGGTACTAGGCTTTACATACTGCTTCCTCGTCTCTCACTAGATGGCGGTACTAGGCTTTACATACCGCTTCCTGGTTTCTCACTAGATGGCAGTACGAGGCTTTACATACTGCTTCCTGGTTTCTCACTAGATGGCGGTACTAGGCTTTACATACTGTTTCCTCGTCTCTCACTAGATGGCGGTACTAGGCTTTACATACTGCTTCCTCGTCTCTCACTAGATGGCGGTACTAGGCTTTACATACTGCTTCCTGGTTTCTCACTAGATGGCGGTACGAGGCTTTACATACTGCTTCCTCGTCTCTCACTAGATGGCGGTACGAGGCTTTACATACTGCTTCCTCGTCTCTCACTAGATGGCGGTAGTAGGCTTTACATACCACTTCCTGGTTTCTCACTAGATGGCAGTACGAGGCTTTACATACTGCTTCCTGGTTTCTCACTAGATGGCGGTACTAGGCTTTACATACTGCTTCCTCGTCTCTCACTAGATGGCGGTACTAGGCTTTACATACTGCTTCCTCGTCTCTCACTAAATGGCAGTACGAGGCTTTACATACTGCTTCCTGGTTTCTCACTAGATGGCAGTACGAGGCTTTACATACTGCTTCCTGGTTTCTCACTAGATGGCGGTACTAGGCTTTACATACTGCTTCCTGGTTTCTCACTAGATGGCAGTACGAGGCTTTACATACTGCTTCCTGGTTTCTCACTAGATGGCAGTACTAGGCTTTACATACTGCTTCCTGGTTTCTCACTAGATGGCAGTACGAGGCTTTACATACTGCTTCCTCGTCTCTCACTAAATGGCAGTACGAGGCTTTACATACCGCTTCCTGGTTTCTCACTAGATGGCAGTACTAGGCTTTACATACTGCTTCCTCGTCTCTCACTGGATGGCAGTACTAGGCTTTACATACTGCTTCCTGGTTTCTCACTAGATGGCGGCACTAGGCTTTACATACTGCTTCCTCGTTTCTCACTAGATGGCAGTACTAGGCTTTACATACTGCTTCCTGGTTTCTCACTAGATGGCAGTACGAGGCTTTACATTCTGCTTCCTCGTCTCTCACTGAATGGCAGTACGAGGCTTTACATACTGCTTCCTGGTTTCTCACTAGATGGCAGTACTAGGCTTTACATACTGCTTCCTCGTCTCTCACTGGATGGCAGTACTAGGCTTTACATACTGCTTCCTGGTTTCTCACTAGATGGCGGCACTAGGCTTTACATACTGCTTCCTCGTTTCTCACTAGATGGCAGTACTAGGCTTTACATACTGCTTCCTCGTCTCTCACTGGATGGCAGTACTAGGCTTTGCATACCGCTTCCTGGTTTCTCACTAGATGGCGGTACTAGGCTTTACATACTGCTTCCTCATTTCTCACTAGATGGCAGTACTAGGATTTACATACTGCTTCCCGATTTCTCACTAGATGGCGGCACTAGGCTTTACATACTGCTGCGGTTGATTTCCAGTAATTGGTCTCTGGACGTTTGCTACCGTAATATACATAAAACCCCAAAATAGTGAGTTTTGCTGTCTTCTGGGGCCAAATGTATGAGGGCGGGTTAGGGCTCGTAACCCACGCGTCGTGCGGATTTCCCGGGTTAGCGGCCAAAGTGTCAATGTATGAGGGCGGGTTAGGCAAACACCTCGGGAGTTAAGGTCGAGTTCACTAACCCCAAGTTGAGCCTGGGATAACGTGCAGGTTAGGGACCGATTCGGGCCAAATCTATTCAATGCGACCATATTTAACAGAATTACATACTCAAATCGTGAAATTTCATTAAATTAACCCTAAATTCGAAGTGTTATTAAGGCTACCGCCGCATTGGCGGCGATATTAGTATTTATATTTTCGAATCGACGAATGTAAAGTAAACAAATCGCCGCCGCCACCGCCGCATAGACGTCGCTTTCCATACTGGCGGCGGAGGCGGTTTGTTTACTGTACGTTCGTCGATTCGAGAATATAACTATTAATATCGCCGCCAATGCGGCAGTAGCCTTAATAACGCTTCGAATTTAGGGTTAATTTAATGAAATTTCACGATTTGAGTATGTAATTCTGTTAAATATGGTCGCATTTAATATATTTGAGCCTAATATATGGCTACAAACGCAGAGGGATTTCCCAAATCTATAAATAACTGAAACGTTAGCTAACCTGCGCGCACTTTGGACTCATACATCCCCCGTGACACATATATTAACGCTGACAATAGATACCCCGCCGGCCGCCCTTAACTCCGCAGCCGATAAATTGTGGCTCATACATTTGGCCCCAGATGTTCCCAAACCTAGCACACTTCGTGAATCTTATACTCCCCTACCACAAAACATCAATCTATTGTGGCGGTGGTGGTGGTGGTGTTGGTAGTGGTTGTGGCGGTGGTGGTGGTTGTGGTGGTGGTGGTAATGGTGGTAGTGGTGGTGATGGTGGTGACGATGATGATGCTTGTTTGTTTGGGTTTAATATCCTGGCAACATCAAGGGATATATCAGGATGGGTACATAGTTGTGATAGTGCACCTTATCACAGTTTTATAGTGCTGCCCCGGTGGGGGACCAGGCTGCTATCACCATGACCTGATTTTCAGCTCAGTCACATTATCCTGACACTGAGCTAACCAGTCATTGCCCTATTCTAGCAATGCCAAGCACCAGGCTAGGTAGCGACAAGTATCAATTTAGTAAATCATTGGCTTGACTCAACCAGGTTTTGAACTCCCTCCCTTTCACACGGGAATCCTTTACCAATACGGCCACCATGTCCAGTTGTTTGCGTGGTTCTAAGTGTAGTAGTCTGCACTGAGCTCACAGGCAAGAAACCACATAGATATGTGGGCTTGGACAGGGTGATGACATCATGGAGCCTAGGTGGTGTAATGAGGTGTGGGTTCGAATCCTGCTCTCGGCCCAATATTTCCCATTTTCAACACCCTACTGACATAAATATACCTGGGGTCATTTATTTTTATATTTCTTAGTCAGACCTCAAAAAGGGAGGACAAATTAACATTTAGCTCAAGAGGATAGAGTGTTTGAAACCAAGATTATCTAACCTAACGCCAGAAATCTAGCTTCCTTACTTCAGTTGGGAGATTTTCACACAAAAGATATTCTAAATGGGCATGCGTCAATAAACTACACTTTGATGCCAATGCGCATGTCGTTGGATTGTTTTGTTTGAGACCTTTGTGGTTGTCATGGATCAACATCACACCTGGCATCGACCCCCAGCATTGACATGGACATGGTGCAGGGCATGGTTTCCTGTTCGATGCAGCCTCAGAGGTATTGACACCCGTCAATGGAGGGCTGGGGCTCTACGTGGAGAAACTACACGTGGCACCGCGTGTTATTGCTAGCAACCAGTCAAACTGACGTTGGTTGGTTGCTGGAGTTTTACGTCCTGGAAACATCTAAGGTTGTATTAGGATGGATATAGGAAACATCTAAGAGACAGAAGACACAAATATAGCAAGGATTTAGTCAATGCAGACGACAATATACTTATATAGCAAACGCCTAGGAACAGCAGACGATAATACAGCAAACATCTGGCAACAGCAAACAACAATATAGCAAACATCTAGTGACAGCAGTTGGCAATATAGCAAACATCCACTGACAGCAGATGACACTATAACAAAAAGTAAAGCTTGTTTTATTTAATGACGCCTCTAGAGCATATTGATTTTTATCATCGGCTATTGGACGTCAAGCATATGGTCATTCTGATATATTTCTTTGGAGGAAACCAGCTGCCGCCACATAGACCACTCTTTCTAATACGCAGCAAGGGGTCTTTTATTTGTAATTTCCCACAGACAGGACAGCACATACCACAGTCTTTGATGAACCAATTTTGGACCACTGGTTGGAACAGAAAATAGCGCAAACTTCAAAAGGATCCACAGCGAAGGATGAATCTGATGACTGACAGCTTCACAGATGGACATGCTACTGCCTGAGCTATGTCCTGCTCTCCAATACTATAACAAAGACAACACCATATTAAACAACTAGTTGAAGAATTTACTGCTGGCTGTCGCAGTTACTTCTCTTATACTCACTACTATCAGGAGGATCCTGGCAACTGTCTGCCAGTCTCCCACCACTAAATACCAAAATACAACTCATAAGAAAGAAAGGGAGACAAGTCATGCAAAATTGACAGTGATAAGGTTGAGCTTTATGGCTACAACTCATGTTCACCTACTAGTGACCTGCCACCCTGACTCACTTACAACCTGCTACACAGACCCACATAGCTCCTGCTTGTTCAGTAAAAATCAGTGCCTACAGCCCATTGAACCTAAGTCATATTGGTGTTACACACAGCTCAGCTCAGTGGTAAACTGCTTCCTTTGGTATCTCTAGAGTGAGTGTGTGGTCTTTCCAGCAAGTGCAAGGAGTACAAAGGTAACTGGGCTCACACAGCCAGCCAATCGGACACCTCTGCAGCCTGGGAGTGGTGTCACTCAACCCCAGGGCAGATGGTGTCCTTAATGTATGCAGAATGGCTGGGTGTGCATACCCAGCAGTTCCGTGGTAACAAGTAGTCGTCATACAGTTACAGTAAACAATAATCTATGCCCCTCTCCATTTGCACTCTTCCTGGTGCAACGCGGGAACATTTCTGTAATTAGTGACCATATCTTAATATCCCGATATCATACCGCAATTCCGGTCACTGTGTGTCATAACATTGACACATAGTTATTTATGTGTCACACAGCGAGTGAGTACACATTGCATCACTATTACATAACAATGGTCCCCCAACTCGGTTGGCCAAGATATTGAGATGCTATTATGACCGAAAGACCGTATATTTTTACATAGTGACAACAAACGACACTATATCAAATATATGGTGACAGCAGACGACAACATAACAAGCACCGGCAACAGCAGACAACAATACAGGCACTCTCTTTCTTGTCTGAACCCTCTATAAAGGCCCCTGTCCCAACTTAAGCAATACTGGAGTTTCACGAAACTATTCATAGATATGTACTATCCATTATAAGCTAGAAATATGTCAAAGACTGTTATTATATCGGGATAATGCAATATATATGTCATGCGGGTGATGAAAATAGGAAACATTGCACCTAGAGCGGGACTCGAACCCACATCTCTTTGCATTCCGGGCCAGTGTGCTAACCATTACACCACCTAGGCTGCCTGATATCAACATGCTACCCATGCCTACCTGTCTATGTGGTTACTTGCCTGAGAGGACAGTGCAGACTACTACACTCGTCCCCCTGGAATTGTAAGTCTCTTAAATGGTCATTTAATGCTTACAATTACATACAGGCAATGCACTAACACATACATACACAGAGTAGGTTCAACAACCATACAGCATGTAGCTTGTATAGGATCCTGGTCATGGGACCAGTGTCATGGGGGTGATGAAAATGGGAAATATTGCACCTTGAGTGGGACTCGAACCCACATCTCTTTGCATTCCAGGCCATTGTGCTAACTATTACACCACCTAGGCTGCCTGATATCAACATGCTACCCATGCCTACCTGTCTATGTGGTTACTTGCCTGAGAGATCAGTCCACACTACTATATATATATATAAGTAACCGAATAGGGATAGTTATTCTGTATACATTCATCACTTACCATATCTAGTTTTTGTGTCTTCATAAATATCCTTTATATGTGGTGGTTCCACAACAATTTTTGCAATCTATTGATGAAGGACTAGACTCGAAACATACTTATATATTAGCAATGTATATTGTTTACTTATTTATTAACCAGTTTAATTAGCGTATTTAATTTTATATTTAATCATGATTAATGACATTACTTTAGTTTGAAGTAATTTTTATTTTAAATGGCTAACTTTTGAGATATTTGAAGTGCAAATATAAAAATTTAATTTCGGATGAAAACAAATTTGTTTGAGTGTTGGACAGGTCTGGGTCATCGGCAAAATGGTTCTCGTTGAAGGATATGCTGCCAGAAATCGTCGGTAAAATTGTGTGAAGTGTGGCCACCAATCCAATTCAATAATGTGATGGGGTGATAGGTCCTGTAAGTGGGAATGCACAGAGACGTGAAGACAATTAAACCAGAAGGGAGCAGTCTATATCAAGGTGAGTAGAAATGACTGCTTAATTAATCATCTCAATTGTGTTGAATTCCTTTACATCTTGGGATACTGTGCTACTGAAATAATAACAAAAATATGTTTATTTCCTGAACAGTTATTATTTCTACCCAGTCAAGCTCTGCTGGATATCAATTTGATATTATCTTTGTTTGTTGCGGTTTACATCCTAACAACATAGGCATATCAGGACAGGCACCACATTGTGACAGTGCATATCTATGCCACCTTAATAGTGCTACCCAACAAGGAGACCGGGCCACTGGCACCCTGACCTGATATCCCAATCAGTAACAGTATACTGATTCTGAGCAAGCCAGAAATGTCCCATCCCAGTAATGCTAAATGCCCGATAGGTAGTGGCAAATATCAATTTTGTAAATCATTGGTTTGACTCGTTTGTGGTTTGAACCCCCGACCTCCCACATGAGCAATTTCTATGGTGCACACCCTCGTGGCCATTGTAGTTCAAATCCGGCTTATTCTGCCTTTTGAAGATAACTTATAGTTGCATAGTCCGATGGTTTTGAGTTTCTGCAATTTTCTGACATAAATATATTATGTTGATCATTATAATCTACCTTACTTTAGTTTGAAGTAACTTTGATTTTAAATGGCTAACTTTTGAGATATTTTAAGTGCAAACATGAAAATTAATTTTGGCAAGCACCCCAAAACTCTGACATCATAATCTGCAATAATTGGTTCTATTAAATAGTCTCAGTATTCCCTGCTTTTGTGTGTTTGTTTGTTTAAATGACCCCCCAGCACAGAAAGTAAAAATCGGCTATTGGGGGTCGGTATTCCCTTCTACAAATGTTTGATAATTGCACCAGCAGGCCTACCTAAGTGAGATATGTAGAAACAAATGTAGCTAATTGTTTTGATTTTGAAAATTTGATGTTTTCATCGGACTATGCAGCTTAAAATTTTTCCACTGCAGATAGAGGGCAGGTTGACGGTGGAAATCGTCTATAAGACGGTACATAGATACAGTAAGCTGTGATTCACAACACTGGTTCTTCCTACAGCCTTCTGATCTGATCCCTCACTTTGATCTGAAACCACTAATAGCCACCCACATAAAATCAAAATGGCAACATGAGTGGGATGAAAACATTAATAAACTTAAAGAAATTGAACCATCTGTGGGAAAACCACCCCAGACGTATGCGTGAGGTTGGCGGGACCAAGTGGTCCTTAGCCGCTGCTGTATTGGCCACTCGTGGCTTACACATGCTTTTCTGCTCAAGGGGGAACCTCCCCCTGAATGTATTGGGTGTCAGTCCCCGCTGACATTCAAACACATTTTACTAAGTTGCGGTGATTTTTTTGGCCCTGCGCCAACAGTTCTACACTGCAGACAGTATGCATGACCTTTTTACTAAGGTAAAACAGGAAAACATTTTAGCCTTTTTGAGGGCAGCTGGACTGTACCACCTCATATAGTTTACTAAATAGATTCTATCAATTATTAATAAAACTTTTCTTTTTCTATGGGAATTTGTTTCCCTTCACCACAAATATATGATTGTGAGCTTTCTAATTTAATGAGTTTCTATTGGCACATAATTGATTGTCTGCTTTTATATGTAAAAGCGATGGTTTGAACAAAAAACAAACATTTCTCGCCGTGAATATGGCCTATGCTGCCGACATGGCGTAAAGCAACCACCAATCAATAAATCAATCCTATGACCTTCAGAGGGCAGGCTAGTAGTGAAAATCGTGTATAAGACATTTTCCACAGTGTGTGTGCCATTGAGGTGTGAACCATAAGCTAGTTATTCCCATTGCCGACAGAGGGCAGGGTGGGGGTGGAAATCGTCTGTATCCTCTCCAGTGTTGGTGGTAGAGGGAGGCTATATAGGGAGTTGGAGTTGGGTGGCGCCCCCTATGATTTTACAGTAGTACTAGTGGTCATGGAAGTACACATCTTAGATACACAGTTGGAGTTGGGGTGGCGCCCCCTATGATTTTCCAGTAGTACTAGCAGTCATGGAAGTACACAACTTAGATAGGCAGTTGCAGTTTGGGTGGCGCCCCCTATGATTTTACTGTATTACTAGCAGTCATGGAAGTACACAACTTAGATAGGCAGTGGGAGTTGGGGTGGCGCCCCCTATGATTTTTCTGTAGTACTAGCAGTCATGGAAGTACACAATTTAGATAGGCAGTGGGAGTTGGGGTGGCACCCCCTATGATTTTACTGTCGTACTAGCAGTCATGGAAGTACACAGCTTTGGGGAGTGAGGAATTACCAACCGACCAGGCTGTCAAAGCTCCTCCATTGGATAACAATACCAGCGCATTAAAATATACTAACCTAAAATAGCCATTAGTAAATTTACATGTTCTATTTCTGTTGTAGTGTTTGTTGGGGGGGGGGGGGGTCACCCAAATCGCCATGAATACACTAACATTTCTCCATTTTTGTTGTAGGGCTCTTGTGATCATCTAGAGACAAAGCAAGATGGTGTTCAATGGATGGACACTGCTTCGCCTTATCACTGCGATCATTGTCACCAAACGCAGCCTGGTACATTCACAAACGATCATCCTGCAAGGCAGAAATGCATTAAATAGCTCCATCACAAACCTTCTTCGAGAAGCGACAGATGTGAAGCTGCAAAATACACCCATCACTGCGGTGGACCGGGCCCTGATGGCTTTAATGCCAAAAGTTACTCACTTGACCTTGGAGCTGAACAACGAACTGATGACCTTCACAGATGATGCATTCTCTGGCAGCATGCTCATTGCTCTCACAATCTCATCGAGCAGCAATCTCACTGGTGTTCCCAATTTGCAGCCGCTTCAGCCTTCACTGGAGACCTTCACCTTGCAAAGGAGTAGCAAATTAACAAGGATCCCCATGTCTACTTTTAAGAATATGAAAAGCCTGGAAACTCTAGTGTTGACAGACTCACCAATAGAGAACTTTCCTGATATTTCTGGAATCAGCACATTGAGAGTTGTCCACCTGGAAAATCTGAACATTACTCCAACTATCTCTACTGATGTCCTACCAGAGTCAGTTGTGGAGTTTACATTTTCAAATGAAGTGCCAATTAACGCTGTGACCTTGTTTAAGTTCATGCCCAACGTGACTACAGTGAACCTGGATAAGAATCCCATTACTGACCACCTGGATGTTGTTCTCAAGGGGTGCAGGAAAATAGAGACCCTAACCGCTGTCTCGAATAAGATCACAAAGTTCCCTGATTTTGACACATGTGCTGGCAGCTTGAAAACGCTAGATTTGCGTCGCAACAACATCAACTCCATCCCACGTGACCGGCTTCTAAAGCTGACCGCACTAAGAAGCCTCACTCTTAGTCTTAACCATAACTCACTCAGGTCAATTCCACTTGTTGCTGAAGGAGTCTTACCAAACCTGGAAACCCTTGACATTTCATTCAATAATCTCCTCTTCCCAGACTCCACTTTCAGAGTGACTTTACCAAGACTGAGCACACTGAAAGCAAGGATGTCTCACATAAGGCAGTTTCCTGACCTTTCAAAGGCTACCAGTATGAAGGTGCTGCAGTTGGCTGGTAACAGTATTGAGAGCATCAACACATCCTATCTCGAAAAGGCAACCAGGCTGAGATATCTTAATCTGAAATCTAATGCATTGTTGAGATTTCCACCGATCGCCAGCCTGCCTTTCCTGCTGAAGCTGAAGCTTGGAGCCAATTGCATAAAGAGTACAACCTGGCAGGATGCCAACCCAGAAAACCTTACACATATCAAAGCCCTGCCCCTGATCTACCTTGACATCTCAGCGAACTCCCTGCAGGACGTCTCTGATGTTTCCTTATGGGAAAAGATGACAAAGCTCGCGAAGTTAAACCTTCGCTCCTGCAACCTCACCCTCATTCCACCTTTCCTGAATGTTCTCGCTAGCTCTCTCAAAAAGCTAGTCCTGAGCAGCAATCACATACATGCCTTGACCAACAATATGCTCCAGAATCTTCAAAGGCTTACACATTTATATCTTGATGGCAATGTCATCGCTGATTTCCCAATAGCAATCGCGGAGTCCCTGGTAGATATGACGGTTCTGCGCATGTCCAATAATCCGATGAGGAGCTTCCCCTGGATAATTCGAAGGGCGACCCAGTTATCCCTCATCCTGGACCATGTTCCACTTGTATGTGATGGCAAGCAACTATGTTGGATGAAGAAAAGCTCTCTTGACATACACTTGAGCAATGAGCCCTGCCAGGCACCAGCGAACACCACACACAAGACTCCATCCTCCATCTCCATCACCGAACTCGGCTGCAGATGTAAGATAACATACAGTGACTACCCTACACTGCCTTTATGTATTGATGGTATTTAGTAAATTCCACATCAAATCTACGATCAAGTAAATTATACTCTAACTGAAATCAAATGCCCCTCGTTTATCACAAAATATAAAAGATAAAATCACCCTCTCCCCCCCCCCACACCCGCTATGAAATATAACTCAGAATTATAGTGTCAAGCCTGAATAGAGTGAATGCTGTTTATACTGCATAGATGTCTTAGCTGGTTAGATACCAGTGAGCAAAACCCACCAATAAATAGTCATCTATGTTCCACACTAACAGATGGTGAAAGTTGAAGACATTTCATAGTAGAGTCGGACTTTTCATAATGGGTTGTTTCTAAGAAAGACTTGACATCTTATCAGTTGAAAATAATTTCAATTATCTCTCTGACAGACCTATCCCACCCTTCCCAACAGCCACAGTTTGGTCTTCGCTACCCATCTTAAAGTTGCATAGTCCGATGGTTTTGAGTTTCTGAATTTTTTAATAGATAAATAGATTAGGTTGATCATTAGAATGTACCTTACTTTAGCTTGAAGGTATTATTTTAAGTGGCTAACTTTTGAGATATTTGAAGTGCAACCATGCACAATTAATTTTGGTGAGCTTGTCAAAACTCTGACACGCTAGCTTTCTGCAGTAACAGGTTCTATTCAATTGTCTCACTATTCCCAGCTTTGTGGCAACAAATGTTTACTTAGTGCACCAGGATCTAAGTTAGATATGTAGAATCAAATTTAGATAATTGTCTCGGTTTTGAAAATTTGATGTTTTCATCGGACCGTGCAGCTTTAAGTTAGAGCTTAGCCTTTATAATTAATAAATATTTTCCAGGAAAAATTAGTGTCTAGTATTTGAAACAAAAATTAAAAGGATAAGCAATAGGATTAGATATACTTTCACTGCTTTGGATAGTCGTGTCTGACATGCACTTTGAAAAGGGTCTTAATTTTTTTAAATTTTTGTTCATTAGTTGATTAAGCAGGGGAAATTTCAATCGCGGACAATTGATCTTATTCATTCCACTGCTCCTTACCCTCTCCTAGTATTCCCAAGCGCCAGGCTAGGTAGCGACAAGTATACATTTTTAAGTCATTGGTTTGACTCAGCCAGGGTTCGAACCCAGTAGCAACCGACCGAAAGGCTCGTACCACCGCTAAGACTGGTAGGCCTATTTAACATGCAGCCCAGGCAAAATTAAACACTTCAAAACAAATATTTACATGACGTATTCTGATAGAAAATCCCAGCAGATCTCCCAGTCAGCTGACCTACTTCTGTGTGTATGCTTCCTTTCTAGTGGTTCTCGTGGATGTGCACGTGTCAACTGAAGTCTTCAAAAAGGTTGCAGGGAACTACAATGGCAATCTCTACAGGCACTCCCCCACGCAGTTTCATGACATGGATCCGGTTGTGTTAGCCAATGTTGCGCCCGGAGACTTCCGCACTTGCGCACTGGACTGTTTTGGCTATGGGGTCAACTGCGGAGGCTTTGCTGTAAATAAGTCACAGGAAAATTGTTGGCTTTTGCTTGCTTGAATCCAGAAAGGTTAGAACATATATATATATGCTGTATAAGCCATTATATGAGTATAATAAGCCGGAAGATCCATATACTCCCCAGCACCTAAGTCATCGGCTGGTCACCTGTACTCATTACGTCATCTATTGGTAACTCATGACCTCCCCGCATACATCTATATATCTATATATATATATATATATATATATATATTATATATAAACAAAAAATCCTCCAGTGCGACTGACAATGTGGCACGTCCGTTAGTGACTAGGAAGCTCAGTGGCGGCGTCACCAGTCACATGGGTGGAGTCAAGGAGGCACAGTACAGAATAATAACAAGTAATACAATAATTACCTCCACCCCTTTATACTCACATAATGCGGTGTGCATCACATACACACACACTTATAATCATGATAATTATTATGATCGTGTCCTTCTGCTTGAGGAATAATGAGTGATGTTGAGATTGCTTCAAACCACAGGGTGTTTCGTGGTTTATTCCACTGAGTTCAGAATAAACGCATCCAGTTACTGCCGAGCCGGGTAGCACATAACCTCCCTCATGGGGTGGCCACTGGCAATGAGCGGAACAGTCTGTCCCTGTTCCTGCTAGCATGCTGCCACCTGTTGCTATTTCTAAGCAACAAGGTTCAGCGTCGTTGAGACCCCCACTGTATGTGTAGTACAAGGCTCATGATGTACTACTACAATATATATAAATACACATATGTAAAGTGATAATCACATTATCGCACTTAGTAATCAAGACTGGCTTGCGTGAACCTTCACAACTACATTATCCAGTATGATATACAGTAAAACCTCTCTAACTGACCACCTCCACAGGTCGACCACTCCCCCTTATCAATCGCTTTATTTGGGTCCCAAACGATCTCCCACATAATACCATTATAACGATAACAAAAACTCCCTTATCCGACCACCTCCCTAAATGGACCATTTATAAGCGGACCCATGGTCGGTCGATTTATTGAGGCTTTACTGAATATACATGCTTATAATCGTGATATATATACACATATATGTACAGTAATAATCAGATTAAAGACGAGATCACCGTTCCCACTGTGCATGCGTGGAAAACGGCATTGGCAGCAAAGCAAATGTTTACGGCCATTGAGTTTGCTGATACGCGTAGAGCAAAACTTCCATTTTATTAAAAATTAATCAAAATACATAACAATTTGGCACAAACATGGATGGATGGATGCAATATAATAATATAATGAATATGTTTCAGACACAACTCTCCATTATTACGCATTTTGAGCTAAGAAAATACAATTTCAGTCACTTTACAGGCTGATGTTTACATCACCATTGATTAGACATAAGTAATTCTTGTTCTAAATATTAAGATGTCAAATGTGTCAACAAAAACTTGTTTCAAAGAAATAGATAATCAATATCTGATTAACCCTACTCATTTTCTAGTTATACATTTGTCACTAATCATAGGATATAAATAAAAACATGAATAAAATAAGTAAAACTGACTCTGGCTATGGCTCTAACACTTGTATCAGTGCCCAGATTTGTCTAAATCTAAATGCACATAGCATAAGATGTGCTGATTATATTGATGTAAATGCAATGCTGGATAAAAGATTAATATCTTAATTTATTATATATTTTTTTTAGTTGGTATTCTATGTTTCAAACAAGAGCTGAGATCAGCTGTCACCCAGTTTATTAGCATGTGCCATGTGCTTCTCGCGGGTTTGTTTTCTTCCACACATCCCACAATGCACCACTCCGCTGGAATGGCAATGTAGTCTATTGTCCATAATAATCAGGAGTGGCCTGTGTGAACCACCACCCCTATCTATGAATGGACCCGACCATGGTGCCGGGGGGGGGGGGGCACGATATCCGGTCAGCTAAAGATCACTTCACACTAAAGACAAATATTTTCTGCATCTGTTTTACAGAGAGCAAGATAGAAAAGCTAGGTATATCGGACATTTATTTTCTGGCTGGGTGAAAAATTCCCTACCCATGAAGGAAAAAGCAACAACACCTCAATAGACGGGATCACAGTTCTGACTGTGCATGCACTGAAAACGGCTTTGGCAGCAAAGCAAAGGAATACACATATCCCACACTGCACCGTCTGCTGGAATGGCAATGTAGTCTATTGTCCATGATAATCAGGAGTGGCCTGTGTGACCCGCTACCCCTATCTATGAATGGACCCGACCATGGGTCCCGGCGGGGGGGGGGGGGGGGGGGGGGGGACACAATATCCGGTCAGCTAAAGATCACTTCACACTAAAGACAAATCTTTTCTGCATCTGTTTTACAGAGAGCAAGATAGAAAAGCTAGGTATATCGGACATTTATTTTCTGGCTGGGTGAAAAATTCCCCACCCATGAAGCAAAAATCAACAACACCTCAATACAGCTTGGTTCATAGTAAATTTGTTTCAGCAGATGTCCAAATGTCACCTGATATCAGTTGACCTAGAAAGAACAGGCTAGGTGGTACTGTCTCACAAGTATGATTAGGCTATCTTAAGGCCCTGTCACATTACGGCGTATGGCGGGAGCGTATTGAAAACCTACGTAGGTCCTGCGCGTGCCGGCCTATGATGACATTTGGTGACCTTTCGGGTGGTTTTGAGCATATGTGGAACCTACGAGGAGCGTACGAGGAGCGTATGAGGAGCATATGGGAGCGTATGGGAGCGTGCTGTGACATTTTTTGACAGTATGGGCCATACGCCCTCATAGGTCGAGTTTTTTTGAGCATGCACAACAAAATTTGGACGGACGGATTTATGAAAGCGTATGGCGGCGTATGCCTCATATGCTTCACATACGCCGGCATCTGGCGGCATCTGGCGGCGTATGATTAGCATATGAGTAGCGTATGCGTAGCGTATGAGTAGCGTATACGGCGTATGCCGACGTATATGACGTAACGCGCTTACGCCGCCATACGCTCCCGCAAAAAACCCTAATGTGACAGCCCCTTTAATGCTATTTACATAGGTGTGAGCCTAGCTGTGAACGAACCCTCGTCGTTTATAAGGTGAAGGACAATGTGCTTGTTGCTGATATAGGCGTTAGTGGAACAAGTCGGCAGGCGGCCATCTGAACATTAGTTGTAGTGTTTCACACCAGGTGGCGCCACCGTAGACTGTGGAATCACTAACGGGGTAGATATTCACTAAACCTATTATTATTGTATTAAAGATATTGTTGTTTGTTGTTGCTTTACGCCCTAGCAACATCTAATGTCATATCAGGACGGTGATATTAAAGCTCTGGTGATCTTATTTTAGCATGTGTTTTTTTACCATGGATATTCCCTATATTTAAACCAAATATTAGAATTCTAGAAATATTAACTACGTGACTGGGACTGGGATTAAAATTATGAATACCAATTTTCAATACCAAAGCAACTATCTAGATTTGGTTATGCATATCTAATTTAGATACTCATGCCTTTATTAAACATTTGACGTGATGTTCTCTGTGGCGGAGTGGTTAGAGTGTCTGACTTGTTTCTAGGTCGGACTCCTAATCTGAAGGTCAGTGGTTCAATTCCCCATGCCCCCACCTCTGCAAATTTGGATTTCCACCGCTGTGTATAACTTACAGCATCGTCAAAGGCCTGTTGCTGTCATACCATGTCTAGGTGGTGTGGGGGGTTAAAAAATCCCTTGGGTCGGTGAAAGTGTAGGCTCGGGCTTTCTATCGATAAACTGTCTAATGGTGAAAACAAGTCTATTCAGACTTATCCATAACAGGCAGTATAAATCTTCAAGAAAAAAAATGTTGAAGGGAATACTGATGCAATCTAATAGAATATGTTACTGCAGAAGCCTATTGTATCAGGGTTTTGGCGTGCTTGCCAGAATTAATTTGGCATGTTTGTATTTTAAATATCTCAAAGGATAGCCACGAAAAACTAAAGTAAGGTAGATTATAATGATCAGCCTAATATATTTATCTTAGAAAAGGATAGAAACTCAAAAACCATCGGACTATGCAACTTTAAATAACAGGAGCAAGACACCTGTCTCACCACCAGACTGTATTGAGATATATATATATATATATATATATATATATATATATATATATATACTGTAGACTATATCTATATAGTCTACGATATTGTGGGTTGTGGGTTGTGGGTTGTGGGTGGAGATGCCGGTAGTGATGACTGGGGGAGGGTGGAGAGTGCAGATTAAAATCCAAGTAGCGATACGCAAAGTGTATTTCCTTGTCGCATCCCGCCCATGCGTAGAGTGTGGCGCCCCCAAGCGGGACCTAGAAGCAACGCACCCACCCGCCAGAATAATGCCCCCCCCCCCCCCGGTATGTGTGTGTATATATATATATATATATATATATATATATATAAATATATATATATATAAATATATATACATACACACACATCGGGATTCAAATATATATATATATATATATATATATATATATATATATATATATATACAGTAAAACCTCTCTACATCGACCGACCTTGGGACCGACTTTAAGTGGTCCATTTAGGGAGGCAGTCAGTTTAGGGAGTTAGAATATGGTTACAATGGTATTGTTGGGACCCAAATAAAACGATCGATATAGGGGAGCGGTCGATCTGTGGAGGTGGTCGGTTAGAGGGGTTTTACTATATATTGATATTTGAATCCCGATGTATGGTAGTATTTTCAAAAGGATTTGTCCTTTTGTTCAAATGTGTCTTTAATTTTGTTTAATTCTCTGTTACTTAAGTCGTAATAGTGGATCGGTCGCTGGTAGGGTCTTACGGTAAGCACAGGTGGTTGGTTGTTGAAGTTGTACGTCTTGGCAACATATAAGGTAATATCAGGATGGGTACCGACTAGTGACAGTCCGCACTCATGGCGTCTTCATAGTGCTGCCCCATTGGGACTGGGAGACCATGCCGGCAGCACCCGGACCTAATATCCCACTCAGTCACATTATCCTGACACTGAGCCAACTAGTCCTTGCCCCATCCTATTAATGCTGAGTGCCAAGCTAGGAAGCGACAAGTACCAATTGTGTATGTCATTGGTTTGGCTCAACCGGGAATCGAATTCCCGACCTTCCGCACAGGAAGCCTGAGCTCTACCGAATCGGGCCTAGCGTCCGGTAGGTAGGCATAAATGATGCAGGGGGTGTTGGCTGGATCAGGCTTTCTCACAGGCTATTGCAGATCAATCACAGTGTGTGTGTGTGTGTGTGTGTGTGTGCGGGGCAGGGGGCGGGATGAGCAGGGTCAGATAGGAGGAGCCGATGGGTAGGGAGGAGGGGGGGGGGGGGGGGGGGGAGGAGGGGGGGGGAGGTAAAACAGGACGTAGAGGGGGAGAAGGTGGAGGGGGTGGAAGGGGAGAAGGAGGAGTGGGAGGATGAAGTGGAGGGGAGGAGGGGGAGGAGGGGGGGGATGAGGGGGTGGAGGGGGAGAATCAGGAGGGGGGGGGGGGGAGAAGGAGAAGGAGCAGGAAGACGGGGAGAGGGGAACAGCGTGAGGAGGGGGAGGATGAGGTGGGGGGAGGAGGGGGAGTAGGGGGAGGTGGGGGGGAGGAGAGAGCAGCATCAGGAGGAGGAGGGGAGGAGGGGGAGGTGGTGGGCAGGAGTTGGGGGAGGAGGGGAGAAAGAGGAGGGGGAGGAGCAGGGGGGAGCAGGACGTGGGGAGGAGGAGCAGGAGCAGAAGGAGGGGGGAGGAGGTAGAGGAGGAGGTAGAGGAGGAGGTGGAGGAGGAGGGGTGAGGAGGAGGGAGGAGGAGGAGGGGGGGAGGAGGTGGAGGAGGAGGAGCGGGGAGAGGAGAATGGGGAGATGAGAAGAAGGAGGGGGAGGAGATGGAGGAGGAGGACGGGGAGGAGGAGAGGAGGAGAGAGAGTGGAGGAGGAGGTGGAGGAGGTGGAGGAGGTGGAGGAGGAGGAGGAGGGGTGAGGAGGGGAGGAGGAGGTGGGGGTGGGGGTGGGGATAGGGGTGTGTTATCAGGATGATATCTAATCACAGATGGGTTCGGTTCGATAGGTGTGACAGGTGAGAGGCAGGCTGGGGTACAACAGGTGAGCTGTCTGTGATAAGCATGATAGTTAGCCGTCATTAATCACACGGCGGCAGAGTGACTGTGAGCGTGACCTTGACCTTGACATTCATTGACGATGTCGTCTGCTATCGCTTAATGTGAAGAAGAAAATCAAAAATAAAAGCCAGCCGAAATTGTCGCGTTATTTTCGCTGAATGTCGCCAGTTTTCATGAAATTCCACTTGATCGCGCGGAAGCCGTAGTAGTATTACGGTTCCAGCGCGATCCAAGGATTCGCGTCGTGTTTTAATAGCAGACGACCTTTACTTTAAGGGGCTATCACATTAGGGTTTTTTGCGGGAGCGTACGGCGGCGTAAGCGCGTTACGTCATATACGTCGGTATACGCCACCATACGCTACGCATATGCTATGCATATGCCATCATATGCCGTTATACGCCGTCATACGCCGATCCTCCAACAAGCCTGTTTCCTTGCTCAAAATTTTCACCGTATGTCAGCGTATGGATCATACGCTGCTCATACGCGTATGCTATGCATACGCTGGCATATGTTACGCATAGGTTAGGGGTACATCGGCATAGGTTGGGCATACGCTGGATTGACACCCGCCGGGTGTCTCTTGCGTACCCCCAACGTTCTGTAAAAGTGGTGTCACACTACGGTGTATGGTGTTAGCGTATGGATTTTCGACCCATACGCCGTCATATGCTTCGCATACGCTATGCATACACTATGCATGCGCCGGCATATGCCATCATACGCCATCATACGCCGTCATATGCCGTCATATGCCATCATACGCCGTCATATGCGCGTCCATCCACATTTTTTTTTAGCATGCTCAAAAATGTTTGGCGTATGGCGGCGTATGGCTCATACGCTGCTCATATGCTGCTCATATGCTCGACGTACTCTATGTGTACGCCGACATAGGTTTCGCATAGGTTGGGCGTACGCTGAACTTGTCAATCACAACCGTCAAACCTCATCATAGTATGCTGCACATAGGTCGGGATACGCTTTGAATACGCCGCCATAGGCTAGGGGTAGGTTAGGCATAGGCTAGGCATAGGTTAGGCATAGGTTAGGCATACGCTGGGCATACGCTTCAGATGCCGCTGGGACCTCGTGTGTAGCGTATGACGGCATATGACAGCGTATGAGGTGCATGGGTCGAAAACTGCATACGCTGGCATACAGTAATGCCATACGCCATAATGTGACAGGGCCTTTAGTAACAACTTGTGACAGTGTGGGCCGATGGCGACTTGGTATATAAGCTCAGCTGAAATTCTCTATTAAGACACAGAGTTTGTTCAAATCATTATTAATTATTTGTTTAATAATGATAATGATGGTGATATTGATAGTGATAATAATAATGATAATGATAATTTAAAGAAAGGTCTGCAAATTAACTGTAACTATGGAAGATGTGGGTTGTGAATTGATATGTGGGGAGTGTGGGCGGGGCGCCTTTTGGGCGTGGGGGGCGTGGGTGTGGGGGTGGGGCGTGGGGTCAGGGGGGCAAGGTAGGGAGGGGACGGTGCATTGAGAGATAATGGGGAGGCGGCAGGAATCTCCATTAGACATTGCTGACATACTGAGGAAGCGGTCGGTGTCTAACGACCCGTGACTGGATGAATAATCCAGAGAATGTGGTTCACTGGCTTAGCAACATATGAGTCACATCAGATCGGGTACCAACTTCTGACAGTGTGGCACTCATGGCAATTTATAGTGCTGCTCAGCTGCAATGCACTATCGCTGATTCCCATGCACCCCGTCCTGATATGATCTTAGATGTTCTCTCTGGGTCTGGATCTGAGCATCCATCATCATGCTGTCGGTCGCGATGTGACAAAGACCGCTTTCATTACTTGACTGCCGCTCTCCATTTAGCTCTCTGCTGTGAGAGTTGCGTCCATGAGTCGGTCTTAATGTCTCTCAGCTTCAGGTTTCTCTTGATGGTATCCCTGAACCGGAGACGGGGGCGCCCTCTCTTTCTGTAGCCAGAAGACAGTTGAGAATAGAGGATCTGCTTTGGTAGCCTGTCTGATGACATCCTCATGAGGTGTCCAGTCCACCGGAGATTCTTTTTGATCAGAAGATCTTCCATAGAGGGCAGCCCCATCCGTTCGAGTATTGTACATTTCATGAAAGCTGCCTGCAAAAGTGTTGAAGTGCTGCTGGCTTTTGCAAGTTACCAGCGGCACTCCTCTCGGGGAGCAAATAGAGGTTTCACACCGGCAAGAACATGACAAGACAGGCGCAAAACTATTTGTCCCTGCAGTGGCTGGTCGGGAGATGTTGGGAGTTCCATACATCAACCACCCTTAATGCTGCCACAGTGACATGGTTTTCTGTTTAGGGTTTGCTCCCTTAGCCTTCGGTTCTGTCAAGGACCTGTACCACAAGGCAGTGGTTTACAACTCTGCAAGGCAGGGGCGTCAAACTCCCTGAGGTATTGCTATACCTGCAATACCTGCATAGATGTTACCAGGACGATTAATACATCCACCGATCCAACCATTCCCATTGAGTGATGTATCCCACTCAGTCGCATTATCCCGACGCCGAGCTAGCCAGACCCTGTGCTACATATTAATGTCGAGTGACAGGCTGAGGTATCGACATGTATTAATTTTGTAACTCAATGGTTTGAATTGGCCGGGAATTAATCCCATGACCTCCCGCATGTGAAGATGGTTTGTTGTTTGTTTGTTGTTGTTTTACGTCCTAGCAACATCTAAGGTCATATCAGGATGGGTACCGACTTGTGACAGTGTGCACTCATGGCAACTTTATAGTGCTGTCCCACTGGGAAACCAGGCCGCTCACACCATGACCTGGTATCCCACTCAGTCACATTATCCTGACACTGAGCACACCAGTCCTTGCACTCTCCTAATAATGCCGAGCGCCTGGCTAGGAAGCGACAAGTATCAATTTTAAAGTCATTGGTTTGACTCGACCGGGACTCGAACCCACGACCCCACGATCTACCAGCACGGGTGTGAAGATGGTGATAGCAAAGGTCAAACCCCAACATGGAAAAATCATGAACACGGCATGCAGATAGTTAGTAGCTTATATATATATATATATATATATATATATATATATATATATATATATATGGGTCAGGATCACGAAAAGAGGCCAATTGGCGGAAGTTGTCGGTGTCAAGCATGGATGTCAGCGTCGATCGGTATAATTATAATTTAGCATTGACAGAGGTGTTGGAAAATCTTAAAATTTATCCTGAATGTAAAGGTCGAGAAAATACAACAACCTGATTTGTATCTAGGATAATTTAATATAAAACAAAGAAATGCACAAGACTTTAAGAATTGTGACGCCGACATCTGTTAACTTAAGGTTGTCGGCATCGATCATTGGATGTTGGCATTGATCGGTATAATTATAGTTTAGCATTGACAGAGATGATGGAGAGTCCTTAAATGTATACTGAATGGAAAGGTCGAGAAAATACAACAACCTTATTTGTTTCTAGGATAATTTAATATGAAACAAAGAAATGCGCTACACTTTTAAGAATTGCGACGCTGACATCTTCAGTTGACCACCAATTGGCCCATTTTCGTGAGGCTGACTCATATATATATATATATAATCCACAGAGCTATTGGGTACAACTAAATGTAAATAAACTCATTACAGTGATAATGTGATTTTAAATTCCAGAACATTTGTACACAAACTTCAATTCGATGTTGTACAGCAGAACATGCACCTGTCTTCAACGGACAACTCTACATCCAGAGCAATATTGTATTGACATAGCAGGTGTCCTGTCATTGGAGGGAAAGTCAAATGAAAACAAAAAGATATGTTTTGTGGTGAAACATGTTCCCACACATGGCAGGGGTTCACCCGAGCACCATATCACAGAGGTCGACCAGACAGGATGGCCGAATGAGTTGAGTGTCCGTCTCCCGTTTTGGTTGATCAAGGGATTCGAACCTATGAGTAGGGTTCAAACCCTGCTCGACTCAAGCCAATGACTTTCAAATGTATACTTGTCGATTCCTAGTATATTAATACTATTATTAGGATAGTGCAAGGTCTGGTTGGCTCATTGTCAGGATAATGTGACGGAGTGGGATATCAGGTCTCGGTGCTGGCAGCCTGGTCTCCCAGTGGGGCAGGACTATAAAGTCACCACCACGGTGCACTGTCACAAGTCGGTACACATCCTGATATGACCTTAGATGTTGCTAGGACGTAAAACTCCAACAACCAACATCACAGAGGTCGCTGAAGACATACTATCTTATCTTCACATATGTCGCATTAAAATACACAACTACATTGTATTTTTTAACTGCTCCCGCCTGATTCTCGCTGATCAGCGAGAGATTGGCAGATAACAATTACCATGGCGCTTAGGGACTACTTACTTGCGTCCAAGTCACACCTACCCGGACGAGCCCCGGATTTTAAGCCGGACCATCCCCGGACCACTCCCCCGGACCACTCCCCGGACCACTCCCCCGGACCACCCCAGGCCGCCCCGGATAAAATCACAATTTTTGGTCCTTTTTGCCTTGCTCTCACACCTACCCGGACGAGCCATGGTCTATCCACGGACCACACCACGGACAACCCCCGGACTACCCAGTGTAACCACGGATTAGTCCCGGATCAGCCCTGGACAACCCCCGGACAACTCCCAGACAACCCCCGGACAACCGCCGGATGACCCCCGGATGACCCCCAGACTACTCCCGGATCTAGCCCGAAGTATAAGATTACCTGTACTGCCCCGGACGAGACACGGACGACCTCCGGAGAACACACGGACTACCCAGATGAGTTACAGATCACACACGGATGATGCCGGTTAACCCCGGATTGCAATATTCCCCGGATCGCCCCGGATCACCCTGGATGTTTTTAACATTTTAAAACATCTGGGGCCAACCCCGAATGATGCCGGATCACCAAGGACCAGACATGGATCACCACAGACCACCAAGGACCAGCCATGGATGACCCACGGATGACGTCGGATCGCCACAGACCACGCCGGATCACGGGTCGGGGCTCGTCCGGCCCCTGATCCGGGTAAGCGTGACTTGGGCTTTACAAATGTAAATGTTGCCACTACAATCACTCATTCTATTATTGGGTATTAATTCATGCTGGACTCTCGTCAGACCATCAGCCCGCATTGAATTACAAACACGTGATTAATATCCCCGCCCAGTGAACCCTTGAGTCATTAACATAATTATGGTATGCCTCACTTTCCTTCCGAGTGGACCAGAGGTGGTGCTCGAATCGACAGATTCTACCGCAGATTCTAAGAGTAGTAAGAGCGCAGGCATCCCGTGTGGGAGATTGGGAGTTCGATTCCCAGTCGAGTCAAACCAATGACTTACAACATTGATTGGTTCCTTGCTTGGCACTCAGCATTAATAGGATAGAGTAAGGACTGGTTAGCTGAGTGTCAGGATAATGTGACTGAGTGGGATTTCGGGTCATGATGCTAGTGGCCTGATTTCCAAGTGGGGCAGCACTATAACGTCACCACGAGTGTGCACTGTCACAAGTCGGTATCTGCCCTGATATGACATTAGATGTTGCTAGAACGTAAAACACCCAACCAACTATTAGTGTCTTTCATAGAGGGTTTCCACTACCGATCCGCCCCTGATGGTCGTGGCAAGACTAAATGTTGGTAGCTGTTCAGAAACCTCTGTTGAAAAGGTCTATTAGTATACGCGCCCTGGGTTATTGTATTTTGCAGCGGGTGTACACGCCATGCGGGTATGGTGTGCTGGTAACAACAGTTGATTGTTGGAGTTTTACATCCTAGCAACATCTAAGGTCATATCAGGGCGAGAGAGCAACAAACAACTACAACATTGGTCCATATTGTCCACCTGCATCCGCATCCGTATCCTTATAAAACAATTATGCTTAAAGCCGCATAGTCTGATGAAATATCAAATTTTCAAAACCAAACCGATTATCTAGATTTGATTTTACATATCTAACTTAGATACTGATGCACTTATTAAACATTTGTTTCTGCGTAGAAGAAAATACTGAGTCAATTTAACAGAACCTGTTACTGCAGAAGTCTATGGTGTCAGAGTTTTTTTCCAAGCTTGCCAAAACTAATTTTCCATGTTTGCACTCAAAATATCTCAAAGGTTTCCCAGTTAAAATAAAAGTAATTTTGAACTAATGTAAAGTATATACTAGTGATCGATCTAATATATTTATCTCAGAAAAAATGCAGAAATTCAAAACCATCGGACTATGCAACTTTAACTACAGTAAAACCTCTCTAAATTGACCGATCATGGGACAGACTTTACGTGGTCCATTTAGGGAGGTGCGAGATTTGGGGAGTCTTTTAAAATCGTTACCATGTTATTGTATGGGCGATCGTTTGGGATCCAATAAAAGCGATCGATATAGGGGAGTGGTCAATCTGTGGAGGTGGTTGGTCAGAGAGGTTTTACTTTACCTGTTTACGGAATTTCTATCCTGCAGCTACAGTAGTAATTATTGTGAGCAATCGCTGGTGTGGTGAAAAAAAAAATAGATGTATTGATTGATTGATTGTTTCTGTTAAGTTCGTTGATTAAAGTTGCATGGTCCGATGGCGTTTGAATTTTTGTGTTATTTTTTAGATAAATATATTGGTTAATGGCCTCCCTGCATAATGAGGGTTTCAAACTGAGTGTTCAAAGGGGTGAGGTTATACATTTACTGGTTATTCTGTATATGCTGTCCCAAATCATTAGCTAAGACACCAGTATCTAAGTTAGATATATAGGAGCAAATGTAAGTAATTGCTTTAATTTTGACAAAATTATATTTCATCAGACCTTGCAACTTTAAAGTTGCATAGTCCGATGGTGTCTAAGTTCTGACATCTTTAAAAGAACAATAAAGTGGGTTGATCAGTATGATCTACATGCCACTTGCTACTTGCCACTTGCCACTCCCTTGGCTTTCATAGAATCCAACATGGCCGTCAGAATATGGCTCTCTCTGGGGGGTCGTGTTCTACCTCTCTTGTCACTCTGCTTAAAACAGCCGACAAACGCCAGATACAATCCTAACACTTCCCTTATTTACCCCAACACCCACTTGATGTTCTCAACGCTGGTTCCTGTCATGCCTACTAGGTGGTGCCTCTAATAAGGGCTGCAGTGATGGGTCACGTGATCGTCATGCCACTCCCCCCCCCCCCCTCTCCCCCCCTCCCCCTCTCCCGCTCTCCCCTCCCGGCCTTGTTACTCTCACAGTCTCAGGAAACAGGAGAGCTCCGCCAGGTGGCGTGACCTTGACCCCGGGCGTGATCCTTCCTCAGCTATTCAGTTGCGTCCCTCGTTAGCTATGACATGTACTGAAGCTGAAAATCCGTAGGATTCTAAATACTGTTGTTAGATATTGTTCTATATCAACATTTCAGAGGATAGATCATTGAATTGTGCAATTTTGTTATATTCTTTATTAGAACTTTTTTTTCTAAATGTAAACAAATCAATAGAGTCCATGCTACATGACTATAATATATATATATGTATATATTTATATATAATTAACCATTAACCAATATATATGTATATATAATTAACCTGACCAGAGAGGAAGGCCTGACCAGACGGTTGAGTTCATAGATAATCAGTTTCCGGATAATTATACTCACATAATTGCTTATCATCATGCTGTCGGTCGCGATGCGACAAAGACTGCTTTCATTACTTGACTGCCGCTCTCCGCTTTGTGCGGTTGTACATTTCATGAAAGCTGCCTGCAAAAGTGTTGAAGTGCTGCTGGCTTTTGCAAGTTACCAGCGGCACTCTCTCGGGGAGCAAATAGAGGTTTCACACCGGCAAGAACATGTCAAGACAGGCGCAAAACTATTTGTCCCTGCAGTGGCAGGTCGGGAGATGTTGGGAGTTCCATACATCAACCGCCCTTAATGCTGCCACAGTGACATGGTTTTCTGTTTAGGGTTTGCTCCCTTAGCCTTCGGTTCTGTCAAGGACCTGTACCACAAGGCAGTGGTTTACAACTCTGCAAGGCAGGGGCGTCAAACTCCCTGAGGTATTGCTATACCTGCATACCATAATTGCTTATACAGCGCATATATGTATATATATATAATTAACCATTAACCAATATATATATATATAATTAACCTGACCAGAGAGGAAGGCCTGACCAGACGGTTGAGTTCATAGATAAGCAGTTTCCGGATAATTATACTCACATAATTGCTTATACAGCGCATATATGTATGTATATAGTACGTATAATTTATTATGCATGTATAAATAGGCGGAGTATTTATTATTATTATTTATTTTTCAATATATTATTATTGTCCAATCAGTGACTTGCCCTGAGTTGCCCCGGTTGCCTACTACTAGCGCCACCACCGGGCGCTTTTCTCACCAATCCGCCCGGGCAAGTCACTGCCACACTGGATTTCAAACTTTTACCGGTATGCCTGTTATCTCGCTTGCCCAGACGCTCAATAAAAGTGTCCGACCCAACACGCTCTCTATCCTTCCTTCCTATACGTAGCCACACTTATATGTTATCATTTTGAAAGAGCTTATATATATTATGATTTACGTATGTATATTTCATATATTATTTCACATAGGTCTATGTAAATCATAATGCGTATATATTTTTCACAGAACTTAGTATTTATGGTATTCTGGAATGCCATTCACAGCAGGTTTTGTGTTTGGTGTTTGTGTGGCTTTGCTGGGTTTCTTACATTCGTTTAAATATCAATGGCGGACAATTAGTCTTCCTCATTCCACTGTTCCCTGTCATGTCCTAATAGTAGCACTGCATAGTGCCATTAATTTAGTTATTGATTTATTCATGTATTGATTAAGGCCCTGTCAGACCTTGCCGGACTGGGGAACTGGACACTGTCCGGTACTGTACGGCGATGTTCGGGTACCGTCCGGTACCCATCTGGCGGTGTCCGGCGGTCTCCGGTACAAGTTTTGAACGTGTTCAAAACTTCTGCCGGACACCGTCGGACTGACGTGTCCGATTGGTGTCCAGTATGTCCGGTACCCATCCGGTACCCATCCGTACATGTCCGGTGCCCATCCTTTGGTGTCCGGTTTGTCTGTTTTGTCTGGTACATGTCCGGTACCCATCCATTACGTGTCCGGTTCGTGTCCGGTTCTCATCCGGTACTCGTCCGGTACATGTACGATGCATGTACGGTACTTGTCTGGTCGCCCAGCGCCAATTGACCCAATTCTGCTCCATTTCGATACATTTTGTGTACCAGAGAGCACGGGACTAGAAAATTCTTTGTCTAGTGGTCTCCGGTACTCAGTCCGGTATGGTGTGACAATGACTTTACAGATGGCTTAAGCACAATGGTGGCAGCAAGGACCATATTCACAGCGAAAGATTATTGATATTAATTTTATTCTGTCAGTTTTCTTAATCGCATTGAAATTTACACGAAAATTGAAAGTGCCCAGATTTATGTCGGTGGCAACAGAGAGATATATCTCAGATGAAATGTTGAAGTGGTTAAATTAGAACCAAATGCCAAATGCCAAAATGGCCGAGTGAATGGATAGGTAGTGACAAGTATAACTTTTTGTTGTCATTGCATTGACTCAATTAAAGTCGAATAGCCAATGATATGAAAATCAATGCGCTCTAGAGGTGTCGTTAAAGTTAAAAATTTTAGTTTCTGTCATTTCCTGAGATAAATATATTAAGTTGATGGTTATAACCTACCTTACTTATATTTAAAGCAACTTTTAATTTAAATGACTAACGTTAGTAGATATTTGAAGTGCATACATGCACAATTAATTTTGGCAACCTTGCCAAAACTCTGACACCATAGGCTTCAGCAGTAACAAATTATATCACATTGCCTCCGTATCCCCATCTAACCAGCAATGAATCCTTAATAAGTGCACCAGTATCTACGGTAGATATGTAGGATCAAATCTAGATAATTGTTTTGGCTTTGAAAATCTGATACTCTTATCGGACTATGCAGCTTTAAATAAAACAAACTTTTTGCTTTGACTCGGCCGATAGTGGAACCCATGGGTTGTGGTTCCCACGGTGTGTCACGTGGAAAGCAGGCGCTAAACTCAATTGGACATCCCGTCTGGTTATAACATTAGATAGGACAGATTCCGGCAGCTCTTTCTCTTCTAATATGTTCGGATTACAATGTCTTACCAATATATTTTCCTATAAGTAAAACTCAAGGTGAATGAAGGCTTACCGCTATATTCACATGTTTTTTCGTAGACTTAAGGGCCTGTCACACTACGATGTATAGCCTTAGCGTATGCCGATGTATGTGATTTTCGACTAACATGTCGGCATACATCGTCATATATTATGTATACATTGGGCGTATGTCGGGTACATTCCGGGTATGTCGTTATACGTCACCTTACGTCGCCATGCGTCGAGGCTCCGAAAGTTTTGTGTGCATGCTCAAAATTTCCAACATGGGTTGACTGGGGCTCGTACGTTGAACGTATGCTGCATGTACATTCAGGATACGTCGGCGTACATTAGGGATACATTGGTATATGTCGCTGCATGTTAGCCATACATTCAACTGGTTGGAACGTGCAGTCCGCGAACAGTCTGCATAATGCCAACGGATGCATTACATACTCCTAAAGTATGCTTGCCGTATATCCAGCGTATTTAACACATACGCCATACTTCTAACGATGGAGTAACATATGTAACGTTGGTCAGCATTCCGTGAGTGTATGCGAGCATCTTGTGAATGTTTTGCGAACGTTTTGTTTTGCAAGGCACATGAATGCTCTCATACACTAGCAATAGGTCAGAGATACATTCTGCATATGTTACATACCTAATGAGGAGCGCGAGAGAAAGAGAAAGGGAGAGGTGGGGGTGAGAGCTGGTGGGGGAGAGGGAGAATGAGAGATGGAGAAAGAAGTAGGGAGGAGAGAGGGAGAGAGGGGGAGAGAGAGGGAGAGGGGTGTCACATATAGACGTATTCATCTGCCAGTTCATATACACTTCTCAAACACAAACATTGCCCACAATTTACTAAATAATGAGGAGCGCCAGAGAAAGAGAAAGGGAGAGGTGGGGAGAGAGAGAGGGGAGAAGGAGAATGAGAGATGGAGAAGAGGTAGTGAGGAGTGAGGAGAGAGGGAGGGGTGGAGAGAGAGAGGGAGAGAGGTGTCACATATAGCCGGATTCATCTGCCAGTTCATATACACTTCTCAAACGCAAACATTTCCCACAATTTACTAAATAATGAGGAGCGCGAGAGAAAGAGAAAGAGGGGGCGAAAGGGGGGAGAGAGGGAGAGAGAATGAGGAGAGTGAGGGAGAGAAGGAGAGATGGACAGAGGGAGAGAGGGGGGACAGAGGGAGAGTGTGAGAGAGGGAGAGAGGGGTGAGGGAGAGAAGGAGAGAGGAAGTGAGGGAGAGAGGGGAGAGGGGGAGACGGGGAGAGATGGAGAGAGGGAGAGGGGAGAAGGGGAGAGGGGAGAAAGGGAGAGTGGGGTAGAGGGGGAGAGGGGAGAGAGGGAGAGAGGGAAAGAGGGAGAGAGGGAGAGAGGGAGAGAGGGAGAGGGAGAGAGGGAGGGGGACAGAGGGAGAGAGTGAGAGAGGGAGAAAGGGAGATGGGGTGAGAGGGAGAGAGGGAGAGAGGGAGAGGGGGAGAGGGAGAGAGGGAGAAAGAAGAAAAAGAAATACACTTAAACATGACACATTGATAAAGATAAGATATGGGAATGCTTTACTCAAAATGATTGGGATTATTTATCAAAGCTGTGCAAGGTGGCTTGGTTGTTGTTGCTGCTTTTCTGGTGATTTATTTTGTGGGTTCTTGGGTGTTTTTTGTTTGTTTTTGTCCTGGTTTACTTGCCTCGTCAAGAAGGAATACATTAAATGATATAAAACAGCAGTTCTCCACAATTGCGCTCAAAAGATATTTCGGGCCGACTCGATCTGCTCGAGACTGTTCGGGGTTGCTCGGGCCTGCTCAGGGTTGCTCGTAGCTGTTCGGAGCTCCTCGGGGGGGGGGGGGGGGGGGCTCGGTTGGAGTCGGTGTCGATCGAGGAAGTCCGGTGTAAATTGGAACATCTGCTTCGGATTCAGGCTGTCACTGGTTGCCAATAAGGTTGTTCACAAAGTCAACACCAGGGGGCGAGGAGGTGTATCCGTGTTGTCATGGTACTAACTAGATCCCTCCTCCAACACTCTCCTCTTCACCCCGTCACCCACATCCCCCACCAACCTCCAAACCGCACCAGGCGGGATGGCCGAACTAGTTGAGCCTGGGTTTGAATCCTGGTCGAGTCAAACCAATAACATAAAAATTTACACTTCTCGCTTCCTAGCCAGGCGCTCTGCATTATTAGGATAGGGCAAGGACTGGTTGGCTCAGTGTCTGGATAATTTAATTGACTGGGATATCAGGTCATGGTGTAGTGTCAGGATAATGTGACTGAGTGGGATATCCTGTCATGGTGCTGGCGGCCTGGTCTCCCAGTGGGCCAGCACTATAAAGTTGCCATGAGTGCGCACTGACACAAGTCGGTACCCGTCCTGATGTGACCTTAGATGTTGCTAGGATATAAAACAACAAAACACAAACAAACACTCCTACACTTCCACCCCCCCCATCTCATACCGCCCCTCCACATCCACACACACACACCTCACACAATTCAATATCCCCAAACCTACAGACTTCCAAAACCCACACGCCCCCACACCACCACACACACTAACACACCGTACCCTTACCCCTCCCACCCCCACCCATTCACCCACACATATAACCTCTACCTCTGTGTGCTTAGCTCAAGGCTATATTATGCCTGGTACACACCTCCCGTTTACGATTCACGCACTAAAACTGACTGCGCATCACGACCCCGACCCATCGCGTATACGATCTAAAACTGCCCGATTCGTTTTTCGAATCCCTTGCGATTTCAGTTTTAACCCCTAAAACTGAGTTTTAAGTCGTGAATCGCAAGGCTCTGGTGTGCTAGGGGGTCGCACACCTAACGACTAAAACTCAAACTTATGCGCGAAACGGGCTGTTTTAGATCGTATACGGGAGGTGTGTACCGGGCATTACATTAACATTACCTACACTTCCAGCACATCTTCGCAACCACATTTGTGGAATATAATTCAACAGATAATATAAATATTATTGATTGAACTAACCCTTTAGGACCTATGGTGGGGCTGCTCGCAGAATTTAGTTCAAGTAAATAAATCGGTAGGCTGATAGTGTTTGACCAGCCAGAGTCATTGTTCTCAACCAATCACTTATTGTCTTGTCTTTATTGAGATCCAAATAATATTTTTTTAAATGGAGATGCAAAGATATTGTATCAACTTATTAGTCAGTTAGCAGGTTGAAAACCTGTGTAACTCTTTAGATTCTGATTTATCTATGCGTCATATATTCAAATCTGAATCCTTCAAATTATTTAGTAGATGTGAATGCACACTGCACTCATTCTAGATTACTCACTTCCATAAGATGTGTTTATAACCTGTTTGTATGACGCCCCTTTGAGCAGTGCTCCGACGCTGAAAATAAATAAATGTTCAAAATAGATTATGTATTTACCTAAGAAAAAAAGTAATCTTGTTATACGCTTCCCTATAACTATAAGAGTAGTCGAGTTCCGCTGGTTCCCCAGAAAGTACTGAAGCTGCGACTGAGCAAACCAGGTGGCAGCTTCAGCCGTCTATACCGGAAGTTGGGGTTAATTGGTGCCCCTTCCAGCCATACCCTCCACTATAGACCATATGCATTAAACTCACTTCGCACATGGCTTAGGTAAGTTTTTTGTCTTTTTTCCCCCTCTTTCTTTTAAAATACAATGTTTTCATCCGACTATGAAACTTTAAGTCTGGAGACTCCATACGACTTGCTAAATCAGTAAATGACAAGTGTCCGTGCACTCACCTTCTTCTAGACTCAGGAAATTCGTGAATACATCCCCTTTATAGCCGGCGCACACTACACGACATTACTCAGGCCTAGCTTCCTTAGAAATCCGCATAGTCTGATAAAACATTAAAAGCATAACATTGTTAAAACCAAGATGCCGACCTAGATTGCATTCTACATAGCTAACTTAAGCCCCTGTCACATAGATGTTAGTGGATGTAGTTTAACATAGTGGAGGCTAACGTAGTTGAAAGTAGTTGAATGTAGTTGAACGTAGTTGAACGTAGTTGAATGTAGTTGAACATAGTTGAACGTAGTTGAACGCAGCTGAACATAGTTGGATGTAGTTGAACATAGTTGAATGTAGTTGAACGTAGTTGAACGTAGTTGAACGTAGTTGAACATACCGGCATCCATACTTGTCCGTGAAGTTAACTTGGTAATGACGTCGGTGAGCCATGATCTTCGATTTAATTTTTGGACATGTTCAAAAGAGTGGTATTTTAGAGTCTGAATTTGCATCCGTGATGCTAATGTACTCTACCATACTCTAGCGTACTTGGACGAAGCCCTGGTCACCTAGCTGTTTGTGTACTTAGGTGAACATAGTGGAGGCTAATGTAGTTAAATGTAGTTGAACATAGTTGAACGTAGTTGAACGTACCGGCATCCATACCGTAATGTATTTATCCGTACCGTAACGTATTTATCCATACCAAAACCGGCAGTACCTTAAAATATTTCAACGTAGTTTAACCTACTTACGCCAGGTTTGACCCACGTTAGCCTCCACTATGTTCACCTACGTTCAACTACGTCCACTAATGGCTATCTGACCAGGGCTTTAGACCCTGGTGAACTCGTTGACCGTCTATTTCAGTACGGTGTTCCACTTAGATGTTGTTTTATTATCGACGCTCAAATTGGTAAACAAAGCACACGTCCAGAAAATTTAATTTCATCTAAAATATGTTCAATGTAAATCTTTAAAAATAAAAGTTACTTTAAATAAATATATTGATCGACCTTATTTATATATTAACTTTTTTTTTTTTTAACTCAGAAACTAAAAACCATCGGATTTTGTAACGTGACCCCTAAAGGTGACAACAACTTCCGTTATGCCCTTACTCCAGTATCCTTATTCCCCTTCAACACCCCCCCCCACTCACCCCCCCCCCCCCCACCAACCCACTCACCGAACAACACCACACACACACACTCACCCACACACCACTCACCCCCACCCAGTCACCCCCACCCCCACTCACTTCCCACACACACACCACTCACTCGCACACACCCACACACATACCCAAACACTCACCCACCGACCACTCACCCCCATTCACCCACCCACGCACACACACATTGGCTGCGTCGGGCTAAGGTATCTGTTTCCGCTTACAGACCATCTATCACCCTACACAGACCACTCCCCGCCCGCCACGTCCGCACCCCTCCAACCCACACACACACCCAGACACACCACACCCACATCCCCTCCCACACACCACACTAGGCACTCAGACACACCCGCACCGCACACACAGCACACCACACACCCTCACACACACCACAACATGCACTCAGCCACTCGCGCACCCGCACACTGTACCCACACACACCCTCCCACATACCACACATACCACACCATGCACTCAGCCACACCCCCACCCACACACCCAACCACACTCCTGTACCCCACACACACCTAAACACACCACACCAGCCACACCATCACATCACACATCAAAACACCCGCACCCCACACCCACCCACTACACACCCAGCCACACATGCACCCCACACACCCGCACCATATACAGACCACCACACACACCACACACCATCACACACACCACCACATAAACCACCACACACCACGTTCACCACACACACTATCACACACCACCACACACCACGTTCACCACACACCACCACACACCACGTTCACCACCACACACACATCACACGCACCACCACTAGATAGACCACCACACACCACCACACACCACCACACACCACACACACACATATCACACGCATCACCACATACACATCACACCCACCACCACTACATACACGACCTCACACCACACACACCACCACACACACCACAACACACTACCACACACACCACCACTACATAGACCACCACACATACTCACTATCTGGTCACACACTCTGCATTCTCTACATTCAATCGTATGATTTAAACAGACCTCGGTGAGAGAAGATGAGCAATTGTGAGACAAATTGTTCAGGTAACCAAACCTCAGGTGCCCCAATCTGTACCTACTCAGTTATCTGGCTTCCACATTGTCCCAGCCTTCCCGCCCCAGGACAGGATGGCAGAGTGAGTAGAGCACCCGCTTCCCATGCACGAGATCAGTGATTCAATCCCCGGACGAGTAAAATTACAAAATTACAAAATTGACACATGTCGCTACCTTGCCTGGTTACTACCCTAGGATAAGGCAAGGAGTGGTTGGCTCAGTGTCAGGATAATATAACAGTGTGATTATTGTCCCACGGTCAGAGGGGCACGGTATCCTAATGAGATAGCACTATAAAGTCACCATGATTATTCATTCTTGCACTCTTCCCTGTGCCTTGCACTATTGCGCTCTTGCCCGTCCTGATATGACCTTAGATTTTGAAGCCCTCTGTCGTGAGTTGTACGGGATAAAATTTAGCATGCACACAAGTAGGCGTGGGTAGACGAGTGTATCAAAGAAACCCTCTATGACAGAATAGTTAGGACTTACAGATTAACTTACAGATCCTCTTCTGGCTGATGTAGGCCCTATTGGGCCTCTGACGGAAGCTTGATATGGTAAAGGAAATCTTTTTTTTTGCACACTTATAGAGGTCGATGGAAACCTGAAGTTATATAATTGTGGGTGTCCTCTCTAATGGCTGTCCAGCCTTCTCTCAAATGCTTCTACCATCGGCGCTTCAACCACTTGGTCTGAAAGACTGTTCCATGGATCTGTCACATGAAGGAAACATAGGTGTTTGCTGACTGTCTGGGACTCTCCTTGAAGATCTTATACTGCTGGCCTCTGGTGTTGCTGTCTATTCTGAGGTTGAACAACACTTGCTCAGGAATGGCAGAAATGTGAGGTCGATTCCCACTCGCTTTGTTAGCAAGAGATCCTTACATGATATCCCTATAACCGAAACCAATCTTCACAACCTGCAGGTTCCGCTGGTTGCCACAGTGCGTGTGAGCTCGTCGGGTACAGTCTGCTCGGTCAACGCCTGGCATTGTGAGTGTGTACACATACCGCCTGCTGCCCTACGTTATGTCTGTGCGCATACATAGCACCTGAATCCATTGAGTTATTTTTGTTTGTTTTTTTAAGTTGGTTGGTTGTTGGAGTTTTACGTCCTAGCAACATCTAAGGTCGTATATGAACGGTGGTGGGGGCCTGCTCTCCCATTGGGGCAGAAATATAAAGTCGCCATGAACGCGCGCTGTCACAAGTTGGTACCTGTCCTGATATGAATGGATATTCCACTCAGTGACATTATCCTGATACTGAGCTAACCAGTCTTTGCCCTATCCTAGTAATACCGAGCGCCTGGCCAGGAAGCAACAAGTATCAATTTTGTACGTCATTGGTTTGACTCGACCGGGAATTGAACTCGCGGCCTGGCGCACGGGATGCCTGCGCTCTACCGATTCGACCACCGCGTCCGGGTTTTTTTTGTTAAAAAAAAAAATTTCTACATCCGAATGAGTGTGACATGATGACCAGGACAGACTCAGTCGATTTGTATGTAGACATAACTGGATAAATAAAGAGATCTGATGTGTCCCTGTCAGGGACAAACACGGTGGGGGGGGGGGGGGGTGCAGGGTAGTAACTCACCTTACTTCAAAATTCCTAAACCCCCCAAATATTTACACAGTATTTTATCCTACATATCCATGCTTGGATACTTGTGTTAGTCATTGAACAGGTATTGCTAAGTAGAAGAGAATACTAAGTCCATACGGGTATTCTGAATGGCGCTGGTCTCTCAGGAAGAACTGGAGCTGTGACCCAGCATGTCGGGTCACGGCTATAGATTACATGGCAGAAGGTCGGGGAGGTGGTGAATACATAGACACCATGAAACAGAAAGTGGCATTTTATCTCATTTAAAATATTTACCAGAGCGATTTCACTGGAATCTTCTTCTTTTTTTCCTTTTTTTTTTTTATTGAGGCTGTATATTTGAAACAAATGTTTGCCAATAACATGCCATATTAATTTCGGTGTGCACATCGAAATTCTGATACCATAGGGTCTCAACAGCAAGATGTGTTTTAAAATTAAATTAAGTTAGGTTTCCTTCTACGCTGCTTAAATTTGCTTAGTCCGATGGATTTGGGGTTTCTGCAATTTGTTTTAAAGATAAATATATTAGGCTGATTGTTATAATCGACCTTAGATTAGTCTGAAGTAACTCATATTTTAGTGGATAACTTTGGAGATATTTGAAGCTAAGACATGGCAATTTAATTTTGGTGTGCATAAAATTAATAATGTTTACCAACTCAGAGTGGTTAGAGCGCTCGCTCCCCGTGCGGCAGGACATGAGAGCGACCTCTGTCAGATTGTGGGTTCAATCCCCCACCGAGTCAAACCAAAGCCTATGAAATTATTCATATCTGCTGCCACCATGTCTAGCACTTGACATCACTAGGATAGGGCGACGACTGGGCAGCTTAGTGATAGGATAACGCGACTGAGTGAGATATTAATCACCAGGTCATAGTTTTAGCGGCATTTTGTTCTATTGGGGCAGCACTATGAAGCACTCTTGGCTGACTCAATTCATATCCATGCTCTGCTCTGGCTTAAAAACAAATCTATTGATATTGTTATAACTTGCTTATTTATATTGTTATCACTTACTTAATGTTGCATAGTCCGATCGCGATTGAATTTTCGTCTTATTTTTTAGATAAATATATCAAATTGATCGTTATGACCTACTAATCATTAGTCTGGAGTCATTTTGATGAAAAATGGCTAGTTTTGAAGTAATTTGAGCTGAAAGAACCCAAAATACTTTTGACAAGCTTGCCAAAAGTCCTGTCGCTATGACCACTATTGACATCTCACGATGACCACGTGATGTAGAATGACCTAAATAAAAAATAGCCTGGTCACCTAGCATTTTCTAGTGATGGTGCCATGGTAGCATCATTTGTTTGTTGGCATGTGATGTGATGTGGGCTGACCTACTGATGTAAGTCATTGTAGGTCATGGGATTTGAACCCATGTGTTCGAACCATGTTTTAGAGCTGCATGGTCTGAAGAAGCTTTTTTTGTTTTTAAACAAGCCACATACTTACATTTGATCTCATATTTCCAACTCAGATGGGACAATGTTACACTGAAAATCTGAAAATACCTAGTTGTTTTGTGTGTGTATGTTTTTTGTACATCAGTTGATTAAGCTGGTGAATTTTCAGTCACAGAAAATTTGATCTTCCTATTTCCCCTGCTACTCATCCTATCCTAGGATAGGGTGAGTAGCAGAGGAAATCGTAATTTATCAATATGTATTTGCTAACATCCATGACATGTAAGACAACTTAAACAAAGCATTTATAAAAACATACAAAGTGCATACTCGGTTGGCTTCATGTGTCGTTTCTTATGTTGGCATGCGTTGTGTCCATTCTTTGTTTACCCGTAACTATGTGTCATTATTAATTATTGTACTGCTTTTCTAGCATGTCACTTACTTAATTATAACAATTGCATCAGTGAACATTTTTTGTTTGTTTAATAAGTATTGAGTCAATATTTGTTTGATAACATCTATGACATGTAAGACAACTTAAACAAGGCATTTATAAAAACAAAATGCATACTCAGTTGGCTTCATGTGTCATTTCTTATGTTTGTATGTGTTGTGTCCATTCTTTGTTTGACCTTAACTATGTGTTGTTCTTATTGGACTGTTTTTCTAGCATGTCACTTACTTAATTATCACAATTGCATCAGTGAACATTAAAAAAAGTATTGAGTCAATAGTTATTTAAACAAAGCATTTATAAATGGGGAAAGCACCTCATAAGTATTGCAACTTTATATCAACCCAGGCTATGGTGCCAGTAATACTACCACTGGACATCCTGGAACCTGACTAGGTACTTGGAATGAGGGTCAAGGCTACTGGCCACGAGATTGACCTAATTGGTTAATGGATTCCTTGTGTGATGGGTTTCTCAAAGTAGGATGAGGTAGTAAATTCAGTTATTATTCTATATATGCTGTACCAAATCACTTGCTAATGCACCAATATCTAAAATGGATATATATAATCAAATTAAGAGACATGTTTTGGTCTTGAAAAATAAATATTTCATCGGACCATGCAACTTTAAGACAAAGACACACTTAGTAAGTCATTGGTTTGACTCGGCCGGGGTTCGAACCCACTACCCGCCATATGGGAAGCCAGTCATCGAGCGTTCTTACCGATTCGACCACCCCGTCCGGTACCTCACCGCCTCCCCGCGCCAGGTGTTGCAAGGAAGTAAAACCCCAATCGGCCAATCTTGGCATTAATTCTTGTCCGAGCAGGTTAGCAGGGACAAAAACCTGAAGCTGGATAGGTAGGTTGGTTGTTGGAGTTTTACATCCTAGCAACATCTAAGGTCATATCAGGACGGGTACCAACTTGTGACCGTGCACACTCATGGTGACTTTATAGTGCTGCCCCACTGGGAAATCAGGCTGCCAGTGCCTTGACCCGATATCCCACTCAGTCACATTACTCCCTGACACTTAGCGAACCAGTCCCTGCTCTATCCTATTAATGCCAAGCGCCAGGCTAGGAAGCAACAAGTATCAAGTAATAAGTCATTGGTTTGACTGGATCAGGGTTAAAATCTCACGATCTCCCAAAAGGGTAGATGGACGCTAAACTCATTCGGCCATCCCGTCTGGTCTGAAACCGGAAGCGAAGCTTTCTGCGTCTGACAATCAACCTGACATTTGTTTCTCTTTTGTCCTTTGTCTTCTTTGTCTTTTTTGTTTCTGTGTACTAATTAGGCTAAAGGCTGTATTCCTTACACGCGTAATGCGTAATGCGTTATGCGTTATGTGGTATGCGAATGCCATCATTCCTTACACACGTTATGCGTAATGCGTTATGCGTCACACGACTGGCTATATTTAAAAAATAAAAATAAACAATTATTCTCCATACTGCTCTGTATATGACCAAATATTGCATTGATATCTATGTAACTTTTTGTACGTCACATGGGGGTTCCTACCTTTATTATAACCAAATTATAGATAAGTATTCATATTTTTGTGGCTCTGGTAGCATTTTTACCAACCGAACCCCCACCACCACCACTACAATATGTTTCCACTCAGCAGCCTTGAAGACTGCTTCCTAACAGGTCCGCGCTCCACCTTGTCCCGGCTGTCCGTAATTATCAGTCGCCTCCTCCAGCCTTATATCAATGGACAAATGCGACTGATGATTTTCTATTCGCACCACCTTTACGCATTACGCATTACGCACCGATCGCTACATGGAACGATCGGGATAATGGATTTTCATTCGCATTCGCATTCGCATTACACGTGTAAGGAATGTAGCTCATAGGTGTCAAGGCGTTTTGATTTTTTGTCGCATTCGCATTTGCATTTGCATTCGCATTACGCATTACGCATGTATGGAATGCACCCTTAAGGGAGCAAACCCTAAACAGAAAACCATGTCACTGTGGCAGCATTAAGGGCGGTTGATGTATGGAACTCCCAACATCTCCCGACCAGCCACTGCAGGGACAAATAGTTTTGCACCTGTCTTGACATGTTCTTGCTGGTGTGAAACCTCTATTTGCTCCCCGAGAGAGTGCCACTGGTAACTTGCAAAAGCCAGCAGCACTTCAACACTTTTGCAGGCAGCTTTCATGAAATGTCGACCGACTCATGGAAGCAACTCTCACAGCAGAGAGCTAAATGGAGAGCGGCAGTCAAGTAATGAAAGCAGTCTTTGTCGCATCGCGACCGACAGCATGATGATGAAGACTAATTAGGAGCTACAACAGGTGATGAAACAGACATAGTGTGCTTTTGGTGTGTTGAGTTGATGGAGTATTTTAACCCAATCCGCACATTCCCTTACGCCACCGAGTCCCGGTAACCAGTAACAGTATACCTGGTGTGTGTGTGGGTTGAGGGCTTAAACCCGGGACATAAAACATAATGTGTGGCCTTGAAGAAAGGCATGGACAGGCAGGTATGTACGTACCTACCACCGTGTTATACTACAAAATAAATCACACACGAGGGGTCATCAGGGGACAGCAGGCTGCACATCGGAGTCCCTTTGATGTCCCGTGCCACGCGCAAGGCGACCCACCGGCTGTTGAGCACTCGGTCACAGTTTATTGTAAGCACCTGGGTGAACACTCGGTTACAGTCTAGTGTAACTTGTAAGCAGCTGGGTGAACACTCGGTTACAGTCTACTGCAACTTGTAAGCACCTGGGTGAACACTCGGTCACAGTCTACTGTAACTTGTAAGCACCTGGGTGAACACTCGGTCACAGTCTAATGTAACTTGTAAACACCTGGGTGAACACTTGGTCACAGTCTACTGTAACTTGTAAACAATTGGGTGAACACTCGGTCACAGTGTACTGTAACTTGTAAGCACCTGAGTGAACACTCTGTCAGAGTCTACTGTAACTTGTAAACACCTGGGTGAACACTTGGTCACAGTCTACTGTAACTTGTAAACAATTGGGTGAACACTTGGTCACAGTGTACTGTAACTTGTAAACAACTGGGTGAACACTCGGTCACAATCTACTGTAACTTGTAAGCACCTGGATGAACACTCGGTCACAGTCTACTGTAACTTGTGAACACTTGGTCACAGTCTACTGTAAGCAACTGGGTGAACACTTGGTCACAGTCTACTGTAACTTGTAAGCATCTGGCTGAACACTCGCTCACAGTCTACTGTAACTTGTAAACACCTGGGTGAACACTCGGTCATAGTCTACTGTAACTTGTAAACAATTGGGTGAACACTCGGTCACAGTCTACTGTAACTTGTAAACAACTGGGTGAACACTCGGTCACATTCTACTGTAACTTGTAAACAACTGGGTGAACACTCGGTCACAGGCTATTGTAACTTGTAAGCACCTTATTGAACACTCGGTCACAGTCTACTGTAAGCACCTGGGTGAACACTTGGTCACAGTCTACTGTAAACAACTGGTTAAACACTCGGTCACATGAGTTCACTTAAACAACTAGATGAACACTCGGTCCTTTCTATCAGTATCACCCTCTCACCCTCTCTCTCTTCCCTCTCCCCATCTCTCTCACCCTCACGGACTCCTTCTCCCTCTCCCCTTCTCTCCTCCCTCTTTCCCCTTAACCACCACACCCCTCTCTCCCCCTCTCCCTTCTCCTCTCGCTCCCTCTCCCCTCTCTCCCCATCCGCCCCCCCTCTGCCCCACCCTCCCCGCACCCTCTCCCTCTCCCCTCTCTCCCCCTCCCCTCCCCTCTCTCTCTTTCTCTGTCCCCCTCCGGTATGGAGGCCCGGGCTGTTGCGCGGCGTTCTGGAGCAGCTCACAGTGGCTCACACCTGTCAGACCTGAGCTGCTCACGGCAGGTGTGAGCTGAACTAATTGGACGCCCCTTGTGACTCAGGGGCCACTTCCGACCAAACCACGCGTTGACACCGCCCCAGGAGGCCGCCGGAAACACCCGGAAGTTGTACACATGTCGCTTCCAGGGCGCCATTCACTAACGAATTCTTATGCGCATGTCCTTTAAACAAACAAACAAAATTTAATTGTAGTATTTTTCATAGATGAAAATTGTCTTGGTGGGAGTAGTAATAGGATAGTAGTAGTAAAAGGATGACCGATATGGGTCCATATTACGTAATCGTCCCGCGTCAGAAAACCGACGCGGTACAATGACCTTAAATGACCCATTGCATGTTTGCATCCGCGGGACAATGCTGATAAGTGACCTTAAATGACCCATTGCATGTTTGCAGGATTTTAGGTTGAACTCATTTGACCTTTTTGACTGGAATGATGACATCACTGTTCTACCTTGCAGGACGGCCATCTGTTTTTGATTGAACTCATTTGACCTTCGCTTGCAGGATGGACATATGTTTTTGGTTGAACTCATTTGACCTTTTTTGACTGGATTGATGACGTCATGTTTCTGGTTGAACTTATTTGAGCTTCACTTGCAGGATGGTTAGCTGTTTTTTTGCTTGGATTGATTTAACCTTTGTTTGACTGGAATGATGACGTCACCATTCCAGTCAGAGTTTCTCGATGATTCGAACTCACTCAGTCAGTCAAGAACCCCACCATCTCCCACCATCACTTCAACCTCAAGCAAGTATTCAATATGAATGAATAATAATATATGAAAGATTACAATGGAGAAGCAACAGGTATGTGTACTCAGTTTTATTTATTTATATAAAATATACATATATCTTCATAATTTTGAATTTCAATAGAAATAATAATAAAATGAATGATCCTATTTCCGATTTTGATGAAATAATAATAATAATAATTTTTAAAAATGAATGAACGAATAAAAGTTTTTTCCTTTCTCTCTCTTTTTTCCTCCCTCAGTACCCTCCATTCAAGCTGAAGCGATTATCAAAAATCGCGGAAATCTGCAAAATCGCAGAGATATTTTTTTTTGCTCTTTGTGTTTTTCTTTTCGTTTTGGTGAGGGAGGGGGTTCCATAAATGTCAAATACCAGCGCCAGGAGCACTGGTATTTGGGTTATTTCTACATCGATGACCTATTGACACGTAGTATCTGAGAGGAAGGGATGGAGCAGTCTCATAGTGGTGTAATGCTACCTCCCTGGTATAAGATTGCCCCCTGGGGCCATATGTATGTGTCGGTGTTAGTGAGCCAAAACTGGTTTTGGACGGGATTTCTAGGTTAGCGGCGAAAAGTTGCTATGTATGGAGCAGTGTTACGGAAACACCGCAAGTTTAACGTCGCCTACACTAACACCACTCCGTACCAAGTTTACGGGTGGTGGTAAGTGACGATTAGGTCCAAATCTATTCAATGCTCTCATATTTACCACAATGGTCGCATGCTAAAAAAGTGAAATTTGATTAAATTAACCCTAAAATCGACGCGATATTAACGCCGCCGCTAAATGGGCGGCGATATTCATACTGTCGAATGTCAACAAAACAATTCGGCTCCACTGCCACCGCCGCCGGGCTTCTCTGCCTCTGCCACTGCCGCCGCCGCCGCCGCCGAATGGGCGGTGAATCGGCGGCAATATTGGCAAATAGCGGTCCAGAAACAATTAAATTTGATCAAATTAAATGAGAAATCGAAACGATATTAACCCGCCGCCGCCGAATTAAACCAATAATCGAACCGATATGAACGCCGCCGCCACCAAATCGGCGGCCATATTGTCAAATAGTGTTGCTCACCGGGAACAGGCTCAGAGGGATTTCCCAAATCTATAAATAACTTATAGGTTAGCTAACGCCACCACACTTTGGACCCATACATCCCCCGTGACCCATTTTCCAACACTGGTGTTAGCTAACCCGGCAGCACCCCTTAACACCGGAGTCGATAAAATGTTGTTCATACATATGGCCCCTGGTGTTGTAGTGGTGGAACTAGCAATACAATACAGGTTTATTCATTATTATTTCCCCTGTATATTATTCCCCCTGTATAATATGTCCAGCAACATGGTATCATGCTGTTGGAATCATGACTCGATATCCTACTCATTCACCTTATCCTGACAATGTACCAACCAGTCCTTGCGCTATGTTAGTAATGCCGAGCACCAGGAAAGGTAGCGAGTGACAAGCATCAATTCTGTAAGTATTGGGTTTGACTCGGCGGAGGACTGATCCCACAACCGTCTATGTATGTATGGGAAGTGAGGTGTCTCACCATCTAGTCCATCCAGCTCGAGTTGCTAGTGAAAATAATCAAACTTGGCTATCTAAAATAAAAGTTACTTTGGTAACTAACTTACTAAAGTATGGTTGATAAGAGCGATAAGTCTAAAGCTGCATTGTTGGATGAAAACATCAAATTTCCAAAACCAAAACAATTAGGTAGATTTGATTCTACATATCTAACTTTGATACTGGTGCACTTATTAAACATTTGTCACCACATAGAATGGAATACTGAGGCAAATTGATAGAACCTGTTACTGCAAAAGCCACCAAAGTTATTGTTATATGCTAGCACTTAAAATATCTCAAAAGCTAGGCATTTAACATAAAGGTTACTTCAAACTAAAGTAAAGTAGATTATAGCGATCAACTTGATGTATTCAGGTCAGAAAATAACTCAAAGAGAAACTCAAAGTCATCGGACTATGCAACTTTAATATATTTATCTAAAAATATGACAGAAACTGAAACCATCGGACTATGCAACTTTAATAGAATAGAATAGAATGGCGCCGAAAACAAGTAAACAAAGCTTCACGGGTGCCAGTGTAGCTGAGTCTGGTTCACCTGTGCTACTTTGCTAATAGTAGTATGTATCCATACCAAGTATATTTTTCACACTTTCAGTTAAAGCTGCATAACCCGATGAATGCACATAATTACACAAACAAAAACAATTGACTCTATTCACGCTGCGGCCATGTTGAAACCATACTGAGGCCACGTACGCATGTGCGAGGCGCCGCTGTATGAAAAGTAACGCAAATACTTTTTCATCAACCAATACCTCTCGAAATCACTCAAATTTGAGGATATTTATTTTTTAAGCTACCATATTCATCATTGCATGCCTGTTTTCTATCTATTGGCAAATTTTCACGAAGATTGACTGACCCTTACATGGTGATGTTCCCATTCTTTAATTACAATGTGACTGTCAACTTCAAGTCTGCATAGTTATGGTGGTATCATGTACCATGCAGCACTGTCAGCGTAGTTTTCTGTGTAACACAGTTAAACAACTAGTATTAGTAATTACAAATTAATAAAAGCTTTAAAAGGGTTAAAATATATTTTTTAAATATATATATTAAGAAAGTTATGCAATTTTGAATTTAAGAAAAGATTGGCAAAAACGGTATGCAAAAATGAATATGATAGTTTCAAAAGTGAATATCTTCAAACTTTACTCCTTTAATTTCCGTAGTAGTTCATAGGGGCCTACACATTGGCACACAGTAGTGTCTTATGGGCATTTCCAATACCCGACGCATACTCAGCCTCATTCTGATGCCGAATTAGGTCATACATGAATAGTGTGAATTACCTAGATTTTATTCTACATAGTCTGATGGCTTTGAGTTTTTGCCCTTTTCTGAGATAAATACATTAAGGCCCAGTCAGACCTTACTGGACTGAGTACCGGACTGAGTACCAGACAAAGAATTGTCTAGTCCAGTGGTGTTGGGTATCAAAATGTACCAAAATGTACCAAAATGTACCAAAGTGTACCATATGAAACGAATGCTAAATGGACAAGGAACATACATTAACGAATAGCCAACGGACGATAACCGGACGAAAACCGAATGTCAAACGGACGTAACGGATTGTTCACGGATGTGCAGAAAATATATACTGACCGAATTCCCGCAATTAAAAAATTAGAAAATTAAAAAATTAAAAAAACACCGTCAACGGACACTGCAGGAAGCAAACCGGAGACGTAACGGATGAGTACCGGACATGAAATGGATAAAATGGACAAAACGGACTTAAAATGGACATCAACCATCCAGGTCAGTCCGGCGGTGTCTGGTACAAGTTTTGTGCATGTTCAAAACGTGTACCGGACACCGCCAGACACCACCGGAGATAGAACGGACACACCGGATGTGTACCATATATAAACCGTACATTGCCGTATTTCACCAGACAATGTCCGGTTTCTGTCCGTTTCCTCAATCCGGTGAGGTCTGACTGGGGCTTTAGGTTTGTTGTTAAAATCTACGTCACTATACTGTGAAGTAACTTTTTATCTTAAATGGCTAACTTTGGAGATATTTGAAGTGAAAGCGTCCCAAAATAGATTTATCAAGCACATCAAAATTCTGGCGTCAGCAGGAAGAAGTTCTATTACTATTAGATCGACTTATTCCCTTCTATGGATCAACAAATGCTTAATAAGTGCACCAGTATCTAAGTAACAAATAGTTTGCGCCTGTCTTGACGTGTTCTTGCCGGTATGAGACCTTTATTTGCTACCCGACTGACTGCCGCTACTAACTTGCAAAAGCCAGCAGCACTTCAACACTTTGCAAGCAGCTTTTATGAAATGTACAACCTCATGAGAGCGGTCGGTTAAGTAATGAAAGCAGTCTTTGTCGCATTGTGACTGACAGCATGATGATGATGATGATGATGATGATGATGATCTAAGTTGGTCATGTAGGATCAAATTTACGTCAGCTGCGTTGTTTTTGTTATTCATGCTGTTATCAGATTATGCAGCTTTAATATATTTATCTATTTTTAAAAAATGAAGTAATATTGCAGTATTTAAAAACCACCAAATTATGCAACTTTAATTGTGAACAAACACCAGCGGCGAACTGGGAATGAACCTGGTCCCTGAGTCAGTGCCCCTTCCCCCTCTCCTCCTCCCCCCCCCCCCCCCCCCTTCATACCGGGCGGGCGGAAGGGGAGGGTGTTATGATTGAAGATCAGTGCCCATTCCAGTTCGCAGAAGACAGACGTGACGTAACGTTGAGAGTATTCCAGCTAGTTCCAGGGTTTGGCGCCGCGTGGCGCTGCGTCTGCCAAATGTCGGCTGCGCGAGTCTCGTGTATAAAACGAGAGGAGGCGGGAGCAGTTTGGGCGGTGTGTCAGCGCGCCTCCTGATATATATGCATATATATGCTAAGCACACTTGGCAAGAACACATTTGATGGTCAAAAGCCAGAGGGGTTGTCGAGCCACTTCAAGCGCCCTCTCAGCGAAATAAAACTGCCTGCGCTTAACATACCAGGGCAGCCGCAGTTTTAACCGCCTGCCGAAGTGCATACATACATATATATATATATGTATATATATATATATATATATATATATATATATACTTGTAAGTTGTATACATATACTTATATATATACTTATATATGTATACTTTTATATATATACTTATATATATACTTATACAGTAAAAACCTCTCTAAATCGACCAACCTTGGGATCGACTTTAAGTGATCCATTTAGGGAGGTGGTCGGTTTATGGAGTTAGAAAATGGTTATAACGGTATTGTTGGGACCCAAATAATGCGATCGATATAGGGGAGTGGTCGATCTGTGGAGGGTGGATCTGTGGTGGTCGATCTGTGTCACATGTGTATGCACAAGTGTGTGTATATATATATATATATACTCCACATAGGTTTGAAAGTGGCCAAGTTTCCGGTTAGTTGGTTGGTTGTTGGAGTTTTACATCCTAGCAACATCTATGGTCATATCAGGATGGATACTGACTTTTAACAGTGCGCACTCATGGCGACTTTATAGTGCTGCCCCACTGGGAGACCAGGCTACCAGCACCATGACCTGATATCCCACTCCTTCTGTTCTTTTTTTTTGTTTAACGTCCCCCCAGCACAAAAAGTAGACATCGGCTATTGGGGGTCGATGATATCCTATGATATCCTATTAATAATGCTGAGCGCCAGGCTAGCTAGTGACAAGTATCAATTTTATAAGTCATTGGTTTGACTCGACCGGGAATTGTACTCCCCATCTCCGGCACGGGAAGCCTGCGCTCTACCGATTCGGCCACCGCGTCCGGCGGTTAGGCCAGAAGAACCGCGGAACAGCGAGATATTAATTTAGAGGTCATATTAGGACACACACTGGTGATGTAGCGTTGTTGGAGCTGGTAGCTCACGCTACTGTATATATGTGCGTGGGGGGGGGGGGGGGGGGGCGGGCGAGGGGTGGAGGGGGGGTGGATGCAGTGTCACTGTCACTGTCAGATGGCTTTTTCTGTGTCGTGTCAGGATATATTTACTAATGTCGCACATCTTCCTCTCCTCTCTCCCATCTCTCCCTTCTCTCCCCTCTCTCTTCTTTATCTTCTCTCTTTCTATCCCCTCTCTCTTCCTTGTTCCCTTTCCCCTCTCAGTATCGTCCCTTTCTCCCCTATCGCTCTCCTCTCTCTCCTCTCTCCTCCTCCTCTCGCTATCTCTCGCCCTCTCGCCCTCTTTCGCTCTCTGTTCTCCTCGCTCTCTCTCTCCTCTCTCCACCTCCTCTCTCTCTCGCTTTCTCTCCTCCTCCTCGCACTCTCTCTCTTCTCTCCTCCTCTCTCCCTCTCTCCTCTTTCTCTCCTTTATCTTCTCTCCTTCTATCTCCTCTCTCTTCCTCGGTCCCTTTCCCCTCTCAGTATCCACTTTTTCCCTTTCTCATCCATCGCTCCCTCTCTCCTCATCCTCTCTCTCTCTCCTCTCTCCTCCTCCTCGCTCTCTCTCCCTCTCTCACCCTCTCTCACTCTCTCCTCCTCCTCGCTATCTCCTCCTCTCTCTCCTCTCACTCTCTCGCTCACTCTCCTCCTCTCTCTCCTCTCCTCGCCCTCTCTCCTCTATCTCCTCGCCCTCTCTCTTTCTCTCTCGCTCTCGCGCTCTCTTTCTCTATATATCTATCTAGCTATCTCTATATAATTAAAGCTGCAGTGTCCGGTAAAAACATCACTTTTCGAAAGCAAAACACTTATCTAGATTTGGTCCTACATATCAACAAGCTAGATACTGGTGAAGGCCTACTTATTGGGAATGTCTTGCTACATAAATAAATACTCATGCTATGTCAATCTAATACTAGAATATGTTACTGCCGAAGCCTATGCTGTCAGAATGTTGACGTGTTTGCCTAAATAAATTTGGCCTGGTTTTAGAGCAAATACATGGGGTTGTGTGTGTGTGGGGGGGGGGGGGGGGGAGTGAGGGAGTTGCGCGACTAATGGGGGGTAGTGGGTAGTTCCAGATGTTGCCCTCTGCTCGTGGCTACTTCCTGCGGATGGGGCGGCATAATCGGTAGAGCGTAGGCTTCCCGTCCGGAAGGTCGGGAGGTGGAATCCCAACCGAGTAAAAATGACTTAAAAATTTACACTTGTTGCTACTTAGCCTGGCGCTTGGCATTAATAGGATATGGCAAGGGCTGGTTAGCTCAGTGTCAGGATAATATGACTGAGTGCGATATCGGGTCATGGTGCTGGCAGCCTGATTTCCCAGTGGGGCAGCACTATAAATATCAAGTCACCATGAGTGCACACTGTCACAAGTCGGTATCCTTCCTGATAGTGATATGACCTTAGATGTTGCTAAGATGTAAAACAACAACAACAAACAAGTCGGTACCAGTCTTAATATGACCTTAGATGTTGCCAGGACGTAAAACAACCAAAATATAAAAAGAACAAGTCCGTACCCGCCCTGATGTAACCTTGGATGTTGCCAGGACGTAAAACCCCTCTCCAAGTCCGAGGGTGTGAAGGTCCATGTTGGTTCGGGAGGTACGACTGCTTAATGACCAGCGTGTGGTTGTCAATGAGATGCGCGTGTTGGAGAGACTGGTGGACATTAGGGTCACATCCCCCTACTACTCCATCCTCACTCTGACCACATCCCGAACACATGGCCCAGAATACCCACCAAGCTGGTCGGACACTTGGAGGCTATACATACATATGTATACATACATACATACATACATATATATATATATATGGTATATATATGGTATATATATATATATATATGGTATATATATGGTATATATATATGGCATATATATATATGGTATATATATACACCATATATATATATATACATACATATATATACCCTCAGCGTATATACCAATATTCCCGTCCTTAGATGTTTCTAGGGCGCAAAACAACAACGAACAAACAATATGTGGGACTAGGTTTATATATTAGGAGGGCTATATATACATGTATATATATATATATATATATGTGGGACTAGGTTTATATATTAGGAGGGTTATATATACATGTATGTATATATATATATACATGTATGTATATATATATATACGTACATGTATATATACGCACATACATATATACAGATACAAATACACATATAGGTTCTACACATCGATATGCATACAACAACATTCCTAATATATTTACGAGGTTTATATATTATTATTATTAGTAGATATATTATATATAAGATCCAGAAGTCCAAGTAATTTAGAAACTCTCCCTCTCCAAGCTGTATTCATATAGGAACATATATATATATAATTATATATATGTATTAATGTCACTATTTATATATTCTCTCAGCTACATGACCCGTAGGTTTATATTCTAGGAAGACTATATATATATATGTGTGTGTGTGTGTGTTTGACTGCATATATATATATATATAGCGGATGTGTGTGTCTAAGTGTGCATTGTGTGTGTTTTACTACCATAGTACCAAGCATCCACAAACAGAATTTCCTGAATATGGTTGAACAGCGAGACAGAAGTACGCAACACATACGCTTTAGTTGTTGGACACCGTCTTTCAGCTCAGCTCAATAAATATACTAAAGCTTATTTTAATATATATATGTTTACATATATATTGCGTACATATCGCATACATATCGCATACATATCGCATACATATCGCATACATATTGCATACATATCGCATACATATCACATACATATCGCATACATATCGCATACATATCGCATATATCGCAATCATATCGCATACATATCGCATATATATCGCATACATCTCCTATACATATCGCATACATATCGCATATATCTTGAAATGTGCACACTTTAGATGACTACTCTTTCTTTTTTTTAAATAAGCAAAGTTGGTGTATAGGGGTGCACAAGAACATTCCATCATGCAGAACGGACAGACATGCACAGAACAGTTCTGTTCGTTTGTCGTTGTTTTACGTCCTAGCAACATCTAAGGTCATATCAGGACGGGTACCAACTTGTGACAGTGCGCAATCATGGCGACTTTATAGTGCTGCCCCACTGGAAGACCAGGCCCCGAGCACCATGACCTGATATCCCACTCAGTCACATTATCCTGACACTGAACCAACCAGTCCTTGCCCTATCCTAATAATGCCGAGCACTAGGCTAGGAAGCGACAAGTATCAATTTTTAAGTCATTGGTTTGACTAGACCAGGGTTAGAACCCACGACCCTACAATCTACCAACACGGGAGACGGACGATCTAACTCATTCGGCCAACCCATCTGGGATGGCCAAATGAGTTAATACACAGAACAGTTCTTCCTCACAGTGCAGTACACAATTAACAGCTAAGATGATATGGCAACTACCAAATTGAGACAATAGACTACATCACGGTTCCAGCGGCGCGGTGCATTGTGGGATGGGTCAGAGCAAAACAACCCCCCCAAAAGCACATGGCACATGCTAATACAATGGGTGCAGCTATGAAATATGCTAGTTTCAACTCATCTCAGCTCTTGTTTGAAACATAGAACACTAACTAAAAATATATATATAATAAATTACGATATTAATCTTTTATCCAGCATTGCTTTTACATCAATATAATCAGCACATCTTATGCCATGTGCATTTAGATTTAGAAAGATCTAGGCACTCTAGCCAGTGTACTCAATGCATTGTCAATGGCAGTGAGCAATCTCCATACAGAAAAAGTAAAATATTGATAAAACCACACCACCTAGAGACAACCCGCTTGGAATACATATAGAAAACATGTTTATTATATTAAATTGATATGGTTAGGGTTTTGGATTTCTATTAATTTTGAATAGAACTGACGTTTTTCACTGCGCGTATAGGCAAACTCAATGGCCGTATGCCTTTGCTTTGCTCCCAACGCCGTTTTCAGCGCATGCGCAGTCGGAACCGTGATCTAGTTTATTGCCATTCAGCAATGAAAACAAACCACGATGCGACTTACTCGTTATGGACAGGGTAAATAAACCATCACACAAAAACAAAAATAGTATTGCTGTGAACATATATCGGGGATTCGTTAGTAAGACTAACAGTGGGTGAAGTGCCTAATCTCTGTAAACCAGGGGCCATATGCATGGAGCAGTGTTAGGAGGCAAAACGCGTTTATCGCGGGATTTCTGGTTTAGCGCGGACAAGTTGGTATGCATGGAGCAGTGTTAGGCCTAACACCGAGCGTTTAAACTCGGAAATTCTAACTCCGATCTTATCTGGTTTACAGCGGTGTTAGTGCTAGGATGGAACCCAAATCTACTCAATGCTATCATATTTAACAGAATTACATACGCAATAAGTGAAATTTAAGCAAATTAACCATAAAAACGAAGCGATATTAACGCAGCAGCCGCATTGGCGGCGATATTAAAAGTTATATTTTCGAATCGACGAACGTAAAGTAAACAAACCGCCGCCGCCGCCGCCGCCACCGCCGAATCGGCGGGAATTTCTTATGCCCAAATCTATTGAATGCTATCATATTTAACAGAATTACATACGCAATAAGTGAAATTTAAGCAAATTAACCCTAAATCCGAAGCGATATTAACACAGCAGCCACATTGGCGGCGATATTAAAAGTTATATTTTCGAATCGACGAACGTAAAGTAAACAAATCGCCGCCGCCGAATCGGCGGGAATTTCTTAGGCCCAAATCTATTAAATGCTGTCATATTTAACAGAATTACATACGCAATAAGTGAAATCTTATCAATTTAACCCTAAATTCGAACCGATATTAATGTAGCCGCAGCATTGGCGGCGTTATTCATATTGTCAAATCGAGGGATTTCCCAAATCTATAAATACATTCACATTTAGCTAACACTCACCGTTTAGGCGCCCATGCATACGGCTTGACATAGTTCTCGACGACGCCGATAACCGGTGTTAGCTACCCTGTGTTAGATCGATAACACCACACGCCGCTAACACTGCTCCATGCATACGGGCCCAGATGTGATGGATGCAGTGTTCATGAATTCACAGACTGAGGGGTCACGTGAGTCCTCTAAATGTCATAGGAACACGTTGAATCTCTCTCAATCTCTCTCTATATGTAATGTATAACGCAGTATACGAGTATAAACGCATGGGGAACATATACTGTATATATCTATTCATCCTTGGCGCATTGGTGGTGCCCCGCCCCGCCTCCAGCTGTTGGGGTAATTGGCCTCGCGCCACACACACTGGAGGAATTATATATATGTATGTGTGTTTGTGTGATGGACAAGTATTATGCGAGCATAAAGGCATGGAAGGGAATTATGTTATTATTATTACTATTATTATTATTATTATTATCATGTAAATTTGCTGCCGATACTGCAGCCTATCACACCGATGGGACCGGTGGCGACACCACCAGCTCTCTTCGTCCATAACAGAGTGCCCACATGTTCACTCGCGCTGGGGATTTTTCATATATTCAAATATGTATATATATATATATATATATATATATATATATATATGTGAATATATGAAAAATCCCCATATATATATATATAAATACAGTAAAACGTCCCTAACCGACCACCTCCACAGACCAACCACCCCCCTATATCGATCGCTTTACTTGGGTCCCAAAAATACCATTGTCATCATCATGCTGTCGGTCGCGATGCGACAAAGACTGCTTTCATTACTTGACTGCCGCTCTCCATTCAGCTCTCTGCTGTGAGAGTTGCGTCCATGAGTCGGTCAAACATTTCATGAAAGCTGCCTGCAAAAGTGTTCAAGTGCTGCTGGCTTTTGCAAGTTACCAGCGGCACTCTCTCGGGGAGCAAATAGAGGTTTCACACCGGCAAGAACATGTCAAGACAGGCGCAAAGCTATTTGTCCCTGCAGTGGCTGGTCGGGAGATGTTGGGAGTTCCATACATCAACCGCCCTTAATGCTGCCACAGTGACATGGTTTTCTGTTTAGGGTTTGCTCCCTTAGCCTTCGGTTCTGTCAAGGACCTGTACCACAAGGCAGTGGTTTAGAACTCTGCAAGGCAGGGGCGTCAAACTCCCTGAGGTATTGCTATACCATTGTAAGGATATTATAATTCCCTAAACAGACCACCTCCCTAAATGGACCACTTAAAATCTGTCCCGTGGTCGGTCGATTTAGAGAGGTTTTACTGTATATATAAATATATATATATAGATATATACATGTATATATAAATATATATATATATATATAAAATATATAAAAATATATATATGACTATATATATATAATATATATATATATGCATAAATATATATATAAATATATATACAAATATATATATATATATTACGCATAGTGTATTAAGCGAGGATAAAGGCGCAAATATTGTACCGATTATTCTATATTCCTCCTCCTAGACCTCACTGTCATGACATGAGGCGTTTCGCACCACCCCACCAACCCACCTCGAGGTAAGATATGAAAAGGTAAAGTGGTCTTGTATTTATTAATATTCGTATAATACAATGCACATCATTTTGATATATATATATATATATATATATATATATGTAAAATATAATTTATTATATCTATATAAATAGGCGGGGTTTCTCCTACCTTATTTAATTATTTATTAATTATTCTCGATTGTTCTATATATTCTGCGGTCTTAGCATTTTGCTCCGCTGCTACAGCGCTGCCGCCGCTTTTCATTCATTCGTGCTGGCGCTCAGCTCGCTGCTACTACACAATTTTAGCTTTTATATAGGTAGGGCTATTTCTTTTGCCTGGCCATGGGCCTTCGTTGCAAAAATAAAATTAGAAGGTTCCCCCAAGCTCCTCACTTCGACGCTCTCTCTTTATCTCCTCCACCATAGCCAGTTTTATATATATATATATATATATATATATATATCTATATATATATATATATATCTATATATATATAGATATATATATATACAGAAAAGCCTGTCTAAATCGACCGACCATGGGACTGACTTTAAGTGGTCCATTTAGGGAGGTGGGCGGTTTAGGGCGTTAGAATATGGTTATAACGGTATTTTTAGGATCCAAATAAAGCGATCGATACAGGGGAGTGGTCGATCTGTGGAGGTGGTCGATTAGAGAGGTTTTACTGTATATATATACAGCCTTACATGCACACACATTCATGAATGGATGCATTGTGTATGTGTCAGGCAGAAGATAGGCGTACAGACAAATGCAGGTCAACTACTTGTGAATTCAAATGCTGTAAACATTGACTCGCTTGGCAAAGATGACGTTAGTTCGATTGATGGTTTCTTTTTTGGGGGTCTTTTTTTTCCCTCTGCGTTTTTTTTATATCTTACTGGACGCAGAGTTACTCATATCACGTGTAAACTGTAGTTAAAGAAAAACAGAGCTCTCAGAACAGTATTCCAGGGCAAGATACTAAGTGTTGTTGAAATGCATAGCAGAGCAGGGCTGGACACTCTGGATGTACGTAGGAACCTACACCTAATGACGCTGATGTATAAACGTGCAAGTGATGACAAATACGTAGATCGCACAACCAGGGTAATAAGAAGGGGGACATCAACCCTACTCTGGGTCCCAACCTTAATACAGATAAGTTAATCAGAGCTCCAATTTACAAAGGAAGTGTCATGTGGAATGAACTCCCAACCAAAACCAGAGAAGCGGGTTCGATCCTTGCCTTTAAAAATGCATATTGAGCTCACCTGGCCCAAAACCTGGCACTGCAAATATATAGTGCAACCTACTGAACGACCCATTTACTTCGTCCTCTCTCATGCCTGCTCTCTCCCTGCCTGTCCGCCCCCCTGCCCATAGACACCCCCCTATCCACATTTAACAAACAACTATTATAACTCAATGACATAATAACATTTGAGACCCACTACCACTACTGAATAACTACATCTTCAACCAACAATCCATGCAATATAAACCACTATACATGCACAACATGGCACTATAAAAAGACTAACCGTTATTAAAACTAAATCTAACTGATATACAAATACAGCATATGATTTAATCACTAGCATACATTACTGCACACTCTATCTTGATGCATATACCTTGCACTATGTTGAGTACCTATACGGTACACTATACAGCATAGGCTGCTCCCCCACTTTCTTTTTATGTTCAGAATGGGTTGTGCTGCACACAATGCAACACATTCCACTTCCACTATGTACAAATCAAATGCGATCACTCCAACGGCTGGAAGACCAGTGCCCTGGCGCTGACAAGATATGTATTCAGATGAATACAAATATTTACCACAAAAAAAAGAAGATAACATTAACGGGAACCTTCCACTTGTGACACTTATCAGGACTAGGTAACAATAGAACCACGTCATTCATGATTACAACACGGCTGGCTAGGGAGTAAATGTACATCTTATTTATACCACAAGGAAAGGGATACACACGTGCACATATACTACATATATATATATATATATATATATATATATATATATATGAATATATATGTATATATGCACATATATATGTAGTATATGTAGTATATATAATTTTCAAAGAGGAAAAACACCTAAATATCTATATATTGGTGTTTTTCTCTCTTTTAAAATAACATTATATATCTTGGTGCGTTTTGCGCTTTTAGAGCAACATTAAATATATTGGTGCTTTTTTATATTTTAAAATAACATGATATATATTGGTGTTTTTTTTCCTCTTTTATATATATATATGCTTTTTTCCTCAACACACAATAGGCAGTCGGTGATGTAGAGAATAAGGTGATGGACAACTTTGAGGTCAAGGGCAATACCAAGGTCATTGCCAAGGTCATTGCCCGCAGCCAAAATGCGACACGTGTATAATCGGAAGGGGGATGACCTGTGGTCACGTTACAACGGCTGTCACTCTCCAAGCAGAACAACACACTATACAATACCCAGTTTGTGTGAGAAAACAAACCAGGGGTTTCATTCGAACAATATTTAATCAACAATGCAACACGTGCAGTTCAATGCACATTATAGGATATATACTGTTCAAAAGTAATTGCAATGCGATAAGCGTTAACATTAAATTTACTGTCACTATTTTAAAACTATTTTTTAATTGTATATAACCCGATGGTTTTGAGGTTCTGTCATATTCTTTTGAATAAATATATCATATTGATCATGATAGTTTACTTTGCTTTAGTTTAGTTTGATGTAACTTTTACTTTATGTTGAATTTGGAAATATTTTAAATAGAAACATGCTAAATAAATCTTGGTTTTCACACTGAAATAGTGGAAATATATTTTTTTTAACTCATTTTCGAGTCTAGCAGCACAGCATATATAGGTAGCAAAATTGCAATATAAGTTTAATGAGTTCACCAGTAATTAACCTGAATATCTCTGGCCAAATCTAAGTCAGTGTTTTTGGTTGCAAAAATTGTATCGCTTCATAGGACTGTGTACTTTTAAATATCATTTAATAGTAGAGACTTAGATATATATATATATATATATATATATATATGGTTGTTTGTTGGAGTTTTACGACCTGGCAACATCTAAGGGCATATCAGGACGGGTACCGACTTGTGACAGTGCGCACTCATGGTGACTTTATAGTGCTGCCGCACTGGGAGACCATGCCACCAGCACCATGACGTGATATTACACTCGGTCACATTATCTTGACACTGAACCAACCTTAGCCTAATAATGTTGAGCGCCTTGCTAGGAAGCGACAAGTATAACCTTTTAAGTCATTGGTTTGACTCGACCAGATTTCGAACCCATGGGTTCGAATCTCACGATCTACCAAAACGGTAGACGGACGCCCAACTCATTCGGCCATCCCGTCTGGTCAATATTATATATATATATATATATATATATATTATATATATACATATATATATATATATATATATATGCGTGTTTGTACTAAAAAGAGTGCGGGTTATATATATATATATATATATATATATATATATACACGTATATATATATATTCATATATATATATATATATGTATGCGTCTGTGTGTACTAAAAAGAGTGTCGGGTATATATATATATATATATATATATATATATATATATTATATATATATGCGTGCGTGCGTGCGTGTGTACTAAAAAGAGTGCGGGCCCGCGGTGTGGTCACCTAGTTACGGGACGCGCCCCGGGCGTGTCTGTAACGGCTGTAGTCAGGTAACCCCGCGTGACCACTTCCGGTCAGCATATCGTCTGCGCATGTTTCGGAAATGGCGCCAAATGGGACCTAACCCTGGAGGACACGAGTGCCAGGTGCCAGTGACACGACCAGCTCCAGCAGTGGCAGGGTAGTGATAAAGCTGCATAGTCAGGGGCGCACCCAGGGGGGGTTCCTGATTGCCTGGAACCCCCCCCCCCCTCCCAAAATGAGTGTTTTTAAACAAAATATAATTTTATGAATCATATAGACCTAAATTCTTTGATTAAATTTATTAAGGAACACTAGATTTTAAGATTATGTGAAAAATTGCACCAAAATGTGGGTTGTTGCACCAGAAAACCATGTAAAATATTTCCCTAAAATGGGTGTTGTTCCACCAACCCATGTGAAAAAAAATTACCCTAAAATAGGGGTAGTTTCGATCCATATTTAGAAACACACCCTAGGCAATTCCTGGGTGCCCCCCCCCCTGATAGTCCCATGGTTTTCAGTTTCTGGCATTTCTCTGCGAAAACTATATTAAACTGATTGTTATAATCTACCTCACTGTATTTTGAAGTAGCATTTATTGTAAATGGCTAAGTTGTGAGATATTTGAAGCACAAATTTGTCAAATTAGTTATGGCAAGCATGCCAAAATTCTGACACCATAGGCTTCAGCAGTAATAGGTTCTATTAAACTGTCTCGGTGTTCCTTTCTTTGTGGCAACTAATGCTTAATAAGACTAAGAGCATCATTATCTAAGTTAGATATGTAGAATCAATACTAGATAATGGTCTTTGCTTTAAAAATTTGAGTTTTCATCGGACGATGCAGCTTTATGCTAGGTACACACCTACCGTTTTTCCGCACCCACCTACCGTATACGATCAAAAACTCCCAAAAGGTCATGAGGTGTGCACTCCCCTAGCACACCTACCGATTGCGATTCACGACTTAAAACTCACTTTTAGGGCTAAAACTGCTTCCTTACGATTGCAATTCGTCATTCGAAAAATGAATCGGCCCGTTTTCAGTTTTAAGCGGGTTGGGTCGGGTCGCGAGTCTTAGTGCGTGAATCGTATACGGTAGGTGTGTACCTAGCATTAAGCATACTACCATGAACCTTTTCCACGGTGCATGCGCAGTGAGCTGCTACCAATAATACCCACCGGGTTGTTGGTGGAAGTCGTATATAAGGCCCTTTCTACAGAGCATGCGCAGTGAGCTGCTACCAATAATACCCACCACCAGAGGGCGGGTTGTTGGTGGAAATCGTATATTAGGCCCTTTCTACAGAGCATGCGGAATGAGCTGCTACCAATAATACCCACCACCAGAGGGCGGGTTGTTGGTGGAAATCGTATATTAGGCCCTTTCCCAGTGGGGCAGCACTATAAAGTCACCATGAGCGTGCACTATCACAATTCGGTACCCGTCCTGATATGACCTTAGATGTTGCCAGGGCGTAAAACTCCAACAACCAACCCACGTACACACGCCCCCTACCCTCCGTTAGTTCCTAAATGTGCCGCCAACACTGAGGCGCCAGACGGGAGGATCACTGAAGGGTGGCCGGGCTTTAAGGTGGTGACGGCGGCATTCCTGACGTGTCGAGTCGGCCTGGTGCCGGCCGCCGACATCTTGTGGTCTTCTGGCGGGCAGGGATGGGCACAACCTCCGCAAACACACGCACCACCACACACACACACACACACCTACACCACACACACACACCGCACCCACACCTACACCACACACACACACACATCGCCCGGAAGTGGAGGCGGCATTACTAATTTCACACAAGTGGCAGCGGCGATATTGTCTTACACACACACACGCACACACAACAAAACACACACGCACGTACTGGCACACATCCAAACACTCACACACTCACCCCCCCCCCCACACACACACACCCTCCCCAACACACACAAGAATATTTTAGGCCCTCAGGCAAACCTAGGTACTGGGCCCATAACCCCCCTCCGGACGCAACCCCGTGCCCCCTCCCTCACACTAATGAATGCGCAGTCACCCGTCCTGATTTGACCGTAGATGTTGCTAGGACGTGAAACCCCAACAAAGAAGCATACAAACCTTCATCATGTTCCCAAATCCCCGTCGCTAAACACCCAGACCCGTCATCTATAGGGGCGTTTCAACAGCAACAGCAACAACAACAACAACAGCAAAAACAACAAAACACTCACTACTAAAGACAGTGACCGGGCGAGGTGGTCAAATCGGTAGAGCGCAGGCTTCGCGTGCGGAAGGTGGGGAGTTCGGTTCGCGGTCTAGTAAAACCAATGACTTATCAAATTGATACTTGTCGCTTCTTAACCTGGCACTCAGCAGTAATAGGATAGGGCAAGGACTGGTTAGCTCAGTGTCAGGATAGTGTGACTGAGTGGGTGATTGGGGAATGGTGACAGTGGCCTGATTTCCCAGTGAGGCAGCACTAAAAAGTCACCATGAGTGTGCACTGTCACAAGTCGGTACCCATCGTGATATGACCTTAGATGTTGGCAGGACATAAAATTCCAACAACCAACCAACCAACTAAAGACAGACGTGATAGTGATACATCGCCGTCTGCACACCCACACACCCACACACACACCCCCACCCACCCACACACACATACACACCCACACACACACACACACCCACACACACACACACCCACACCCACATACACACACCCACACACACACCCCCACCCACACACACATACACACCCACCCACCCACCCACCCACACACACACACACCCACACCCACACACCCACACGCTCACTCTCACCCACCCACACCCACATACACACCCACACACACACCCTCACCCACCCACACACACATACACACACCCCCACACACACACCCACATACACACCCACACCCACACCCTCACCCACCCACAACCACATACACACCCACACCCCCCCACATACACATCCACCCCCCCACACACCCACCCCCACATACACCCCCACACCCCCACACACACCCCCACCAACCCACACCCACATACACACCCACACACCCACACACACCCACACCCACACACATACACACCCACACACCCACACACACACACCCTCACCCACCCACACCCACATACACACCGACACACCGACACTTTCACCTTTTGGTGACATCGAAACTAAAAGCCGTTTTATATTTCAGCCACGTACGTGTGCGGTGTCATGACTTTTTTCTCTTCTCGTGTCTCGCACTGGCCTCCTTTGTAGAGAGTTACGGTTCTGAGTTGTTGTATCTCGGCCCGGGAGGGAGAAGGGTCCACAGCGAGGAAAGGAGGAAAAACGGGTGACCACTGTCCCATATTGAGCATACCCTTGCAGGAATAGTTTCCCATTCTTTAAAGTCCTGATATTGTGTGATTTACACAGAAGTCGATGTAGATAAATTAAAAATATACTTCAAGCACTTTAATCTGTGCAAAAGATACATATATATGTGTAACTATGTCTGAACAAGAAACTACTAAAAAAATAATGGAATCTTTCCATAATTTGAGCCAATCAGAGCTGTTCTTTTCGATTGCAAATGGCCACCCCTTATGGGGGCCCCATTTGCAATTAAAAAAAAAGAACACAACACATGATTATGATAATTGAAATAAATATCATTTTATAGTTATAACAAAGTTAATGTTTATTGTCAAGTATTTCTGTTCTATAATCTATCAATAACGTGGAAAACTAATCTACTTCGCTGAGTTCTCGCGGAGACGAGAAGAGGAAAGTCTATTTCGGGCTCAAACGAGTTCAAACGTGGCTGGTTGTCCCGCTCCTTCCCGCGATGAATATGCTTATGCCGGGAGGGTGAGTGAGTGGTGGTTGACCGGTAGGTGGAGATTGTGACGTGTTTGGCTTTATTTTACACTTTATTTTACCTCGTGAGTGAGTGAGTGTGTGAGTGAGTGAGTGAGTGAGTGTGTGGACACGTTGCTCTCGGTCTAGCTCCATCTCGGTCTCTTATTCTCTCTCGCTCTCTCTCTCGCCCTCTCTCTCGCTCGCCCTCGCTCTCCCTCCCTCTCCCTCGCCCTCTCACCCTGTCACTCCTTCTCTCTCCCCCTCTCTCCCCCTTTTTCTCCCTCTCTCTCTCCCTCTACCCCCCCCCCCTTCCCCTCCCTGTGTATGAGTGTGTGGGGGAGTGAGTGTGTGAGCGTTTGTGAGTATGTGTGCGTGTGTGCGAGTGTGTTTCAATGTGTGTGAGTCTTTCTCAAGGATACCATCAAGAGAAACCTGAAGCTGAGAGACATTAAGACCGACTCATCGACGCAACTCTCACAGCAGAGAGCTAAATGGAGAGCGGCAGTCAAGTAATGAAAGCAGTCTTTGTCACATCGCGACCGACAGCATGATGATGATGATGATGATGATGAGTGTTTTCAATGTGTGTGGATTGTTTGTAAGTGTATGTAAGTGTGTGTGTGTGAGTGTGTGACTGAGTGTACGTGTGTGAGTGTGTAATTGTGTGTGTGTGTCAGAGTGTGTGACTGAGTGTGTGCATGCATGTGAGTGTGCGTGAGTGTGTGAATGTTACATGTGTGTGAGTGTGTGTGTGTGAGTGTGTGTGCGTGTGTGTGAGTGAGTGTGTGCGTGGCTATGAGTGTGTGCGTGAGTGAGTGTGTGCGCGAGGGTATGAGTGAGTGCGTGAGCGTGTGTGTGTGTAAGTGTGTGACTGAGTGTGTGTATGTGTATGAGTGAGTGAGTATGTGTGCGTTGGTGTAAGTGAGTGCGTGTAGGTGAGTCAGTGTGTGCGCGTGAAGCCCCATGCACCACACCCGTTCCCACCTGCACTCATCTGAAGGTGAAGTGGTGGGTGACAGACAGCATAGATAACATTCCTGCCTCACACGACACAACACAACCACAACCATCAAGTGACGCAACGAAAACAAACGCCAGGCCTGGAATTCGCCGACGTCACCACTGCGCGGCGCGAGTACCTAAATCTCAGTCCCCTCAGGGCAAACATCCTGCGAGTCTAGATTAGGAGTTCTATTTGGGAAGCCGGGAGAACTTCCTAGTAGGGAACCCCCGGCAGTGTAGGATCAATGGGTCACCTGACTCAGGAGTCTGAATGATGTCACGCGCATGCGCGTTTGACGGCGCCCAGCCGGGAGGGATGTCTCCCGCGCCTGTGCCCATTACGGGTTGTCGCTTAAGCCCCAGTCACACATACCCGGATCAGGGGCCGAAAGAGCCCGGACCGCCATCCGGGGTGGTCCGGGGCGATCGGGGTGATCCATGACTCGTCCGTGGCTCATCCGTGCTGACACCCCCTGATCCGGCCTGATCCGTGGCTTGTCCGGCGCCGTCCGGGCTCAGCCCCGGATGTTTTAAAATGTTTAAAACATCCGGGGCGGTCGGGGGATTTTGCGATCCGGGCTCAATCTGGCCTGATCCGGCCTGATCCAGGGGTGGTCCGGGGGTGGTCCGGGTATTTGGGCGGTGGTCCGGGGTGGACCAGGCCTGCCCGGGGGTGGTCTGGGGTCATTTTGAGCCATGGTTTGACCCGGACCATCCCCAGACTATCCAGGACTACCCTCGGCCTAGCCACGGACCACTCCCGGACTGCCCCCGTAAGACCGGGGGTGGTCCGGGATAGTCCGGGGGTGATCCGGGATAGTCTGGGGGTGGTCTGGGGCAGTCTGGGGGTGGTCCGGCCTCATCCGGGGCTGGTCCGGCCCAGTCCGGGGGCAGTCTGAGGGTGGTACGGGGCGGTCCGGGGCTCATCCGGGGCTCGTCCGGGAAAGTGTGACTGCGAGGCAAAAATCGACGAAAACAGTGATTTTAACCATGGTGCTGCGGGACAGTCCGAGCCGTTGATCCGTGGGTGGTCCGGCTCAAAATCCAGGGCTCGTCCGGCTATGTGTGACTGGGGCTTTACCATGGCAACCACTGGCAACAGGGCAATATTAAGAAATCAACGTCATGGTTTTTACAGTCCGTGTCCTGGATCCCTGCAGGTTGAATTCATGTTAATATAGTTTCTGTTTCATGAATGTACGATAGTATTGCCATTTCTTAATTTTATAACAATTTAACTTTTAATTATAATTATTTATAGATCTATTCTGTTTGATCAAGCGGCGGAATTTCAATCAAAGAAACAAACAACGATAATAAAGTTGGTCAGATCCGACTTCTGATGATGATAATAATAATGATAATTAATAATAGTGATAGTAACAGCGATACTGATATTGATAGTGGTAATACTGATAATGATGAGAATGGTGATTTGCAACGATAGTCATGGTGATAATATTGATGATGATGCTGATGATGATAATGATCCGAATGCTGATAATGCTGATGAAGATAATGATAATGACAATCTGGATGATGATAATGACAATCTGGATGATGATAATGATGATGGTGACTATGATGATGATGAAAACAATGAAAACAATAATGACGATGATATCGGTGATAACGGTGATAATCCTGATAGTAAATAGTACAGCACACATTTAGTAAAAGAGGATGTAGGAGTTCGGGCCCATGCACCACGTGACCTCAGTTATCACGTGACTCTCCACATGACCGATACGCTCTCGTCCCTCACAGTTCTGACTTCTTGACACATCCGAATAACTCACCAACACTGCGGGGATCGACCCCTCTTTGTATTGCTCACCAAAAAGATTCCCCCCACAACAAATAAATCCCCCACAAAACAGAACCAAGTGCCTTCTACAGAAACAACGAGAATTAAAAAGAACTAATGACAACTGACGAGTACTGAGGATGCCTAACGAGAACTATCGAGAACTACCGAGAACTAACGAGAACAACCGAGAACTGCAGAACTAACGAGAACTAACGAGAACTAACGAGAACTAACGAGAACTAACGAGAACTAACGAGAACTAACGAGAAGCTCCAGTCAGACAGAGGGGGGGGGGGGGGGGCATGTGGAGTGCATGCCTTCATGTATCTTGTTTTGTTTGTTGTTGTTTTACATCTTATCAGCAGCTAAGGTCATATCAGAATGGGTAGTGACTTGTGACAGTCCGCACTCATGATGACTTAATAGTGCTGTCCCACTGGGAAATCAGGCCACCAGCACCATGACCAAATATCCCACTCAGTCACATTATCCTGACACTGAGCTAACCAATCCTTGTCAGGCTAGGAATTGACAAGTATCAATTTTGTATGTCATTGGCTTGACTCGACCGGGAATGGAACTCCACGATCTCTCGCATAGGATGCCTGCACTCTCCCGACTCGGCCACCGTGTCCTGTCGTCTTTGTCAACTGTGCTGCGTGTGGTTTCAGTTCCTGGGCCCCAATTGACAATATTCACAACATATGCAACATCTGACAGCGATAACGAACACTACGGCTGTGGGACCGTTGCCACAGCACATACAAAAGCTGTGGAAATTACTAACTTTGAAATGCATGAATGTGAGTCAAATTTTGGGATATTTTGAAAATTCCAAAAGTATATTGCTTTTCGGTCAATGGAGCTTCCAAGAAAAATAAAATGTTCATGGTTTGGACCCTTTTGACAATTTTAGGAGGGTACCAAACTAGTCAGTCACAATTAATACACAATATTCACAATGCATTCGACATCTGGCGGCAACGCCGAACACTACCGTTGCGGGACCGTGACCACGGCGCATGCGTGGTAATATCCGCTATTGACGCTATTCACTCCATGGCCATGTTGAAACCAGACCTATCATTTTAATGCCGAGTGCCAGGCTAGGAAGCGACAAGTATCAATTTGATAAGTCATTGGTTTGACTCGACTGGGAACCGAACTCCAGACCTTCCACACGTGAGGCCTGCGCTCTGATAATGATTTCATTTATTTTATTTTGATTCGATTTTATTAGCTCACAGGGAGTGAAAACAACAATATAGTACATGTTTAGAATGTAAAGCAAATAGCAACTCAAAATGTTGTGTTCCTCCAAGCAACAATGTTATTGTTAAATAATTTGTTTTACACGTATGCGTAGTGTCATTGGGGGTGGGGGTGAAAATGGGAAATGTTGCGACTAGAGCATTATATGGTAACTAATGAGGTATACAGGTATTGCAGGTATAGCAATACCTCAGGGAGTTTGACGCCCCTGTCTTGCAGAGTTGTAAACCACTGCCTTGTGGTACAGGTCCTTGACAGAACCGAAGGCTAAGGGAGCAAACCCTAAGCAGAAAACCATGTCACTGTGGCAGCATTAAGGGCGGTTGATGTATGGAACTCCCAACATCTCCTGACCAGCCACTGCAAGGACAAATAGTTTTGCGCCTGTCTTGACATGTTCTTGCCGGTGTGAAACCTCTATTTGCTCCCCGAGAGAGTGCCGCTGGTAACTTGCAAAAGCCAGCAGCACTTCAACACTTTTGCAGGCAGCTTTCATGAAATGTACAGAGGAGGATGGCCAAGGCTAGCACATCTTTCGGCCGACTATGCCAGAGACTCTGGAACAACCACCATGTGTCCATTCGGGTCAAAGGTAAGATCTACCGTGCAATCATGCTATCCACCCTACTATACGGAGCGAGGCCTGGACAGTGTACAGACGGCAGGTGAAAAAGCTGCATGCCTTCATGATGCGACATCTGCGTTCAATCATGAGGCTAACCTGGAAGGACAAAGTGACGAATAAGGAAATATTCGAACGGATGGGGCTGCTCTCTATGGAAGATCTTCTGATCAAAAAGAATCTCCGGTGGACTGGACACCTCATGAGGATGCCATCAGACAGGCTACCAAAGCAGATCCTTTATTCCCAACTGTCTTCTGGCTACAGAAAGAGAGGGCGCCCCCGTCTACGGTTCAGGGATACCATCAAGAGAAACCTGAAGCTGAGAGACATTAAGACCGACTCATGGACGCAACTCTCACAGCAGAGAGCTAAATGGAGAGTGGCAGTCAAGTAATGAAAGCAGTCTTTGTCGCATCACGACCGACAGCATGATGATGATGATGAAATGAGGATTTTTTTTATGGCCGCTTCCAACTCGTGCCACCACACACCTTTTTTCGACGGCTCGGCAAAATACTACCATTTATCATATAAAAACGTTGTTTAAACCAAAGTCAGTTAATCCAAATTATTGGTTAATCCGAACAAAATTGTCGGACCCCAGGCCACTTCTGGTATGGTTAAACCAAACTTTCATATTGTTATAAGGTCATCTGAGACCCCACCGACTTTTGTATATGATAAATGGTAGTATTTTGCAAGGCCAGTGAAAAAAGTTTGCATTAACCGATCGTTTAGTTTAACCGAGCTTGGTTTAACAGGGTTATACTGTATATACGTAAAAAAAACAATAACTAAAGTGTCCACATACATTGTAGATTACATTCATAATGCACCCATGTTTTTGCCAAAGCCAAGTCAAAGTCGAATCCAAAGCTTGGTTAAACCAATGATCGCTTAATCCAAACAAATTGATAGGGTCCCTTCAAGTTTGGTTTAACGGGGTTATACTGTATACCGTAAGCTAGCGCTACCTGGCAGGACAAAGTCTCCGGTATAATGTTCCTTGCCTAGAGTGCATCAGGGGATTTCCACGTCTAGACTCTCGTAGGCGAAATTCAATCTTTAGTGAGCTATTTAGGTACAGAAGTATAAGAATAAGAAACACCCATTTGTGTTCATAAGAGGTAGATAATGGATACCTGTCCAACGTTAAATGTAATTTCACAAAGTAGAATACATGGGTGCGTGCGGGTACGTGTTGATGAATGGGGGTGGATGTGGGGATGTGGTGTGGGGTCCTGTGGGGGGTGGGGGGTGTAAAGGGTGAGTCGGTGGGGGTATGTAGCAGAGATGGGGGTGTGTGAAGTGTGGGGTGTGGAGATGGGGGTTTGTGGGGGTGGGCATCGGCCGAGGTTTTTTCTTGAAGATTTATACTGCCTATCATAGATAAGTCTGAATAGACTTGTTTTCACCATTAGAGAGTTTTTCAAACTAGCCTACACTTTTACCGACCCAAGGGATTTTTTAACCTCCCACACCACATAGACATGGTATGAGTGCAACTTGCCTATGATGACGCTGTAAGTTATAGACAGTGGTGGAAATCCAAATTGGCAGTGGTGGGGGGCACAGGGAATTGAACCAGTGACCTTCAGATTAGGAATCCGAACTAGAAAAAAGTCTGACACTCTAACTACTCTGCCACAGAGAACACCAGAGGTTGTGTTGTGTTCTTTGTTTCGGGATGTCGGGTGGTGGATGGTTGGTTGTGTGGAGCGGGTGGGGAATGGGGAGGGAGTGTTTGTTGGGGTTTTTCTTACTCAAGTTACATCAGGACCGGCAGGGAACTTGAGACCTGACACTCATGGCGACTATATAGTGCTGCCTCACTGGGATACCATTCACTTGCTGTCCGGACCACACTTCGTCCACACTTCTTTGATCTCCTCTCAGCTGGCCCCCCACTTCATTGGTTATGTCTGAAAAGAATTTCAGAAGGGGGAGCCGGCCAGCATTTCACTTTCTGCCTCTTACTCCGTCCGTGTTTCCAGCTCGCCAACTGGTCACTACAGAGCAAGGACACATGGCCCTCTGACTCAACTCTCCTCATTTCTCTTTCCTATATACTACCAATTTTTCTTCTTTTTCTCCCGGGCTTACTTCTCACCCTGATCAAGGGAGTTGATTGCTTTGGTGGGGCCCTGTTCCTTTTTCACTGTTTCACTTTGTTCTTGCCTGCAGATCCCACCTTTTCCCATCCCTTCCTCCTGAACCATCGGCTACTGGACGCGAGTGCACAACTACAATCGAACCGGTGATCCGGTACCGCTCCAATGACTCATCATTATTGTTGCAAATTACCCCCCCCGGCTTCTACAACCACCCCACGTGAAGTTAAATCTTCATTCCGAAGAACAGACCAATTTATCAGTGCCGTTCAATATTGCTGCAGTGCTGCAGCCTGTAACCGTCAAGGTTACGAACCACCCAAGAGTCAGAAAGAGTTACCATGCCTCGGGCACCATCATCAGATATCACACACACAGTCACATTAATTATCCTGACATTGAGTAAATGTAAATGTCAAACTTTTAAATCATAACTTTGAATCTGTCTGGGTTCGAACCTGGGGTTTGAATTCCATGACTTCGACAAAACAGGAAGTGGGCACGCAACTCATTCGGCCATCCTATCTGGACTAAATAGAGGTTGAACACCAAACTTACTGAGCTAGGCTACGTTTGAAACTAGTAATTCCCACAGCACTGGCCCTATGACAAGGCTGCTAAACAAACCTATAGAAAAAGTATCAAATGGCTGGATTATAGATGTAGTCACATGATTAAACAGCTAAATATATTGTTCAGATGCTTACCTATCTAGTATCATAGACCACTATTTTCTAAGGTTCAAAATGTAATCAATCAAATAGGTTTATAGATATTACAAGCTAAATCGAGAACATCTAGTCGGAACCATCTTGGTGGTTTTTTTCATTCTCTCTGAGTTGCTCCACTGTACACCAATATAGTTTTTTGTAACTGTGTGCTGGGACAAGGACCTACACAGTTTGATTCATCATACTAAGGCAGTTTTTGCTCAGATTTAGGCTGAATTGTCATTCACCCTTTTCTGGATAAGGGGGGGGGGGTGCTTTTTTTTGTTCATATCTAGGTTGAACCGAGGGTGCTGTATCTGACGCCTGTCTCCTATAGAGGGCGCGCAAATCGCGCTATTTATATGGGGGAATTATCACCAACATTTTTGTAACAGCTGGCCATAATTCCAGGCACACCTCCATGAGAAATGTCAAATAATGCGAGTATATTTTTGCTGATTTTTGTTTCTTCTTGTTGCTTGGCTATTATTAGTCAAGTTAAAATGTTTAATTAAATTAAATTAAAGGACAAGTACTACGGGCCATTGACAATGCAATGTCAGCTCCACTCCTTTCTGAATGACGTCAGTTCTATTCCTGGCTGAGGTTACCATGGGGATTCCCCCAATTTGTGCGCGTTCAGTTGCGCAATAATGAAGTGCAGCTTGACTTCCCGGTGTCGCAGTTTCCGTGGTCCATCAGTGGCCGTGAGCAATTTTAATACAGAAAAAGTGAAATATCTCTAAAAGCATACCACCTAGAAACAAAACGCTTGGTATACATATATAAAACATCTTTACCAAATAGATTATATTAAATTTATAAGGTTAGGGGTCTTGATTTCTATTAATTTTGAATAAAACTAATGTTTTGCACTGCGCGTACCGTCAAACTCAAGGCATTGTCAATGGTCGTGAGCAATCTTCATACAGAAAATACAGAAAAAGTGAAATATCTCGAAAACCACACCACCTAGAAACAAATCGCTTGGTACACATATAGAAAAGATCTTTACCAAAAACAGTATATTAAATTTATAAGGTTAGTGACGATGCTGTTCAATTTTGACGCATGCGCAGAAGTGATGCATAGCGCGGAAACTGGCGGATGGCGGAAACTGCGACACCGGCAAACACTAGCCACACTTTTCACTGTCGCCCCATCTCCGAGCCCGAGGCAGTGCGTGCAATGAGCACTACCTGGCGTCCTCATGAACAATCCACAATCCGCCAGGTAACATTGCGTTTAGTTCTTATCTTGTTTCTAAGGAGGACGGAGGCTGTCACCACACACCGGGGTGTTGTGGAAACATTCACATGCACAGCGAAATCACTGATAACATTGGACAACAAATACAGTCACGGCATCAGTCCAAAGATGCTATCATAGTCTAGTACTAGTAGTAGTAGTACTAGTATACGGTATAACATAGTACTATTAGTAGAATCTTAGCTCAGCCAACTATCCTCATCAATTATCGAATTAGTCCTAATGACTCAGTTTTAAAAGTATGAGTATATCATTCATATATAAATATATAGTTTTACATATATATAAATATATAATTTATGCATATATATATAAAAATATAATTTCTTTTACATATATAAATATAAAATGTTTACATATATAATATAGTTGTTACATATATATAATCTTTACATTTACACGTTATAAATATATAATTTGTACATCTATATATATAAATTTTACATATATATATAAATACATCATTTCTTACACATACATATGTATATGTACATATTTGAAATGTGCATCTATTCACACAAATTTACCTGTATTTACACACATTTCGCGCTGCTGATACAAATGTGCCTGTATTTATACAAATTTACATATATTCACACAAATTTCTCAGTATTCATACAAGTTTGACTGTATTTACATAAATGTCCGAATATGTTACACAAGTATCCCTGCATTCACACAGATTTGCAAGTATTCGTTTAGAATTCCCAGTATTTATTGATCAATTTTGCTGACATATTTACACACCTGTTTCGATATTTCATGCAGCGTCTACACAACACTTTTATTTTCGTGCGAATATCCATCGATTAGTTGGTGATAATTGGGGGTCCCTCTGATAGGCGAACAGACCGACAGACAAAAAAACAGACAGACAAACAGACAGACAATACGTGAGAATTTACCCAGGTGAGAACATGGTGTGAACGAGGGATTGCTATTCCTACTGCGAGGTCAGAGGTCAGATGTGCCAACCCGAGGGGCTGGCCTGGTTACACTCGCCAACAATTAAGCTTTTGTTTGTTTCGACTTGAAAGCATGTTTGATGCCGCATCATTGCTACTACTGTTTGTAATAACACCGGTATGAATACTGATTCTATGTGTGCATATTCTTACTAAAGGCTGAATGTATATATACTTTTATACACACATACATATATATAAATATATACAGTACAACCCCGTTAAACCAAGCTTGGTTAAACCAAACGATCGGTTCATCCAAACTTTTTTCGGTGGCTCGGCAAAATACTACCATTTATCATATAAAAAAGTTGGTTGAACCAAAGTCGATTAATCCAAACTATCGGTTAATCCAAACAAAATTGTCGGGCCCCAGGCCACTTCCGGTATGGTTAAACCAAACTTTCATGTGGTTATAAGGTCATTTGAGACTTTTTGTATATGATAAATGGTAATATTTTGGCGGGCCACCAAAAAAAGTTTGGATTAACCGATCGCTTGGTTTAACTGAGCTTGGTTTAGCTGAGTTATACTGTATATACATAAAAAAACAATAATCAAAGTGTCCACATATATTGTATATTGCATTCATAATGCACCCACATTTTTGACAAAGCCAAGTCAAAGTCGAAGCCAAAGCTTGGTTAAACCAATGATCGGTTAATTCAAACACATTTCTAGGGTCCCTTCAAGTTTGGTTTAACAGGGCTATACTGTGGTACCAAGTACTAAGAACCGGCGGTGGTGGCGCCACCATAGCCCAATAGAACGCAGTTTATGGGCCAACCTGCTGGCTGGTCTTGTATTGGCTAATAAACCAGAATATAAGCGTGTACAGTAATACACAATAATCGACCTCATACCGAACATTTATACCCGTATATCCATATACCAGCTATATATATAAATATTTATATCTAAATCGACGGACCTTGGAACCGATTTAAAATGGTCGATTTAGGTAAGTGGTCGGTTTAGGGAGTTTAAATTTGTTTTCGTTACAATGGTTTTGTATGGGCGATTGTTTGGAACCTAAATAAAACGAGCGATATAGCGGAGTGGACGATCTGTAGAGGTGGTCTATTAGAGAGGTTTTACAGTACATATTAGGGTAAGCAGGTATTGCAGGTATTGCAATACCTCAGGGAGTTTGACGCCCCTGCCCTGCAGAGTTGTAAACCACTGCCTTGTGGTACAGGTTCTTGACAGAACCGAAGGCTAAGGGAGCAAACCTTAAACAGAAAACCATGTCACTGTGGCAGCATTAAGGGCGGTTGATGTATGGAACTCCCAACATCTCCCGACCAGCCACTGCAGGGACAAATAGTTTTGCACCTGTCTGGACATGTTCTTGCTGGTGTGAAACCTCTATTTGCTCCCCGAGAGAGTGCCGCTGGTAACTTGTAAAAGCCAGCAGCACTTCAACACTTTTGCAGGCAGCTTTCATGAAATGACATCACTCTCACAGCAGAGAGCTAAATGGAGAGCGGCAGTCAAATAATGAAAGCAGTCTTTGTTGCATCATGACCGACAGCATGATGATGATGATGATGATGATGACAGTACATATATATATATAACATAAACACATACACTCCAAACTGCAATATATGTTTGGTGAGTGTACCAGTAGCGAAATTGGATAGATAGAATTAAATCTAGGCACATATTTTTTGTTTTGGAAATTTGATGTTTCGTCGCATTATGCAGTGTTAAAATCACCATTAAAATGCGTCCTGGTAACATAGTGAAGGACATAGTGAAGTGAATGATGCTGGTTGGCTTATGGCTGGTGACAATATTCACCCGTACAGGGCACCGTGGCCGAATCGGTAGAGCGCGGGCCTCGCATACTAGAGATCGAGAGTTTGGTTCCCGGTCGAGTCAAACCAATGACTTATCAAATTGTTACTTGTCACTCCACAACACACCGCTCGAAACAGGATGGCCGAATGAGTTGAGCTTCCGTCTCCCGTTTTGGTAGATCGTGGGATTCCAACCCATGGGTTCGAGCTCTGGTCGAGTCAAACCAATGACTTAAAAATTGATACTTGTCGCTTCCTAACCAGGTGCTCAGCATTATTAGGATAGGGCAAGGACTGGTTTGCTCAGTGTTAGGATAATGTGACTGAGCAGGATTTCAGGTATTGGTGCTGGTGGCTTGGTCTGCCAGTGGGGCAGCACTATAAAGTCACCACGAGTGTGCCCTGTCACAAGTCGGTAGCCGTCCTGATATGACCTTAGATGTTACCAGAACGCAAAACTCCAACAACCAACCAATCCCACCGTCCGGTCACGATGTGTGTCATAGCTACGAACTGCGTCAGATCACACATTCTAGAAAGCCTTTTAAATGCACCCCCACACCCTCACACACCCTCAAATACACACGCTACAGTCTCAGCAGTTTCTCTAGGTAAAGGAGACCGGAAATAGTTGAGCGTCGCATAAGAGACGGTACGTTTTACCCGATTAAAAGTAGATTGTTAACCCGATAAAACACACACACTCCAAAAACATGCACCGACAAACCATGCAATACATACACACCATACAATACATATACAAACCATACAAACTATACAATACACATACAAACCATACAATACACATATAAACCATACAGTATATACAAGTCATACAAATACACCGACAAACCATACAATATACATACAAACCATACAATACACATATGAACCATACAATATATATACAAGCCATACAATACACTGACAAACCATACAATATACATACAAACCATATAATATACATAAGCCTTACAATACATATACAAACTATACAAACTATACAATATACATACAAACCATGAACTACATATAAGCCATACAAAACATATACAAACTATACAATATACATACAAACCATACAATACACATATAAACCATACAATATATACACAAGCCATAGAATACACTGACAAACCATACAATATACATACAAACCATACAATATATAAGCCATACAGTACATATAGAAACTATACAATATACATACAAACCATACAATACACATATAAACCATACAATATATATACAAGCCCTACAATACACCGACAAGCCATACAATATGCATACAAACCATACAATATACATAAGCCATACAATACCTATACAAACTATACAATATACATACAAACCATACAATTTAAATATAAACCATAAAATATATATACAATCCATACAATACACTGACAAACCATACAATTTACATACAAACCATGCAATACACCTACAAACTATACAATATATATACAAACCATACAATATCCATACAAACCATAAAATGCACCTACAAACCATAGAATGCTCCTACAAGCCATACAATACACCGACAAACCATACAATATCCATACAAACCATACAATACACCTACACACCATACAATATACATCCAAACCAAACAATACACCTACAAACAATAGACTGCTCCTACAAGCCATACAATACAACGACAAACCATACAGTATCCATACAAACCATACAATACACCTACAAACCATAGAGTGCACCTACGAGCCATACACTACACAAACAAACCATACAATACACAAACAAACCATACAATACCCATACAAACCATACAATACACCTCTACAGTCACTGACCAGACAGGATGACCGAATCAGCAAGAGAACTGGCTGGCTTCCAGTGTGGGAGCTTGTGGGTTCGAACCTGGACCCCACCGAGTCAAAACAATAACTGAGCAAATTTTTACTTGTCGTGGCCTAGCCTGGTACTCGACATTAAATTGACAGGGCAAGGAGTAGTTTATTCTGTATCAGGATAATGTGACTATGGGGGATATCAGGTCGCCTGGTCTTCCAGTGGGGCAGTACTATAAAGTCGCCATGAGTGCACACTGTCACACGTCGGTACCACTCCTGATATAACCTTTGATGTTGCCAAGATGTCAAACACCAACAAACAAAACAATGCTTACTGCTTTATTCAACCCAACAATTTTACAACTTGAGTACATAGGCAGCTGTTTTAAATAAGCCACTTGTTAAAAATAAAATTTAAAAAACAGGGCAGAATGAATCTCCTAACTTCTAACGCATTCCTCATCTGTTCTTGGGTCTTTTTAAATAAGCAGCCCCAGTGTGTGCCTCAGTCCTTCCATCCTACTGCAACACTGATACCATATCAGTCTACTCACACCCACCCACATCTACAGCTACACTCATACTCATAGTCATAGTCATACCCGCAACCTTTACACCGACACCCTCATGACCAGACAGGATTGTCGAATGAGTTGAGCGTCCGCCTCCTGTTTTGGTAGATCATGCGATTTGAACCCTGCTCGAGTCAAACCAATCAATAAAAAATGTATACTTTTAACTTCCTAGGCAGGCACTCAGTATTATTAAGATAGGACAAGGAATGGTTGGCTCATTGTCAGGATAATGTGACTGGGTGGGATATCATTATCAGGTCATGGTGCTTGTGGCTTGGTCTCACAGTGGGGCAGCACTATAAAGTCACCATGAATGTGCACTGTCACAAGTCTGTACCCATCCTGATATGACCTTAGATATTGCAAGGACATAAAACTCCAACAACCAAACCAACCCACACCCTCATTCCCCATCCCTCCTTAGCCCCAGCATAACTCCTACCACTCCTAGCACACCCTCACTACCACCACAGCCACCTCACCACCGCACCTTACCCCACCCCGACATCTACTTTCCGCACACCACCATAACTCACACCACCACCACCACCAACCCCCCACCCCACCCACCCTCCGCGCAGCCTCGCCCCGCCCCGCCCCGCCCCGCCCCGCCCCGCCCCGCCCCGCCCCGCCCCGCCCCGCCCCGCCCCGCCATTCCCAATCTGTGTTATCCACAGAATATAAGGAAGTACATCACGTGCATAACACAGACACTTGCTATCCGGACCGCACTTCGTCCACACCTCTCTCTATCTTCTCTCCGCTGGCCTTGCTCCTCCTTGATATGACTGAAAAGAGTTCCAGGAGGGGGAGCATTTCACTTTCTACTCTTACTCTGTCCATGTCTTTGGCTTGCTGGATGGTCGCCATAGAGCAAATAGACATGGTCCTTTGAGTCAACTCTCCTCATTTCTCTTTCCTAGACTCTACCCCCCCACCTCCCAGGCATACTTCTCCCCCTGACCAGGGAAGTTTTGTGCTTGGGTGGGGCCCTTTACCTTTAAGTTTCTCTTGCTTTGTTCTCGTTGCTGGAACCACTGGACCCATCTTTACCCGCCCTTCCTCGAAAACCCTTGCTACTGTCTGCTGGATACAAGCGCTGTGCTACCGCCAGATCGGAGATTCTGGACCGCCCCAATGACTCATCATTTAATCATTGTAAAGACATCCCCCCAGCTTCTACAACCGTCCCACCAGAAGATTATTCTTCAACCAAAGATTGGGCCGATTTATCGGAGCCTCTCTATAATGTTGCAGTTCTTCAACCGGTAACCGTCATAAGGTTACAAACAACCCAGTATCTCTCTCTATCTGCATAACACACAAAGGGTAAATATTTTTAACACCACTTGTGTGCACAAGCCGGTATCCAATGACCTTCGATTTGCGTAAATGTCACTTTTTGTTTGGTAGCAAGGACACTACACGCTTTGCTTTGCAAGGGCAATTAAAAATACTGTTAACCAGTTTTGCGTATATAAAATACAGTTAAATGTCACAACCCACCAATGTGTAAACGATGTGCTTTTCTTTTGGACAAATCAGAGAAGCTTGTCTGTGTATGCATTACTGGAAACTAATACTAGTGAGCATTACAGTCCTATTCCCATACGGGTATTCCGATTTCCGAGTTCTGCAGATCCCTTAGAAAGAACTGAAGCTGTGACTGATATGCCAGGTCACAGTTTCAACATACATGGCGGAAGGTGGGAGAGGTGGCAAACACAGATAGACGAAGTTGTATTTTAGCTAATGTAAAATATTCGCTAGGACAATTTCACTACAATCTACGTTAGAAACAAATGTATGACAAAAACCCTACATACTCTGGTCATCAGGACACATGTGGTTAAAGGCCCTGTCACATTACGGCGTATGGCGGGAGTGTATTGAAAACCTACGTCGAAAATGGGAAAAAGCTGCGCGTGCCACCCCACGTACACCTTTGGTGACCTATCGGGTGTTTTTGAGCTTATGCATAACCTATGAGGAGCATACGAGGAGCGTACTGTGACATTTTTTGACGGTTTTGATTGGCATATGGAACATATGCGTAGCGTATGCATAGCGTATGCATAGCGTATGCATAGCGTATGAGCGTATGAGTAGCGTATGAGTCAAGATCGATGTCAAGACCTATGGCATATGCTTGGAATACGCTGTGCATACGCTGTGCATATGCTGTGCATACGCTAGGAGTATGCTCCCATACGTAACTCGTAGGTTATGCGTACGCTACATATGCTAGAGATACGCCGGTGACGCAAGTTGAGCGTATGTGTAACCTATGCCGGCGCACCCCTAGCATATGAGGAGCATACACCGGCATACGAGGAGCGTACACTGGCGTTCAAGGAGCGTACACCGGCATATGAGTAGCATATGAGTAGCGTATGAACCATACGCTCCCATAGGTCGAGATTCTTTTAGCATGCACAAACAAATTTGGACGGACGGACGGGAGAAAGCGTATGGCGGCGTACAATGCCATAGGCCGGCATAGGCTGGCACATGACAGCCTATGCATAGCGTATGCGTAGCATATGCATAGCATATGCGTAGCGTATGCATAGCGTATGGCGGCGCATGCCGACGTATATGACGTAACGCGCCTACGCCGCCGTAAGCTCCCGCAAAAAACCCTAATGTGACAGCCCCGTAAGGATGCAAATAAGTTGTAATTATAAGGCTTATAGCGAAAGAGAGGGATTGGATTCGGAGTGGTACCAACCCCAACTTCCGGTTTGTAAGGTGAAGCTGGAACCCGGCATGCTTCAGTCCTTAAAGCCCCTGTCACACATCACCGGATTGAGCAACGGACATAATTGTCTAGTCCGGTGGTGTTTGGGCATCAAAATGTATTAAAATGTGTCAAAATGTTGCAATATAGGGTCAAAGGCCGCTGGACGAACAGACATGAAACAGACATGAACGGATAGCCAACAGATAAAACAAACTCAAACCGGACAAGAACCATAGACATCAATCCGGTGGCATCCATTCCAAGTTTTGTGCATGTTCAAAACTTGTACGGACACAAACCGGACTATCAACGGACTTTGTTCGGTTTCTTTCCATTTCCTCCAATCCGGTGATGTCTGACAGCCGCTTTATACCCGTCATAAAGTTTCACAATCCAATGAAACCATACAAATTTCGAAACCAAAGCCCTTGCACTGACACACTTATTAAAGCTACAATTTTGTAAGACATTGGTTTGACTTGACCGGGATTCCAACTCTTGACCTTCCGCAAGGGAAGCCTGCGCTCTACCGATTCAGCCACCACGTCCGGTCATAAAATGTACTTTGAATTACAGTAGAGTAGGGTATAAATTGCGAACCTGATGTAGCTGACGTATGTGATGTATAAGCGTTATGCGAGTATAAAGGCACGAAAGGGATTATATGTTTTTTTTACTACCTTATTATTGATGGGATGGCTTACTTGATGTATGCCCCCCCCCCCCCCTTCAAACCATGTGACCGGTGCACACTTCTATCCTGCACGGTACACTGTCACTTGGGCCTTATATATATATACGGTAAAACCTCTCTAACCGACCACCTCCACAGATCAACCACTCTATAATACATATACAAACTATACAAACTATACAATATACATACAATCCATATCGATCTCTTTATTTGGGTCCCAAACAATCACCCATACAATACCATTGTAAAAAAAAAATTAAACTCCCTAAACCGACCACCTCCCTACATGGACCATTTAAAGTCGGTCCCATGGTCGGTCGATTTAGAGAGGATTTACTGTATATACTAAGCCAACGGATTATGCAATTTTAATGTTACAATGTTGAAATTAAAGATCACGGCCAGTGTAGGGAGAGTCAACTAAGTGCTGAGATTAAAGCTGCATGGTCCGATGAAAACATCAAATTTTCAAAACCAAAACAATTATCTAGATTGGATTCTACATATCCAACTTAGATACTGGTGCACTTATTAATCATTTATTGTCAAATATAAGGAAATACAGCGGCAATTTAATATATATTGTTACTGTAAAAGCCTATGGTGTTAGAGTTTGGGCAAGCATGTCAAAATCAAATTTAGCATGTTTGTACTTCAAATATATCATAAGTTAGCCATTTAAAATAAAAGTTACTTCAGACTAAGGTAAGGTAAATTATAATGATTAACCTAATATATTTATCTACGAAAATAACAGAAACTCAAAACCATCGGACTATGCAACTTTAACTGAGGAGGGGGGGGGGGGGGACAACAGTTCATGGTCCAGTGCACATTCTCCCGGTAGAAAGGACTGGCTTCTGAAACTACAAGTGACGGGGCGGTGGTAATGTGTGTGTGTGTGTGTGTGCAGGGACTCTAGTGAGTGGAAACCACTGGAGAGTAGAGTGCAGCCTGCATGAATGAACCAGCAAAGGGCTTGGTGTAAAGGTAGGAAGTCCGGTGATGGGGGTGGGGGGTGGGGTGCTAGGGGAGGGGGGTGGAAGTTGAGGGTGGGTGGGAAGGGTCGAGAGCTGCGTGATGACGAATACTGTTACTAGGGTTAGTTCCCGACAGGCTTCATGGTTGGATGGAAGGCGCAAGAGCCAATCACAGGGCGGCTTACATCCCTTGTTGGGTCATTTGAGGCATGCTGATTGGATGGGGTGTCGGTGAACGCTGGCCGGTGTGAAACGTTATGTGTGTTTGTGTGTGTGTGTGAGGAAGGTGTCGGTGAGTGTGGGAGTGGGTGTGAGAGTGGGAGTGGAAGTGGCAGGGTGAGGGGTGAAGGGTGTGTCGGGGTTGGATCTGGGCGGTATATACAATTTTTGGATTGGCATTTCCGTGGTTTTTCGCTTTAACTCTTCATACAGACACTTAGAATCACATAGATACACACACGCATATATATATATATATATTATATATATATATATATATATATATATATTTATATATAAATATATATATATATGAAATATATATTTTATATATATATACATATATATATTATATATATACATATATATATTATATATATATTTTATATTTATGTGTGTGTGTATGTGTGTATATATGTGATTCTCAGTGTGTGTATGAAGAGTTCAGGCGAAAAACCACGGAAATGCCAATCCAAAAATGTAGTTGAAATTTGTTTTAATTCACCTAACAATAATTTTAATTCTCACCAATTCTACTTTTTATGTGATCACATGGAGCAATGAACAAAAAAAAGAAGGAATACAATAACAACAAACTTTTTGAAGGTTTGATTTCAACTTCAATGTTTATCTACATTTTTGTATTGGCGTTTACGGGATTTTGCGCCTGAATTTGGGTCCCAAACGATCGCCCATGCAATACCATTGTAACAATTAAAAAAACTCCCTAAACCGACCACCTCCCTAAATGAACCATTTAAAGTCGTTCCCATGGTCGATCGATTAAGAGAGGTTTTACTGTATATATATATACAATATATATACATATATATATATATATATATTTATATATATATATATACAGTAAAACCTCTCTATACCGACCCCTCCACAGATCGACCACTTCCCTATATCAATCGCTTGATTTGGGTCGCAACATAACCAGCAAAAAGGGCTTACTTTTCTAACCCTCTAAACTGACCGCCTTCCTAAATGGACCACTTAAAGTCGGTCCCATTGTCGGTCGATTTAGAGAGGTTTCACTGTACTCCATATATATAAAATAGGCTACGGCTCAAGAGGATACAATAAAGAGACGAGATGAGGAGTGGCGGAAGTCTACTTTTATTTCAGAGGCCCATATGGCCAAGCAATACACAGCCCTACCTAGAAAAAAATATTTAAAAGAATTCGGAGCTCATGTGATCGTGACGTGCGCTGGCTGGGCTATGGCTACATGGAAGTGGCGCCAGCCAGGTGGAGCTGGTTCTGGCCCGCAGCAAATATCAATAAATAAATAGGACGTACATAATAAATAAGGAGGAATTAATTAAAGTACGATAAAACTGGATAGGATATAAACTCTGCCCCTTTATATTCATATAATAAATTATATAGCACATATATAAATATATATATATATATATATATATATATGTAGTGGTATGCACTGACCTCTCAGGCAAGTAACCACATAGACAGGTAGGCGTGGGTAGTGTGTTGATATCAGGGAGCCTAGGTGGTGTAATGGTTAGCACACTGGCCCAGAATGCAAAGAGATGTGGGTTCGAGTCCCGCTCTAGGCGCAATATTTCCCATTTTCATCACCCCCATGACACTAGTTGCCGTGACCATGATCCTGTACAAGCTTTGCGCTGTATGGTTGTTGAACCTACCCTGTGTATGTATGTGTTAGTGCATTGCCTGTATGTATGTAATTGTAAGCATTAAAAGACTTACAATTCCAGGGGGACGAGTGTAGTGGTCTGCACTGACCTCTCAGGCAAGTAACCACATAGACAGGTAGGCGTGGGTAGTGTGTTGATATCAGGGAGCCTAGGTGGTGTAATGGTTAGCACACTGGCCCGGAATGCAAAGAGATGTGGGTTCGAGTCCCGCTCTAGGTGCAATATTTCCCATTTTCATCACCCCCACGACACTTTATATATATATATATATATATATATACATATATATATGCCAGTACTCACGGTTCGTCGCGTCCACCGCTACCGGAGCGCCACATAGCGGCAGGCGGTGTCGGGCACGGACGCATGCGCACAATACGGACACACCTGGTGTGGCGACTTACTGGTGTGAACCTAATAGAGAATCACCAACCGGAATAACTCCCCCCACTTCCCCCCCTCACCCTCACCCCCCCCCCCCCTCACCTCCACCCAACTCAAACCCTCCACCCTGCCTCCCCCTACGAACTTTATTACACGGAACCCAGACTCCACACCACTTCTACGTGTGCGGAGACAGACATAAAGAAAGACTGTGAGACGGAGAGACAGGCTCTTTCACTTTACTATCCAGGCCTCATTTCGTCCACACCTCTTCTTCTCCTCTCCGCTGTGCCTCTCTCCTCCTTGGTTATGTCTGAAAAGAGTTCCAGGAGCGGGAGCCGGCCACCATTTCACTTTCTACCTCTTACTCCATCTGTGTCTCTGGCTCGCCGGCTGGTCACCATAGAGCAAAGACACAGCCCTTTGACTCAACTCTCCTCATTTCTCTTTCCTCTATACTACCCTTTCATTTTTTTTCTTCCGGGCTTACTCCTCCCCCTGATAAAGGGAGTTGTTTTCTTGGGTGGGGTCCTTTTCCTTTTTCGCTGTCTTGCTTTGTCCTCACTGCTGAACCAGCCTTTACCCGTCCCTTCCCCGGAACCCCTTACTGCTGGATACAAGTGCATTGTCTACCACCAGGGCGGAGTGATCTGGAGCCACCTCAATGACTGTTCATTAATCATTGTAAAGATGTCCCCGCTTCTACAACCGGCCCACCTGAAGTTTGATCTTCAATCCAAAGATTGGACCGATTTATTGATGCCTTTCTATATTGCTGCAGTTCTGCAGCAGGTAACCGTCATAAGGTTACGAACCCCCCAAGAGTCAGAGGAGAGACAGCGATGCCGACCGAGGGCCCCAGTGCCGCCCCCCCCCCCCCCTCCTGCGCACAGAAAGGACAGACAGAAAAACCTAAATAGGACTCCCCCAGGAGTGCCTCTCCCAATGTTGCATATCTTTGCAACCCAACTAGGGACCGCGAACAAAGCATGATTTGAATTGGAGAGACAGTGAGGAAAAAGAGAGTGAATATCACAGCTGAGGAGAGAGGGGGGAGGGGAGTGAGAAAGAGTGGGAGTGGAAGAATTCGAACAAATAAATGAGGAATATGAGAGTTGAGTATCGAAAGAGAAAGGCGAGATGAAACAAGAAAGGCTGAGGGAGAGAATGAGAGAGAAAGGGAGCGAGGGAGAGAGGGGGCGTGAGAGAGTTGTGGAGAGAGAGGGTTGTGAGAGAGAGGGAGAGAGTTGTGGAGAGAGGGGGTTGTGAGAGAGAGGGAGAGAGTTGTGGAGAGAGGGGGCGTGAGAGAGAGGGAGGGAGTTGTGGAGAGAGAGAGGGATAAAGGGAGAGATGAAGATGGGGAGGGGGGGGGGGAGAGTGGGAGTGAGGGAGAGAAAAACTATCAGAGAAATAGAGGGAGAGGGAAAGATAGTGGAAGAGAGATAGAGAGGGCGAACGAGAGTGGCTATCAGAGCTGAGGGGAGAGGGGTAAAGAAATGGAGACAGATGGAGACAGATTGGATAGAGAGAGATAGAGAGGGGGTACGAGAGTGGCTATCAGAGCTGAGAGGAGAGAGGTAAAGAAAGGGAGAGAGATGGAGGCAGAATGGAGCGATAGAGAGAGATAGACAGGGGTGCGAGAGTGGCTATCAGAGCTGAGAGGAGAGATGTAAAGAAAGGGAGAGAGATGGGGGAGAATGGAGAGATAGAGAGAGATAGAGAGGGGGTACGAGAGTGGCTATCAGCGCTGAGGGGGAGAGGTAAAGAAAGGGAGAGAGATGTGGGAGAATGGAGAGATAGAGAGAGATAGAGAGGGGGTACGAGAGTGGCTATCAGCGCTGAGGGGGAGAGGTAAAGAAAGGGAGAGAGATGGGGGGAGAATGGAGAGATAGAGAGGGGGAACGAGAGTGGCTATCAGAGCTGAGGGGAGAGAGGTAAAGAAAGGGGGAGAGATGGAGGGAGATTGGATAGATAGAGAGATAGAGAGAGACCATTTAATTTAAAGTTGCTCAGTCTGATGATTTTGAGTTTCTATCACTGTATCAGTTTACTGTATTAAAGTTGCATGGTCCGATGGCACTTGAATTTTTGTCTTATTTTTTAGATAAATATATCAAATTGATCGTTACAAGCTACTAATCATTAGTCCGGAGTGATTTTGATTAAAGATGATTAGTTTTGAAGTAATATGAGCTGAAAGAACCAAAAATAATTTCGACAAGCTTGCCAAAAGTCCTGTGGCTATGACCCAGATGGTCATCTCGCGCTGACCACGTGATGTGAGATGACCTGGAACCTTACAGGACTGTAGGTAGGTATTTCTGTTTGGATGGCACATTCTGGGAAAGGATTAGTGCCATAGGCCCATGTCACGATGGTTTTTAACTAAATAAAATGTGTGTCTGTTGTCTGCTTGTGTCTGTCTATGTATGTCTGTATGTATCTGTGTGTATCTGTCTGTGTGTATATCTGTGTGTGTGTCTGTCTGTCTCTGTGTATGTGTGCATGTGTGTATGTATGTATGTGTGTATGTATGTGTGTATGTATGTGTGTATGTATGTGTGTGTATGCCTCTGTATGTGTGTGTCTGTCTATGTGTCTCTGTCTGTGTATGTGTCTCTCTCTGCAAACTCAGGTCGGGTGTATGTGTGTCTATATGTCGGGTGTGTGCATGTCTGTGTGTTTCTGTGTCTGGTGTGCTGTCTATGCATGTCTGTCGGTGTCTATCTATGTGTGTCTGTCTGTGTGTGTCTGTGTGTATATGTATGTATGGTAATGTCTGTGTATGTCTGTGTGTATGTATGTGTGTGTCTGCCTCTGTCTGTGTGCATCTCTCTCTCTGCAAAGTCAGGTCGGGTGTATGTGTGTCTGTGTATGTCGGGTGTGTGCATGTATGTGTGTTTCTGTATCTGTGTGTGCTGTCTGTGCATGTCTGTCTGTGTGTGTCTATCTATGTGTGTCTGTCTGTGTCTGTGTATATATATGTGTGTGTATGTCTGTCTGTATGTCTGTGTGTATGGGTGCCTGTCTGTGTATGTCTGCATGTGTGTGTATGTATATGTGTGCATGTATGTGTGTGTCTGCCTCTGTCTGTGTGTGGCTGTCTATGTGTCTCTGTCTGTGTGTGTGTCTCTCTCTGTGCAAAGTCAGGTCGGGTGTATGTGTGTCTGTGTATGTCGGGTGTGTGCATGACTGTGTGTTTCTGTGTCTGGTGTGCTGTCTGTGCATGTTTGTCTGTGTGTGCCTATCTATGTGTCTCTGTCTGTGTGTATATGTATGTGTGGTAATGTATGTGTGTGTATATGTGTGTATGTATGTGTGTGTCTGTATGTGTGTCTGTGTGTATATGTCTGTGTGCATATGTCTGTGTGTATGTGTATGTCTGTCTGTGTGTGTCTGTCTGTGTGTGTGGCTCTCGCTATAATCTACCTTACTTTACTTTGAAATAATTTTTATTTTCAATGGCTAACTATTAAGATATTTGAAGTGCAAACACTTCAAATTAATTTTGGCAAGCATGCCAAAACTCTGACACCATAAGCTTCTGCAGTAATTCTATTAAATTGAATCAGTATCCCTTTATATGTGGTGACAAATGTTTAATAAGTGCATCAGTATCCAAATTAGATATGTAGAATCAAATCTGGATAAGTATTTAGGTTTTGAAAATTTGATGCTTTATCGGACTATGTAGTTTTAAGTTTAAGAAGCACCGCCTGCTACTGCAGCTCCCTCCTGCTGGGTTCTGAGGATCGATCTGCGATTTAAATGGGGGGTGGGGGGGGGGGGGGGAGCGGACAGACGCGCCGTGACGCTGACAGTGACGGAGGGACGCTTCTACGTCACCTCTCACCGGGCTCTAAGTATAAGTGAGAAGGTGGTGTGTACGAGGTATTCTGTTTGTTGGGTGCTTTGCTGCCTGGCAACATTTAAGGTCATATCAGATGCGAATGGTACATGTTAGTTAGTTGGTTTATGACAGTGCACTCTCATGGTGATGTTATGGTGCTGCCTTACTGGGAGATCAGGTCAACAGCGCCTGAGCACCATGACCTGATATCCCACTCAGTCACATTATCCAGATATTGGCCTATCCTAATAATGCCAAGCGCCTATCTAGGAAGCGACATGTATCCATTTTTAAGTCATTGGTTTGACTCGACCAGGGTTACACATTGCCTACGCCCCGCCTACACCATGCATACATGCCACGTAAACGCTGCCTACACCCCGTCTACACCCCGCCTACACCCTACATTCACCCCACCTACACCATGCATACATGCTGCATACACGCTGCCTACAACCCACCTACACCCCACCTACACCTTGCCTACACCCCACCTACACCCCGCCTACATCCCGCCTACACCCCACCTATACCCCACCTACACCCCGCCTACACCCCACCTACACCCCACCTACACCCCACCTACACCTTTCCTACACCCCGCCTACATCCCGCCTACACCCCGCCTACACCCCACCTACACCCCACCTACACCCCACCTACACCCCACCTACACCTTGCCTACACCCTGCCTACATCGCGCCTACACCCCGCCTACACCCCACCTACACCCCAGCTACACCTTGCCTACATCCCGCCTACATCCCACCTACACCCCACCTACACCCCACCTACACCCCACCTACACCCCGCCTACACCCCACCTACACGCGCCTACACCCCACCTACACCCCACCTACACCCCGCCTATACCCCCTTTACCCCAACTACACCCACCTACACCCCGCCTACACCCCACCTACACCCCACCTACATTGCACCTACACCCTGCCTACACCCCGCCTACACTCCGCCTACACACTGCCTACACCCCGCCTACACCCCACCTACACCCCGCCTACACCCCGCCTACCACCCCACCTACACCCCGCCTACACCCCGCCTACACCCCACCTACACCCCGCCTACACCCCGCCTACACCCCACCTAAATGCTGCCTACACACCACCTACACACAGCCTACACCCCGCCTACAAGCCGCCTACACCCCACCTACACACCACCTACACCCCACCTACACTCCGCCTACACACCACCTACACCCCACCTACACCCCGCCTACACCCCACCTACACCCCGCCTACACCCCGCCTACATCCCGCCTACACCCCGCCCATACCCCACCTACACCCCCTTTACCCCACCTACACCCCACCTACACCCCACCTACACCCCGCCTACACCCCACCTACACGCCGCCTACACCCCACCTACACCCCACCTACACCCTGCCTATGCCCCACCTACACCCCCTTTACCCCACCTACACCCCGCCTACATCCCACCTACACCCCACCTACACCCCACCTACACCCCGCCTACACTCCGCCTACACACTGCCTACACCCCACCTACACCCCGCCTACACCCCACCTACACCCTGCCTTCACCCCACCTACACCCCGCCTACACCCCGCCCACACCCCGCCTACACACCGCCTACACACCGCCTACACACCGCCTACACCCCGCCTACACCCCTGCCTACACCCCACCTACACCCCACCTACACCCCACCTAAATGCTGCCTACACACAGCCTACACCCCGCCTACACGCCGCCTACACCCCGCCTACACCCCGCCTACACCCCGCCTACACACCACCTACACCCCACCTACACCCCGCCTAGACCCCACCTACACCCCACCTAAATGCTGCCTACACACCACCTACACACAGCCTACACCCCGCCTACACACCGCCTACACCCCACCTACACACGACCTACACCCCGCCTACATACACCCCGCCTACATACACCCCGCCTACATACACCCCGCCTACATACACCCCACCTACACGCCCCCACTCCCGCTTAATCCCGCTAAAACCCCCCCTGGGCGATCAAAAGTCGGACACACCTGGTCGAACAAGGCCCTGTGTGACGCACGCCCCTGCACTTTTCCGTCTTGAACAATAACCACCAGGATTACACAGCCCACATAGAATAAGATATGTTGGACAGATGGGAGAGGTTGGAGATGCGGGGTAGATAGGCAGGATATATGGGCAATACGGCTCAGATATATATATATATATATATATATATATATATATATATATATATATATATATATATAGGCTGTGTCTGCTATGTGGACTATATATTATAATATATATAGAATATATATAGTGGATGTATGGAGGATATGTAGAGGATATGTCGAGGATATGTCGAGGATATGCAGAGATTATGGACAGGATTTGCACAAGATATGCACAGGATATACAGCGGATATATAGAGGATATATAGAGAACATATAGAGAACATATAGAGGATGCATAGAGGATTTACGTGGGATATGTGTTCTATATCTAGGATATATATGATATGTAGTATATCTAAGATATATGTAGGAGGTGTAGGGATATATATGTAGGATGTGTAGGACATAAATAGGATATACATAGGATATATATAGGATATATAGGATGTAGATATGGTATACATAGGATATATAGGATGTATATCGGCTATATCGAATATAGAGGAGATAGACTATATATATAGGACATGTATAGGAGATATATATAGGATACACATATGATAATTATAGGATACATATAGGATACATATGGGATACATATATGATAATATAGGATACATATAGGATACACCTAGGATACACCTAGGATAGGTGATACATGTATGATACATGTATGATACATGTACGATACATGTATGCTACATGTATGATACATGTATGATACATGTATCATACATGTATGATGCATGTATCGTGCATGTATGATGCATGTATGATGCATGTATGATGCATGTATGATACATGTATGATACATGTATGATACATGTATGATATATGTATGATACATGTATGATACCTGTATGATACATGTATGATACATGTATGATATATGTATGATACATGTATGATACATGTATGATACATGCATGATACATGCATGATACATGCATGATGCATGCATGACGCATGTATGATACATGTATCATACATGTATCATACATGTATCATACATGCATGGTACATGTATCCTACATGTATGATACATGTAGGATACATGTAGGATACAAATAGGATACATATAGGATACATATAGGATACATATAGGATGCATATAGGATGCATATATGATACATATAGGATACATATAGGATACATATAGAATACATATAGGATATATAGAGGATACATATAGGATACATATAGGATACATATAGAATACATATAGGATACATATAGGATACATATAGGATACATAGGATAGATAACGCAAGTGTTGGTGAAGTTGCAGCAGTTACTAGAGTTAGGTTAGGTTAGGTCAGGTTTAAGGTGTGTGTGGTGAGCACTCCGGTATGGATGGCGATAGCTGGAGCCAGTCCTTAATGCGACACCCGTGGAAGGCAGCCAAGTGTGAGACTGCATAATAGGTGTGTAGTGACCACACGCAGGTGGCGCCACGTGATGGAAAGGGGAACTAGAGAGACCCAAAATAGCAGCGATAATAGCACATCACAGTTGCTGTTTCTCTTCACATAATATATTTATTTATATTTATATTTATATTTACATTTATATTTTTTTTAAATAAATATAAATCTATCTGCAGTACAATAAGAAGAGAGACAATAAGGTAGCTGGTTGAGTAGTTTTAATCTCTGGCAACTTACCCCTTAAAAAAAAGAAAAATCTTCTGGTTCGACTGACAGTGGTCAAGATCCTGGAGAGGTGAGGTGAGCCAAGATGGCGCCACTGGCACAGTGTTGCATCTTACGGAGTATAATAATAAGTAATATTCCCTTACATATCTTTTTACTTGCATAATACGTTATACCTCACATTTACAAAGATGTGTGCTTATATTAGTGCAGATATATATATATAATATATACACATACACACATACAATACATCATCATCATCATCATGCTGTCGGTCACGATGCGACAAAGACTGCTTTCATTACTTGACTGCCGCTCTCCATTTAGCTCTCTGCTGTGAGAGTTGCGTCCATGATTCGGTCTTAATGTCTCTCAGCTCCAGGTTTCTCTTGATAACATTTCATGAAAGATGCCTGCAAAAGTGTTGAAGTGCTGCTGGCTTTTGCAAGTTACCAGCGGTACTCTCTCGGGGAGCAAATAGAGGTTTCACACCAGCAAGAACATGTCAAGACAGGCGCAAAACTATTTGTCCCTGCAATGGCTGGTCGGGAGATGTTGGGAGTTCCATACATCAACCAACCTTAATGCTGCCACAGTGACATGGTTTTCTGTTTAGGGTTTGCTCCCTTAGCTTTCGGTTCTGTCAAGAACCTGTACCACAAGGCAGTGGTTTACAACTCTGCAGGGCAGGGCCGTCAAACTCCCTGAGGTATTGCTATACCTGCATACCATACAATACATACATATATACATACATATATAGGCCTACATACATACACTGTGGCCAGACGGGATGGCCGAATGACTAGAGCATACGTCTCCCGCTTTGGTAGATCACGGGTTCGAACCCTGGTCGAGTCAAACCAATGACTTAAAAATTGATACTTGTAACTTCCTAGCCAGGCACTCGACATTATTAGGACAGTGCAAGGACTGGGTTGCTCAGTGTCAGGATAATATGACTGTGTGAGATGTCAGGTCATGGTGCTGATGGCCTGGTCTCTCAGTGGGGCAGCACTATAAAGTCGCCATAAGTGTGCACTGTCACAAGTCGGTACATGTCCTGATATGACATTAGGTGTTGCTAGGATGCAAAACTCCAAAAACTAACCTACATACACTGCAGTTGTCGTGTTGCTGCTATCTACTCTCGCACCCTCTCTCTAACTTCCTCCAGCACCCCCCCCCCCCCTCCACACACACACATACACACACATCTCCTCTGCTGCCCCTCCCCCTAGCGGGGTGATCGCTCACACAGAAAGCAAATCGGAGACATGTGTGCTGGTGGTGATGCAGTTCGGCCCCGTTGAGGGGTGAGGTGCCGCGGCACGTTACAGGTCACCCCCCCCCCCCCGCCCCCAGCCAGGCTTCCCCCGCCCCCCATCCTGCCATCTGGGGCCCTGTTTACCGCCTCTCCGCCACTTACATAGTTTGGTTGGTTGTTGTTGTTTTGAGTCCTAGCAACAGCTAAGGTCATATCAGTATATGTATATATGTACATATGTACGTATGTACGTATGTACGTATGTACGTATGTACGTATGTACGTATGTACGTATGTACGTATGTACGTATGTACGTATGTACGTATGTACGTATGTACGTATGTACGTATGTACGTATGTACGTATGTACGTATGTACGTATGTACGTATGTACGTATGTACGTATGTACGTATGTACGTATGTACGTATGTACGTATGTACGTATGTACGTATGTACAAATGTACAAATGTACAAATGTACAAATGTACAAATGTACAAATGTACAAATGTACAAATGTACAAATGTACAAATGTACACAGGCCCACATACAGTGACAGTACGCGCTCATGGCGATTTTATAGTGCTGCCCCACTGGGAAATCAGGCCGCCAGCACCATGACCCAATATCCCACTCAGTCACATTATCCTGACACCAAGCTAACGAGTCCTTGCCCTATCCTAATAATGCCGCCGAGCACTAGGCTAGGAAGTGACAAGTATCAATTTTTAAGTCATTGGTTTGACTCGACCGGGAATCGAACTCGCGAACTCCCGATCTTCCGCACGCGAGGCCTGTGCTCTACCGATTCGGCCACCGCGCCCAGTATTTACATATCTTTGTAGATCAGCCCTGGAGGAAGGCGGTAAGAGGGAGGGGTCCAGGTCAGGAGGGACTCAACCTCGGTGCGTTTAACTAGACTTCAGTTCAGTTTAGCAGCCTGAGAAGGGCGACGGTAGCGGGCAACAAATACCCCGTCCCCTCCTAGTGGACCCACCCCGCCCCGCTCCGCCCCGCCCCACCCAGCCCCGCCCACCTTCTCCCGGTGTGGCGGTTTCAGTGTGTTCCCGTGCTCAGACGTGTACCTCGCTTCTGCGCATGCGTCAGAATTGGCCGTAATCGATTAACACTACCCGGGCGACTCGGGTCATTCCAGTCGTCAAAATTTAAAATAGAACACGGCGAGTGGAGTCGACAAATACACGTGCCATGTGCAAAAAAAGAATAACTTAGATTAATTAAATGGAAATATAGGTAAACTAGGCCATCATAAAATACTTTAAATCCTATTTTGCTGTAGTCTTATCGGTTATTAAAAAAAAAAAATTGTCCACCCGAGCGTGGAGAAGCGTATTCGATTATTCGACCCGAGTTTGTAGGATGTGCGCATGCGCCAATAAGTGACTCGGGTGACCCGAGTTGATGCGAAATCCGCGCATGCGCAGAAGCAACGGGACACGGCTGAGCACGGGAACGAGCTGAAACCGCCACACCGGGGCTCCACTTGCTGTGCACTTGCACCCTAACAGACCCTGGAGCAGGAGGAGGGTCGGGAGGAGTACTGGTAGGAGTTATCCCGACCTGCCTAGAACTTAGAAGTGCGCAGGAGGAGGAATTCCTGAACTATTTCCTGAACTATTTCTATTGGTCAGCCTCCCCCCCCCCTCTCCATCCACCCCCCCCCCCCCCCCCCCCCCCCCCCCCCCCTAGTGACTGACTGGCGGCTATGTGGCCTGGGTAGGACTGCGGGTAGACTACGTGGCGGTCGTGCCGGGGTAGTTGTTGTAGTGGTGGCAGTGGTGGTTGAGCGCCCCGCCCGTGTCGGCGCACACTACTGACGTCCGTCCACACGGCGTGTGGTGACACACAGGCGGGGGAACAGCGCCCATTAGTCACAGCCCGTAACGCCGAGGTGGGGACTGGGCGGCGCCGAGGTGTGCATCGGGCAGTCGAGCCTCATTGGGCCGGCGGCAGTCGACGCGATCGGACCGGAGCCCCCGCGGAACGGCGTCAGCGCATATATACATAGTTCTACATGTATAAATGACATCTGATCCTGACATGAGGGCGAGAGTCACCCGGGTTGGCAGCGAGTGTGTGCGTTGGGCCCCGGAGATGTGCCAGAAGTACCTCGTTATTGTTGTTATTATTATTATAGCAATAACCTCATTGAGGTGAGAGGACAATACAGGACATTATCGATGTATGTGACATAATGTGTGATGACATACAACACAATATATGTACAGGATCAGAGTGATGACATACACCCAACAACAAAGGATCAGATTGGTGTATTTCACTGTGTGGTGACATACACCACACAATCCAGGATCACATCGATGTCTGTGTGATGACATATACCTAACAATACAGGATCATATCGATGTCTGTGTGATGACATATAGCGATATACCGAACAATACAGGATCATATCGATGTCTGTGTGATGACATATAGCTAACAATACAGGATTGTATCAATGTCTGTGTGATGACATATACCTAACAATACAGGATCATATCGATGTCTGTGTGATGACATATACCTAACAATACAGGATCATATCGGTGTCTGTGTGATGACATATACCTAACAATACAGAATCATATCGATGTCTGTGTGATGACATATACCTAACAATAGTAACATTAACAATACAGGATCATATCGATGTCTGTGTGATGATATATACCTAATAATACAGGATCAGATTGGGCATTGGCGTGTGTGACTGTGTGATGGCGTGTGTGACATATACCAAACAACAGAGGATCACATCGATGTATGTGTGATAACATGCATATAGTATATACTGATATAGATGATATATCCAACAATATACTATATAGGATCATATTGCTGGTTGTGATGACATGCACCCAACCACACAGTGACACACACGAATACAGTTGCACCGTAAGTATATCATTAGTACACATTCCACTACTGGCTTAAAGCTGCATACAGCATAGTCTGATGAAAACATCAAATTTTAAAAACCAAAAGAATTATCTAGATTTGATTCTACATATCTAATTTAGATAATGGTGCTTTTATTAAACATTTGTCGCCACATAGAAGGGAAGATCGAGTCATTTAATATAACTTCTTACTGTAGAAGCCTATGGTGTATTGATGTGCTTGCCAAAATTAATTTTGCATGCTTATATTTAAAATATCTCAAAAGTTAGCCATTTAATCTAAACGTTACTTAAAATTAAAGTAAGGTGGATTATAGCGAACAACCAAATAGATTTATCTCAGAAGATATCAGAAACTCAAAACCATCGGACTATGCAACTTTAAGTTGTGTATATATGTATATAGTATACTTCATAGGAACAATTACAATATCATATGCAGCATTTTTTGTTGTTGTTGTTGTAAATATAGTTTATTCATTGAATAAAGTCTTTTGTCAGTGCCGTGGCACTGGTCTTCCAGCCATGTGACAATACAGTTATTTACAATATATGTATATGTAGTCTGATATTGTCATCACCAGCTAGCTCAAGTCAGCTGAAATAACAACATTAATCATTCATTGCCCAGGCGTCGAGTGTTTTTCAGTACCTTTAATTATTCCACATAATATCGACCTGACTGATCAGTGAATCAGCAGGTACATTATAATGTAATATTAGAATAAATATATTATTATATAGGATTCAATGTTTGCACCTGTAAATCACTAAATGGCCTACCATTATTATATATAATATAATAGTCTTCAAGTCCAACATCTGAATCTATAGATCGCTGAACATATTAAAATTTATTATTATTATACTATATATATATTAGTTTTAAAGATCTGCACATACAACACACTGGGTATATATTATATAACTATATTATATATTATATATAAATAGTCTTCAGCATCTGGATATATAAATCGCTGGATATCTTATCTGTATATAGCCTTCAACATTTGAATCTATAAATCGCTGTACATATTACATCATATATATATATATATATATATATATATATATATATATATATATATATATTAAATAGTCTTCAACATCTGAATCTACACATTTCTGGGTATATAATATTATCATTATGTATTACTGTTATAAGCTTCAACATTTGAATCTACAAATCGCCGGGTCATACATTATTACATAGTCTTCAACATATGATTCCACATATTATGATATTATTTATTATATGTAGTCTTCAGTACATCGATAAATCGTCAAATGGCTTGCGATAATATGTGCTATATATGGTCTTCAATGGCAATGCTTGAATCTAGAAATTCGAATTACAAATGGCTGTGAAATGACATGTTAAATATAGTCTTTAACACTTTAATACTCATATATAATATAGTCCTTAACATCTAATTCAGCAAAATCTTGGTTGCTCACATGCCATTACAAATCGCTCTGAAATGACATGTTATATATAGTCTTTCACACTTTAATACTCATATATAGTCCTTATCATCTGATTCAGCAAAATCTTGGTCGCTCACATGCCATTACAAATGGCTGTGAAATGACATGTTATATATAGTCTTTCACACATTAATACTCATAAAAAGTCATATATATAGTCCTTATCATCTGATTCAGCAAAATCTTGGTCACTCACATGCCATTACAAATCGCTGTGAAATTACATGTTATATATAGTCTTTCACACATTAATACTCATATGTAGTCCTTAGCATCTGATTCAGCTAAATCTGGGTCACTCACACGCCATTTGGTGTTATTACCATTACAGATTGGCGCGTTAGCTCTTCTCTGAGGATATATACCAGCACCACGACCACCACCATGACGTCAAGACCCCTGCCTCCCACCGGATGCCCATTATCTGACCGGTCGTGGATTTACGTCTAGATTAACCACCAGTTGAGTGTGTGGGCGTGAGTGTGCGAATGTGAATGAGCCTAGGAAGTACGTGCTGTGACTGGGCCGGATTCACACACACGGCGAACACACATACACACACACACACACACAGGCACGGACGGACGCCTCCTCTCTCCGTGCGGTGGCAGCACTGATGCAAAGCAGGATCCATCCGCGAAGAGTGTTAAACTTAAAGGGCCCCGTGTTGGCTGGAACTCACACTCAGTCACATTCAGTGGAGTGGGGTTGACATTTGACTCCCCCCCCCCTCCCCAAACCCCCTCCCCCTCAACCCAACTCAGCGTCTCCCGGTCGCGTCGCTGTTTCTCGGCCGACACACACAGTACGTACACATCAGTATGTGAGTGGGCACCCACTTGTTTGTATGTGTACACAGTGCATCTGTACTGATATGATATTGATAGATAGCCAGTCAGATATGACTAAAACTAAAAATAGTAAAAGTTCGCCAGTCCGCGTGTGTTACAGTTAGATATATACCACCGCGAGTATTTGAGGGCCCTTGTTTGTTTGGCCTTATTGACGGGATCAGCGCCGACCAATCAGAACGCACCTGGATAGTACAGGCGACTGACTGCGACCAACCACTTAACCTGTCGGCGATTTTCAAACCTCAGGAAACCTTCTCCGTCAAATCAGCCCCCCCCCCCCTTCGATCCTCCCCTCTCCGCCGCCCGCCCGCCCACACTCCCCGTCCCCCGCCCGCCTGTCACGATGAAGGGGCTGGGAGGTGGCCGAAGGAGGCAGCAAGGTGACAGTCAGTCACCGGCCACCACGCCACCACACATCGGGCCACAGCGGAGTAACAACACGGTTGTGTCCTCCAGGCAGGTGACCCTGCAGGACATCCTGGACCTAACCACCTACTCGGGGTCTCCAGGAATACACACCGGAAGTGACGACAGCTCTGTGCTGGACGCAACTTCCGGCGGGCTGGACTTTGAATCGTCTCGGGTGATCGTCGTCAACACCGGTAAAGGAGGAGGAGGTAAGCGGGGAGCCCGGAAGAGGGCGCTCAGTGTGTCTCCACGGCTTGACGCCAGGGGCGCAGCGGTCGGTAGCTGCGGGAGCGTGGCGGGGACAGGAGGGACTGGTGGCGTGCGTAGCGGCGGGGGTTTCTACACCTGGATGCAATGCAGCCTGCGACGGACGCTGAGGAAGCGGCCTAAAAAGAGCACACTGCCACGCTCCCAGACACCGCCACCACCGGCTTGTCACTGCACCCACCACGACCACCAGCGCCGTAACCAGCAGCACCAGCACCAGCCGCAGCAACCTGGCATCACCCAACTCAACCTGGAGGAAGCGATAGGTGTGGGTGTGGGTGTGGAACAGGAAGTGGAATCACCATCTGTATTAGCATCACCGGAAGTGGCCCCCTGCCCCGCCCCCTCCTCCTCCCCTACCACCACCTCGTACGCCCCCTCCTCCACCCCCTCCTCCACCCCCTCCTCCTCCCCCACCCCCTCGTGCACCTGCCCATCCTCCACCCCATACACCACCTCATTCACCTCTCCGCCCTCCCCCACAAAGCAACCCAACACCCCCTCATCGTCATCACCACCACCCCAACACGCGGTGTGCGCTTCAACTTCAACCGGTCCCACGCCCTACTCATCGCCCCTACTGGTACCGGCCTGCTCCTGCCGCCACCCCACCACCACCGGCGCCACCACCACCACTACCACCACCACCACCACTGCAAGCAACCAGCAGCGGGTCACATATGTCAACCACCGTAACGGGTCGGTGACAGCTGTCAGCGCCGCCACCGTCCTCCAGGCGCTCACTTCCGGTTCTCCCGGCGCCAAGCCCGGTAAGGGAGGAGGGGGAGGGCGGAGAGGGGTTAGCGTGTTGGCAGTCCCGGGGCACGGCGGGCTGAGTCACACGACGCGCGGCCGAAGCACCAGCGCAAGCCGGCGAGTCATTCTCAGCACAGCGCTCAGTGCGGCGGCAGTGGTTGTGGCGGCCTCTGGTGGCGGCAAAAAGGGCAACAACAGCAGCAGTAGCACCACCAGCAAGAAGGTCCGGAAGCACCACCGCGTATTTGGCGGCGCGTGGGGATTGTTCCACTGCGCAGGCGCAGGTGCGCGCTCACGCTCCTGCACGCCGGAGAGGAACGTCAACTTCCGGGTGCGGTCGCGCTCGGCCACCCCGGAACGCTACATGAATGTGCGTGTCAACAACAGCAACAGCGGCGGGGGAAACAGCAGCGCACGCCCGGAGAGTGGAGCTGGGCGGAAGGCGGGGAGCATGAAGCTGGTGAAAACGAGGCGGAAGAGTAAGTCGAGCCGACGCCGCTTCTCGGCCGAGTCGGACGAGGAGGCGAATAAGGAGAATAAGTATGACATGTGGGGCTTCATCAGGGACCGACTGGAGGGCAGTGGTAGCGGCGGGCGGCGCGGGAGCGGCGGACGGGGCGGGCGGCCGTGTGCCGCTGAGCGCCTCTCCCGGCGGGACACCCTGCCCTGCGGGCCGCGGGGCAGTGTCAACATTAACCGCGGCGACCAGCGCGCCTCGGCTGAGTTCTCGACGCCCGACGTTGACCTTCCGCTGGTGCTGACGACGATGGCCCGGTCGGTGTCGGAGAAGCGGTATGACCCGCGCGCCATGCATGCGCCACCCACCGACATGTGCACCTATATTCACAGGGTGCCGCCCACCACAGACGTCAATTTCAATAACTATGGTTCTGTATTGAGCATGCAGTTGAAGAAGGGGGACACGCTGCCACTGATGAACTTGCAGAAGTGTGTCGCTGGAACCAGCGTGGCTTCGTCCTTGAACTCTGTAGGGAGTAAGGACAGTGGGGTGAGCAGCAGCAGTAGTAGCTGTGGCGGCATTACCACTGCTTATGGTACCAGTCGCGGACTGGTACCACATACTGGGACATGGGCCGACGTTGGCAGGACGGCGCCGAGAGAGCGCACCAACACACTTCCAGTTCGCTACCAGAACCGACCGCTCCCACCGATCCCCAAACCCCAACTTCCGCCGAAGCCGCCTGAGTCCGGCATCCACCTGGTGAAGACTCTCAAGCTTGAAAAGTTCATGAAGAACAAGTGGATCTCGGGCATCTCAGTCACGCGGAAGAACGATCTGGTCGTCGTGGACCTCAAGGAGATGTACCTCATCGACGAGGACGGCATCCTGAAACGCACCATCGGAACTTGTGGTAAAGGCGCGCTGAAGGAGCCGATCGACGTGACCTGCATGGCCAATGGGAACGTGGCCGTGTCGGACCACGCCGACCAGGAGGTCAAGGTCTTTACCACTAAAGGTCAGTTTGTTCGGCGCATCATGAACAAGTGCCTTGCCAACATTGCTGGCGTCGCCACCGACAACCGGCGCGTCTTCATCGCGGGCACTGACAAACGCTGTGTGACCGTGCACAGTGAGGAAGAGGGCTGCTACCTCTACAGTATCCCCTCCAAGGAAACCACCAGTAGCAGCAGTGCTTGCAGCAACACCACTTCCAGTGGTTCCCTAAAGGAGCTCTTTGAGCATCCGTACAGCATCGCGGTGAACCCACTGACTGGTGACGTCATCGTGGGTGATGACTACAAGCAGCGCGTGGTGGCACTGTCGCCCGACGGGCGCATTCTCTGGCGGTATTCGCCGACCGGTGACCGACACTTCTTCCCGTGTTCCATCGCCGTCGACAGCGAAGGCTACATCTTCATTGCGGACTTGTACAACGAGAAGATCTACATGCTCGACTCAAGCGGGAAGCACCTTAAGGTGCTGCTGTCACGTGGTGACGGCCTCAAAGGTGCGCCGGGCGCCATTGCCGTCGATGGCCGAGGGAACCTGGTGGTGGCTGATGAAGAACGGACGCTGAAGGTGTTCAAATATGGCGACAATGGCTTCGCTTTGTATAGGCGCTTCAGCATGTGTCCAGATGCCAAATGAACCTACACTCACAGAGTCAAACCCGGATGGTGTTTTTTTCTAATTAATGTGAGGCGAGTGTTGCCTGCTGGCTGACCTGTTATACTTCACCCAGGCTAAGTGAGACTATGCGTCATTAATTGACTTGGTCTAAATAATTCACTGACTCAGCCGGGTGATTACAAAGTTTGAAGTGACATCGATGCTGGAGATAATGTTATGCAGGAGAATGGTTAGGACAAATGGAGGAATGTGACTGTTAGCGTATCCTGCCAGTTTGTTTGTTTATTGGGGTTTAGATCCTGGCAACGTCTAAGGGCATATTAGGATGGTATCATACCAAACATTGTATCCTAATCCTACCAAACTATACAGAAGTGGCCTTATATTAAGTTATAGTCTTTACTCAGTTTTGATGACGTCTAGAGTTGGGTTAATTAACCTTTTTTTAAACAATACCGGATGTTGCTGAAAATGAAAATGTTTGTATGATGTGGTTTTTCACATTAATCAGAAGGCCATCTCTCACATGAACAGTGAGTGGGATCCACTGCCTTATTTATCTAACTCGTGATAAGCTTGTGTGTGACTTTATTGAATGAACATTGCTCTCCAGTGTGACGTGATTGTGGTTATGGCTATCTGTTATCTAGTCGTGGCTTATCTAGACTATAACCTATGGACTAAGTGTGTGTGTGGTTGTGTTCATATATGATATAGATATGGCCTATGGTGTGCTGCTTGACAACAGACAAACTAGTAATTTGTTTACTTTCTCTCAGAAAGGGAACTTCAACTTCTGAACATCATATATTACAATGAGGCCATTATTTATAACTGATTTGTTAAACTAAAAGTTGCATAATCCGATGAAACAGTGACATTTTCAAAACCAAAACACATGCGTAGATTTTTACTAAAACAAAATTCAAAAGATTTGAATAAAATTGGACTAGTATTGCCCACTAGTGAAAACAAGTGTTAACAGACTTATTCGTTATGAGCAGGGTAAATTTATTCATCACAAAGAAAGAAAGAAAAAAAAAATTGAACCCACATGTCGGACTTAGCATGCTGGAACACTTATTAAACATGTTTCGCTGCAGGGAAGGAAGTTCAAATCATTTTAATAGAAGCAAGCCGCCACTACTGCAAGTCAGTATGACTGGTGCTCAACATTTCGGTGAACACAGCAAAGATGTTTCCGTCGTATATTCAAAGTTAGTCATTTCAATCAAAATCCACACTAAAGCAGATTAATTACGATGATAAACTTTATAGTCTACACATAATATGATAGAAACTCAAAACCATCGGAATATCCAACGATGTGGGGAATATATATATATATATATATATATTTATATAAATATATATAACGTGATATGTGTGAGGAATTGTGTATGTATGGTGTGTGAATTAATGACAAGAAAATATGTAGGCTTTTTTTCCTCTCGACAGTTGCATTATGTGAAGTTCAAATCCATTTCAAATTTACTATACTAGTGACACTACAGGGGGTAAAAAGTAAAAAGTGGTTTATTATAAGAAGAAATATAATTGATATTTATCTCAGAATCGAATATAATAATAGAATGGTGTTACATAAACTTAATATGAATTTGGGATCGATTTCGGCTATTAATTCTCAATGTTTTCCCGCTAGGGGTAGATTAATTAGAATCGAAGTTAGCAACCAATTGGCAATTAACTTAAAACTGAAGGGCATTTCTGTATTCAACATTATATTGTTATTATTGTAAATATTCACCACACATAAAGCACACCTAATTTAAAATGGCATTTGCATTGTGATACCTGACTGATGAATGTTCAATTAACATAAATACACTGCTACAATCACGTGACAGGAATAAAAATGATCATCACAAAACATTGAATTCACATCCTCACTGTCTTTTATTCTGTTTGAATTTAGTTATATGCACTCAAAGCAAACCTTTTCTGTGTGCTACATTTGTTGATTAATCAATGGAAAGAAATCCCAAACATGGGGGTTGACTGAAGCTGTGACTCTGCAGGCTTATAATATATACTCAACGAGGGGATGCCCCCCCCCCCCCCGCTCCCTATGTGAGGGGGTGATAACATGACCAACACAACTCTACGTATTCACAATTATCACGATCGACTAAGACTAGTTATAAATGACCTATCGGGAACCAGCTGTGGATGGAACCAGCCTTAACATGTATGCAATCAGCTTTCACATACATATTGGTAGCCAAATGGCTGCACCCCCTTAACATATGTGACATTAACTGTATGTATGTATATATGTAGGTATATATGCATGTATGTATGCATATATGTATGCATGTATGTATGCATATATGTATGCATATATGTATGCATATATGTATGTATGCATGTATGTGTGGGTATGTATGCATATATGTATGCATGTACAGTAAAACCTCTCTAACCGACCACCTCCACAGATCCACCACTCCCCTATATCGATCGATTTATGCGGATCCCAACAGTATCATTGTAGCCATATTCTAACTCCCTAAATCGACCACCTCCCTAAATCGACAACTTAAAGTCGGTGGTCCCAAGGTCGGTCGATTTAGAGAGGTTTTACTGTATATGTATGTATGCATATATGTATGTATGCATATATGCATGCATGCATTTTTGTATGCGTGTGTATGTGTGTATATATGCATATATCTATATAGTTTGACGCCCCTGCCCTGCAGAGTTGTAAACCACTGCCTTATGGTACAGGTTCTTGACAGAATCGAAGGCTGAGGAAACCAACCCTAAACAGAAAACCATGTCACTGTGGTAGCATCTAGGGCGGTTGATGTATGGAACTCCCAACATCTCCCGACCAGCCACTGCAGGGACAAATAGTTTTGCGCCTGTCTGGACATGTTCTTGCCGGTGTGAAACCTCTATTTGCTCCCCGAGAGAGTGCCGCTGGTAACTTGCAAAAGCCAGCAGCACTTCAACACTTTTGCAGGCAGCTTTCATGAAATGTCGGCACCCTCGTCTCCCATTCACTCTCACAGCAGAGAGTTAAATGGAGAGTGGCAGTCAAGTAATAAAAGCAGTCTTTGTCGCATCGCAACCGACAGCATGATGATGATGATGATATTTGCTGTTCAATTTTAGGTTGTTAACTTGAGATATTTGATGAATAAACATGTCAAATTAGTTTTGGTAAGCACGCCAAAAGTCTGACACCCTAGACTTCAGCAGTAACACTGACAGGTTCTACTAAATTGAATCAGTATTGCCCTCTAGTTTCTATGCAGAAACAAATGATTAATAAGTGTATCGATATCTATTCTAAGTTATATATGTAGAATCAAATCTAGATAATTGTTTCGGTGTTGAAAATGTTATGCTTCATCGCACTATACAGCTATAAAGCGGCACAGTCCGATGAAAACATCACATTTTCAAAGCTGAATCAATTACCTAGATTTGATTCTAGATCTCTAACTTAGATACTGGTGCACTTATCAAACAGTTATCACTACATAGAAGCGCATTATTATGACCATAACCAACAAGTGGGGGATTTGAGTAGGCTTAGATCTATACACAGAAGTCACCGGTCCAATATCACATTTTGACATTATTTGGTATTGTAATGTATTACTTCATTCCATCGCTTCATACGCTGTGACATTTTTCATGCAGAAGATGATTAGCAATATAATATTGTACATATAAAAATCATCATCATCATCATGCTGTCGGTCGCGATGCGACAAAGACTGCTTTCATTACTTGACTGCCGTTCTCCATTTAGCTCTCTGCTGTGAGAGTGATATTGTGTGGTTGTACATTTCATGAAAGCTGCCTGCCAAATTGTTGAAGTGCTGCTGGCTTTTGCAAGTTACCAGCGGCACTCTCTCGGGGAGCAAATAAAGGTTTCACACTGGCAAGAATATGTCCAGACAGGCGCAAAACTATTTGTTCCTGCAGTGGCTGGTCGGGAGATGTTGGGAGTTCCATACATCAACCGCCCTTAATGCACCCATGTTTTTGCCAAAGCCAAGTCAAAGTCAAAGCTCGGTTAAACCAATGATTGGTTAATCCAAACAAATTTCTAGGGTCCCTTCAAGTTTGGAATAACGGGGTTATACTCTATATATACACATATATAACTATATATATATTACATATAAATAGGTGCGTATGTGTAAATACACATACATCCATATATACAGATATGTATTGATAATAAATAGGACAGGATTTAAAAAACTCACAAAATTACACATCTAGACGCAGAGTGATAAATGAGAAATAATGGCGGACAATACTCTAGGTCATCAAATACATTATTTATCGGTGATATGTAGGTCATTTATGTTTTTATTGTTGGTGAATAGATATTTTTTTAACCTTCTTGGAATGTTCAGTTATCAGTCTGTTTTCATCTACTCTGAAACTCAGCGGGAAATCTATTCACAGCGTGTGGTTGCCTTTCTACTTAACCATGCATCCCATATGTACCCCTCCCCATCACCCCCCCCCCACACACACACACACAAACGCACGCACACACATCTCCCTGCGTCCAAAACTTCCTGTTGCCTCTTGTTGGTTGGTTGTTGGAGTTCTACGTCTTGGCAACATCTACGGTCATATTGTGGTGTTCTCTGTGGCAGAGTGGTTAGAGTGTCTGACTTTTTTCTAGGTCGGACTCCTAATCTGAAGGTCGATGGTTCGAGTCCCCGTGCCTCCACGTCTGCCAATTAGGATTTCCACCGCTGTGTATAACTTACAGCGTCATCAAAGGCCAGTTGCTCTCATACCATGTCTATGTGGTGTGGGAGGTTAAAACTGCCTTGGGCCAGTAAAAGTGTAGACTCGGGCTTTCTCTCGACAAACTGTCTAATGGTGAAAACAAGTCTATTCAGACTTATCCATGATAGGCAGTATAAATCTTCGAGAGAGATATGGAAACTCCTGTCGTTTCTTTGACTACTCCAATGATCAGCGAAACATGCACCCCACCAACACACATACACACACACACTCACTCCTTCTCTCCACCCACACACACACACACTCTCACCACACACTCATGTACAGGCACCACCCAGGTCTCTAATATTTCCGGTATTTTTGTGTGGGTGTTTTTTTTGGTACTACTTCAATGATGTGTGAAAGCTGCACCCCCACCCCCACCCCCACCTCACCCATCCGTCCACCCACACCAATACACTCTCACCACACACACACACACACACTCCTACCACACACACACACACACACACGGGTATATCCACCACCCACGTCTCCAATATTTCCAGCATTTTGTGTGTGTGTTTTTACTACTTCAATGATTTACGAAAACTGCTTCCCCACCCCCATCCTACCCCACCAATCCGTCCACCCACACCAAAACACTCTCACCACACACCCACAGGTATATGCACCACCCACGTCTCCAATATTTCCAACATTTTGTGTGTCTGTGTTTTTACTACGTCAATAATGTGCGAAAACTGCATCCCCACTCCCATCCTACCCCACCAAGCCGCCCCCCCCCCCACCCCAACACACTCTCACCACACACCCACAGGTGCAGGGACTTCCCTAGATAAAAGATTCACCCGTTGTAGTACACGGGTGAAGAGCAGCCTTATATAAATACGGGCGAAAATAGCGTTAGTATGAAAGTGAGGCTCCAGTATGGAAGTGAGGCTCCAGTATGTGGCTCCAGTATCAAATGGATACTTCTATAGGCACAGAGTTGGTGAAATGGGAGAGAATGCAAAAAGACAAGATGGCGGCCGCAGAACTCCGTCGATTTCACTTTTAAATCTTATTAAACTATATATTATATTATATTTTTCAACTCAAAAGTAGCGGGTAAATAATAAAACATATGTAAAGAATAAATGTTGCTTCTTAGATTGTAAAATTAGGCTCTCAATTCTTTGACCCGTTTTTTCGCCACCTTTTACATAAGGCTGGTTTGCACCCCTACTGCAGCAGTACGGGGTGAATCTTGTACCTAGGACTTCCCCTACCAGCCTTCACTACTTCTTGCAGTCTCTTTGGTTACTTAAAGTTGCATAGTCCGATGGTTTTGAATTTCTGTAATTTTCCTGAGATAAATATATTAAATCGATCACTAGTATCTACTTTACATTAGTTCAAAGTTACTTTTATTTTAAATGGTAAACTTTTAAGATATTTTGAGTGCAAACATGGAAAATTAGTTTTGGCAGGCTTGCCAAAACTCAGACACCATAGACTTCTGCAGTAACAGGTTCCTTTAATTGATTCAGTATTGCCTTCTATGCAGAAACAACTGCTTAATAAATGCATCAGTATCTAAGTGAGATATGTAACATCAAATCTAGATAATTGGTTTGGTTTTGAAAATTTGATATTTCATCGGACTATGCAGCTTTAAATGATGTGTGAAACCTGTGACATCACCACACACACACACACACACATATACCCTCTCCGTCTCCTACTTCCTGGGGCCAAATGTATGAAGCGGGGTTAGCGCTCCAAACCCGTGGTTAGCGCGGTTCTCCAGGTTAGCGGCAAAAAGTCTGTATGTATGTGGCCGGGTTAGGGAAACTCCGCGAGTTTAACGTCGTCTACGCTAACCCCAAGCCATATCAAGTTTACCGTCGGTGTTAGGGACCTATTAGGCCCAAATCTATTCAATGCGATCATATTTAACAGAATTACATACGCAGATCGTGAAATTTCATTAAATTATCCCTAAAATCGAACCGATATTAATGCAGTCGCTTCATCGGCGGCGATATTCATATTGTCGAATCGATGAATGTAAACAACATATGACCGCCGATGGCACTGGCACTGACACTCAGAATACCCCAACTTTCAATATTATCTCTGTTTTTAATCCTTTCAGAGAAAATTGCTCTTAGGTTAAATTAAATACTTCGGATCTTCCTCTTCAATCGCGCATTAAGATATTTTTAGTCGACCCAATGAAAACTTTAAAATCTATTTTGCAAAAATAAATGCTCCGCATAGACATAGCATTGCTTCAGCTCACGTACGCGTAGCCACTGTCACTGCCGCCGCCGTATCGGCGGCGATATTGTTAAATTGTGGTGCTCGCCGGCAACAGTGTCAGAGGGGTTCCCCAAATCTATAAATAACGCATCGGTTAGCTAACCAAGCCGTGCTTTGGCCACATACATTTCCCGTAACACATATACCAACACCAACATTAGCTAACCCGCCGGCCACCCTTAACACCGGAGCCGATAACAAGTTCTTCATACATTTGGCCCAAGTAGTCTCTCTTTGCCTACTTCAACAGGAGTGAAACCTGTGAAAATACTCCCGCCCCCAGACTCTAATCAAACACATGCACACACACATACATAAACACATACATACACACATACACACACACAAAGGAGCCACCGCGCTCTCATTTTAAAGCATAGAAGGGTGGACTCGTCTAGCGAAATGATAAAGCCACTGAATGCCATGTGGAACCAACGAGTGTAAACCCAGCCTATGATTGGTTGGTTGTTGAAGTTTTACGTCCTGGCAACATCTAAGGTCATATCAGGACGGGTACCGACTTGTGACAGTGTGCATTCATGGTGACTTTATAGTGCTGCCCACTGGCCCTGGGAGACTAGGCCACAAGCACCTTGACCTGTTATCCCACTCAGTCACATTATCCGGACACCAACTAGCGTCTTTAATTTAACCTTGTATAATCCGATATTATTTTATTTTATTTATTTGAGATAATTATATTAGGTTGATCGCTATAATCTAGTTTACTCTTAACTTGAATTGTATTTCATTCTTAAAAGGTTAACTTTTTAGATATTTTAGGTGAAAAACAGCCACAATTAATTTTGGTGTACACACCGGAATGTACATAAAAGATTCACGGTGGGTAGGGGTGAATATTTTATCTAACCGGAATGCTGGTGGATATAGGCCTTTCTTACCCAAACTCTACCATAACACTAATTAGCAGCATAACAGCATAACATCAGAGCAAAAGCGGTTACTGTTTTGGTTTCTAAAATGTGGTGCATTATCGGAGTATGCAGCTTCCACCCCCATCCCCGGCCTCCACCTTACTCCACCCCATCCCCGGCCTCCACCTTACCCCCACCCCATCCCGGCCTCCACCTTACCCCACCCCAGCCCCGGCCCCGGCCTCCACCTTAGCTCCACCCCATCCGCGGCCTCCACCTTACTCCACCCCATCCCCGGCCTCCACCTTACCCCCAGCCCATCCCCGGCCTCCACCTTACCCCCACCCAATCCCCAGCCTCCACCTTACCCCCACCCCATCCCTGGCCCCGGCCTCCACCTTACCCCACCCCATCCCCGGCCTCCACTTTACCCCACCCCATCCACGGCCTCCACCTTACCCCACCCAACCCCTGGCCTCCACCTAACCCCACCCCATCCCCGGCCTCCACTTTACCCCACCCCATCCCCGGCCTCCACTTTGCCCCACCCCATCCCCGGCCTCCACTTTACCCCACCCCATCCCCGGCCTCCACTTTACCCCACCCCATCCACGGCCTCCACTTTACCCCACCCAACCCCGGCCTCCACCTTACCCCACCCAACCCCTGGCCTCCACCTAACCCCACCCCATCCCCGGCCTCCACTTTACCCCACCCCATCCCCGGCCTCCACTTTACCCCACCCCATCCACGGCCTCCACCTTACCGCACCCAACCCCTGGCCTCCACCTTACCCCACCCAACCCCTGGCCTCCACCTAACCCCATCCCCGGCCTCCACTTTGCCCCACCCCATCCCCGGCCTCCACTTTACCCCACCCAACCCCTGGCCTCCACCTAACCCCACCCCATCCCCGGCCTCCACTTTGCCCCACCCCATCCCCGGCCTCCACTTTACCCCACCCCATCTCCGGCCTCCACTTTACCCCACCCCATCCACGGCCTCCACCTTACCCCCACCCAACCCCTGGCCTCCACCTAACCCCACCCCATCCCCGGCCTCCACTTTACCCCACCCCATCCCCGGCCTCCACTTTACCCCACCCAACCCCGGCCTCGACTTTACCCCACCCCATCCCCGGCTTCCGCTTTACCCCACCCCATCCCCGGCCTCCACCTTACCCCACCCAACCCCGGCCTCCACCTTACCCCACCCCATCCCCAGCCTCCACCTTACCCCACCCCATCCACGGCCTCCACCTTACCCCATCCCCGGCCTCCACCTTACCCCGCCCCATCGCCGGCCTCCACCTTAACCCACCCCAACCCCGGGCTCCACCCCCACCCCATCCCCGGCCTCCACCTTACCCCACCCCCACCCCACCCCCGGCCTCCACCCCCACCGCACCCCAATGGCAAGCACTGTTCACGACTGTGCATGTTTTAGCAAACGTGGCAGGACTTAAGTTGGATATGTACGATCAAATTTAGGTAAATGTTTTGTTTTTGAACATTTGGTGCCATCATCGAACTGTGCAGCTTTCTAGATAATTATATAACTATATATATATATACATATTATATATAGGGTATGTATCGGGGGTTAATATCCAAACAAATACATCAAATTATGTGGTGTATAACGTATTATGCGAGTAGAAAAATACGAAGGGAATTTCCTATTATTCTATATTATTATTATTACTTCATACCATTGTTATTCTCCGTAAGACTCTGCACTTGACCGGTGGCGCCACCTGTGCTCACCCCCACCCTCCACCTGGCCGACATTCTCAGTCGTGCCGGAGGATTTTTTCTTATATACAATGTGATTAATAATTATATACTTATATATAATTTGATTAATAATTATTATATATATATATAATTAAATATATGTGCTGTATAAGCAATTATATGAGTATTAATTACCCGTAAACCGATTACCATGAGAGTTCATACCAAGTGGCGTTCTCTGTGGCGGAGTGGTTAGAGTGCCTGACTTTTTTCTAGGTCAGACTCCTAATCTGAGGGTCGGCGGTTCGATTCCCCATGCCCCCAGCTCTGCCAATTTGGATTTCCACCGCTGTATATAACTTACAGCGTCATCAAAGGCCGGTTGCTCTCATACAATGTCTATGTGGTGTGGGAGGTTAAAAATCCCTTGGGTCAGTAACAGTGTAGGCTCGGGCTTTCTATCGACCAGCAGTGGAATGAGGAAGACCAGTCATCTATGACTGAAGTTTCCCCTGCTTAAACAAGTAATGGTAAAAAAAAACTAAAAAACTGACACTACACAACTATTGACACTCATCTACTCAAGCGACTGGTCAGGCCTTCTGTCTCGCCTGGTGCTGCCACCTGCTGGCCTCTTCTTCTTAGCCTGGTTCTGCCTCACGCCTGCACCACTCGCTCCAAAATTGTACTGAGATTTTATTAATTTACTTTGATATGGACCCCCACCCCCACCCCCACCCCCACCCCCACCCCCACCCTGACCCAACCCATCCCACCAAACCCTGACTCAACACCAACCATAGCACACTGTGACATGTGGCACTACTCCGTGGCCGCGCGCCCAGAACGAGGTCACGACCCCCAGCGGGGAGACTTCCGGTAAGGGGGCCCACTGCGGCACAGTCACGTGACCCAGTTAGTCGCCGGAGTGGTGATATATGGAGGCACGGGTTTACACGTAATGGTGCAATCACAGCGTAGGGTCTGGTAAGCTCATAAACAAAGCACATCTGATTCTGTTACAGATTTACAAATGGAGCCGTAATAGACCTTTTCCCTCCACACAGAGGGCTGCTGCTACCTACACCAGTATAGTTCTCGACACAGCCCTCAGAGGGCGAGTTGGTGGAAATCCTCTATATACCAAAATGTCGCAAATGTGGCACTAATTTTTAGTGTGCATAATTATGGCTAGCCACTAACAGCAAAGATGACACAGCAACTACCAAATTGAGACTGTTGCTGTTCAGCGATGAAAACAAGCCGCGATATAACTTACTCATTATGGACAGGGTAAATAAACCGTCACAATAAAAAGACACAAAACAGAAGACACAGAACATGATGACCATGAACATTAGTTCTTCGACTGCCATCATTGTGTGGGATGGTGGTGGAAAGCTTCTATAAGTTGAGTAAATGACCTTTTTCCACAGAGCATTCTGCACAGTGAGCTGATACCTACTATCAGTAGTATCACAACATTAATCCTTTCACCTCCGTGAGAGGGTGGGTTCTTGGTGGAAATCCTCTATAACTTAGACATTTTCCACAGAACATGCTTTACAGAATGCTGCTAGTGCTACTCACTGTATGCTTTCATTGACGGCAGGTTGGCTATGGAAATCGTCTATTTGGAATACTTGACATGAATTATGTCATGGTTAGTTGGTATTTACATCAGTTGCATTGCGCTTGTAAAATGCCAGAACAAATGGCACCACATACCACATAAGTTGTCAAGCCTAAGTTGTTATGTTCATTGTGTATCTTTTATATATTTTATTTTAACGGAATTCTTTTTTAAAACATAACAGTCGGTACTGCCCTAGGACCGGTGAGTGAGCATGAGTGAGATTTGGGGAAATGATGTTGTTTTGTCCTTTGGTTTTTTAATTAGATTTGATCATATCAGAAATAGCAGTTTTTAAGGAGGCCAAGTCAGTGGGTTGACAGATGGGTGGGGGGGTGGGGGGGTCATTCTGTCGGAGTACACAATGCGTCTATCTGTTGGTAGTCTAAATGTATGGGTGTCCTAAAAAGGATGTTAATAAGTATACAGTGGGGGTGTGCCTGCAGGTCTCCCGCCCCCATATTAAAGCTTCACAGTCCGATGGTTTTGAGTTTCCGTCTTCTTCTTTTTTGCGAGAGATATATTAGATTGATCATAATAATCTGCCTTACTTTAGTTTGAAGTAAAGTTTATTTTGGCTAACTTTTGAGATATTTGAAATGCAAACTGTGTTTGTTTGTTTAACGACCCCCAGCAAACAAAGTAAACATCGGCTATTGAGGATCGCACTCTGTCCACACCTCTCTCTATCACCTCTCCACTGGCCTTGCTCCTCCTTGATATGTCTGAAAAGAGTTCCAGGAGGGGGAGCCCACCGGCATTTCACTTTCTACTCTTACTCTGTCCGTGTCTATGGCTCACTGGTTGGTCACCATAGAGCAAATAGACACGGTCCTTTGACTAAACTCTCCTCATTTCTCTTTCCTAGACTCTGCCCTTTCGATTTTCTCCCAGGCATACTTCTTCCACTGACCAGGGTAGTTGTGTTCTTGGGTGGGGCCCTTCACCTTTATAATTTCTCTGTCTTGTTCTCAATGCTGGAACCACCGCTTCACCTATCTTTACCCGCCCTTCCTCGAATCCCTTGCTGCTGACTGGATACAAGTGCTCAGCTACATCTACCGCTCAACAATCGCCGGACCGAAGAGATTCACTGCCGCCCCAACACCTCGCCGTTACAACGTTGTAAAGATGTCCCCAGCTTCTACAACACTCCCTACTGAAGTGAAGTCTTCAACCAAAGATTGGCCGATTTATCAGAGCCTCTCTATTAATGTTGCAGTTCTGCAACCAGTAACCATCGTAAGGTTACAAACAACCCCAGAATTGAAAAAGTTTCATAATTTGAAGTGCAAACATGTCGAATTAATTTTGCCCATCAAAACTCTAACACAATAGGCTTCAGCAGTAACAAGTTAAAATTGATTTAGTGTGTCCCTTCTATTCAAGTAAGTCACCAGTAAGTTATATATGTAGAATCAAATTTATACTGATTTAGATAAGTTTGTTGACTTCGACAATGTCGGACTGTGCAGCTTCATGAATAAGTTATATCCATTTGTTCAGCCACTCCCTCATGCACTCACTCACTCAGTAACTCATACACAGAATCAACCACTCAATCTCCCAGACACGCGGACCGACTCATTCACTCACTTAATAACTTACCCACAGATTCACCCAATTACATGATCCACACCAGCTCACTCACAAACTCACACATGCACTCATTAACTTGGTCACTCACGACCTCACTTATACCATTCACTTACACACACACTTACCCACTCACACACCGCACACTCATCACACACATTTATGAACTCATCAACTCACCCACCCAACCACTAACTCACCCACATACACTCATTCATTCCCCAACTCACTCACCCACTAACTCACTCACTGACCCACTTAACTCATCACGCACTCACACACTCACATATACACTCACTTACGCACACACTCACTCACCCACCAACGCTCACATACTCACTCACCCACACCTCAACCCCCCTCACCCCCCTCATCCCGCCCCACCTCGCCCCACACCAACCCCCCCCCCCATCCCGCCCCACGTCTCCCCCCCCCCCCCAACCCAACCTCACATCGCCCCACCCCGTCCCTCCAGCCCCCCCCCCCCCTTCCACTCATTCCCACCCTCTTCCCCCTCCCCGCCCTGCCCCTCCCCCCCTTTCCACCTCTTTCCCCCTCCCCACCGCACCCCCCCCCCTTCCCCCCTCCCCTCATCGCCGCTCTCCGCCCGCCCCGCCCCCGCCCTCCCCGCCCCGCCCCCGCCCTCCCCGCCCCGCCCCCACCACCCGCTGGTGTTTACTTAGGGCGTGCGGGCATGCAGACGCAACCCCGCGAATATAATTGCCACACTTCCGGGATGCGAGGATGCGCGCTTACATATTCTGTAGCTGCGTAACCCACTGTAGAATCTAACTCCCTCCGCCACCCCATCCCCCGCCCCCATCAAGGCTTTATCGCTAATTCCCTTTCAAAGTATAGGTAAAGCTTCAGCGTCCAATGGCTCTCAGTTTCAGCCATATTTCTTAGATAAATAGCCAATAATAGGTTGATAAATATATATTTTACTTTAGTTTGAGACAGCATAATGGCCCTGTCACACTATGATGTTTCTCACCGGCGACCCGTCAGCATTGAAAATAAAATTAAAGCGTCGAGAAACGTTAAACTTTTAGGGGAAATATAGGGAAATTGGACATTGGCACAGCATGGCAGTAGTGTGTTATTAGCGCGCGGCCACCTTGTGTCGATGCATGTGGAAAAAATAAAAAATTTTAAACAGAAAAGTTTGGCGTGACGGCATCATATGACCTTAGATGTAGCTAGGGCATAAAACAATAAAGCAACCGTTTGGCGCAACGTGTGGGAACGACACTCACGCGTGCATGGCGTCTGCTTAGCGTTCGCATAACGATCTTCCACCACTGTCGACGTGCTTCTGACGTCGCCATAATATTGGCACCCACGCATTGACGCGTGTTGTCAGTCATCGTGCTTTTTTGACATGCTAAAAACATCTAGCGACCTGCTACGCTCATTGATGTCCTCCGGCGACTGTCAACGTCCAGGATAGTGTACCGATGTGCACCGACGTTCGCATAACGTCCCCCTAATGTTTCCCGACGTTTCGCCAAAAAATGACACACGTTGACGCGCGTTGGAGAGAAGTGTCATAGTGTGACAGGGCTATTACTTTTGCAGAGTTAACTTTGGAGAGAGAGTCGGTATCTGAAGTGAACACATGTAAAATTTATTTTGGCAGGCATGTCGAAAACTAGAAATCCTAGATTTAAGCAGTGTCAGGTTTGGCTAAATTAATTTAGTTCTCCTTTTATGCAGCAAATAAATGCTTATAGAATGCATGAGTATCAAAGGTAGATATGTAGGATCCAATTTATTTAAGTGCTTTGATTTCTTTAACATTGATGTCTTCATTCCACTAGCATTAAACTTTAAAGTATTGAAGTTGAATAATTCGTTAGTATCAACATTTAAAAAAATATATATATCAGTTTAGATTTGACCTTACATATCAAACTTAGAAATTAGTATACTTATTCATCGTTTCTTTAAAGTTGCATAGTCCGATGGTTTTGAATTTGTGTATTTTTTCTGAGATAAATATATTACATCGATCATTAGTATCTACTTTACATTAGTTTAAAGCTATTTCTATTTTAAATGGTAAACTTTTGAGATATTTGAAGTGCAAACATGGAAAATTAGTTTCAGCAAGCTTGCCAAAACTCGGACACCATAGACTTCTGCAGTAACAGGTTCTAAAACTTCTATTAAATTGACTCAGTATTCCCTTCAATGCAGAAATAAATGTTTAGTAATTGCATCAATATCTAAGTTAGATATGTAGAATCAAATCTAGATAATTATTTTGGTTTTGAAAATTTGATATTTCATCGGACTATGCAGCTGTAAGGTTTACTCTGAAAAATGTGAGAACTCACTGGCTTTGCATGGAATGACGTAGTGAACACGCTAAAGGTACAGCACGCTTGGCTTCAATTGGTGTTCATGCACAAACTAATTTTCATGTACATACACTGTAAATTACCATGAATGGTAGACTATTCTGAACTACAATAGAATTGTGAGCCTGGTTATTTAATTTTAAAATATGAAAAAAACACTTATAGATTATGCAACTATAAGGGGAGGGTACTTTCTGGGGTGTTTTTTTTTAATACAGTAAAACTTCTTTAAATCGACCGCCAATGGGACCGATTATAAATGGTCCATTTAGGGAGGTAGTCGGCTTAAGGAGTTAAAAAAAATCATTACAATGGTATTGTATGGGCGATCATTTGGGACAAAAATAAAGCGATCGATATAGGGGGGTGTTCAATCTGTGGATGTGGTCGGTTAGAGAGGTTGTACTGTATAAGGGAGGGTACTTTTTAGCTTCTTTTTTTCTCTCAATATATTGCTCAAAGCAAAGCACCAAATGATTTATTTACTCTAACAACTTATGCTACACTTATTGTCGTAGCTCTTGGGGTTGTTCTTTTTTATTTGAATAAAAAATGGTCACAAAAACCGAGGCGATATTTATCGTTTATCATTATACCATTGTCGTAGGGGATGTTTTTGCAGAGGGGAAATATTGTGCCTCGAGCCAGATTCGAAACTAACACTTCCTGCCATTCCGAGGCTTGTGTCCGAACCTTTAGCCCACCTGTGCTATTTGTTTGTTGTTGTTTTACGTCCTAGCAACATCTAAGGTCATATCAGGATGAGTACCGACTCATGACAGTGCGCACTCATGGCGACTTTACAGTGCTGCGCCACTGGAAGACCAGGCCACCAGCACCATGACCTGATATCCCACTCAGTAACATTATCCTGACACTTAGCCAACCAGTCCTTGTCCTATCCTAATAATGCCGAGTGCCAGGCTAGGAAGTGACAAGTATCAATTTTTAAGTCATTGGTTTGACTCGACCAGGGTTCGAACCCATGATCCCACAATCTACCAACACGGGAGACAGACGCTCTGACTCATTCGGCCATCCCGTCTGGTCTCTCCTATCTTTGCTACCCGATGCAATCACCCCATCCACACTTATTTCTCCATGTGGCTCCTTGACTGAGAGATGAATGCAGACTACTACATTTGTCCCCTGCAATCACAGATCTAAGTCTTTTAAATGGTTTATGTCCATAAGCAGCTTAAATGATTATGGTCTTCTCTGTGGTGGAGTAGTTAGAGTGTCTGACTTTTTTCTAGGTCGGACTTCTAATCTGAAGGTCAGTGGTTCGATTCCCCATGCCCTCGCCTCTGCCAATTTGGATTTCCACAGCTGTGTATAACTTACAGCATCATCAAAGGCCAGTTGCTCTCATACCATGTCTATGTGGTGTGGGAGGTTAAAAATCCCTTGGGCCGGTAAAAGTATAGGCTTAGGCTTTCCATCGACAAACTGTATAATGGTGAAAACAAGTCTATTCAGACTTATCCATGATAGGCAATATAAATCTTCAAAATGTACACACATACCCTCAAGGCACTTACCTTTGCATATACAGGATAGGTTTAACAAACATACAGCTCATATTTTGCTTAGGAAACTGGTCACAGCACCAGTACACGTGGGTGATCCAAATGGGAAATAGTGCCTAGAGCAGGATTTGAACCCACACTTCTTGCCATTCCGGGGCTAGCATGCTAACCGTTACACTACCTAGGCTTCCTGATGCAATCACCCTATCCACCCCTATATGTATATATGTGAGTCCTTGCCTAAGTAGATAAATGATTCACCAGGTACTTGTAGTGCACGGGTGAACGACAACGTAGTCTAAATACGGGCGAAAATAGCTTTAGTGTGGAACATGAAGTAGAAACTGTGGTTCCATGATCAAATGGCTACATATATCGGCACAGATTTGGTGAAATGGGAGAGAATGCAAGAAGACAAGATGGCGGCCAGAGAACGCCGTCGATTTCACTTTTAAATTGCATTAAAGTATATGTTTTATTATATTTTCCAACTCAAAAGTAGTGGGTAAATATGAAGATATCTACAAAGAATAAATGTTGCTTCTTAGATTGTGAAATTAGGCTCTCATTTCATTAACCCGCTTTTTCGACCGTTTTTATATAGGGTTGGTATTCACCCGTGTACTGTGAGTACTGGGTGAATCCTTTATCTATTGCCTAAGATGCCAGTACAGACTACTACTAATACTATACAGTATTCACTAGTCCTGAATGCTAAGCATATCCCCAGACACATGTGCTATGCCTCACACCGTCGGAATAGTCTTGAATGTGACATTGGAAGATTATTAAAATAATCTCTTTTGTAGTTGTTTAACAGAAAGTTGCATAGTCCGATGAAATATCAAATTTTCAAAACCAAACCAATTATCTAGATTTGATGTTACATATCTAACTTATATACTGATGCATGTATTAAGCATTTGTTTCTGCGTAGAAGGCAATAGTGAGTCAATTTAACAGAACCTGTTACTGCAGAATGTCTACGGTGTCAGATCTTTGGCAAGCTTGCCAAAACTAATTTTCCATGTTTGCACTCAAAATATCTCAATCGTTTACCATTTAAAATAAAAGTAACTTTGAACTAATGTAAAGTAGATACTAGCGATTGATCTAATATATTTATCTCAGAAAAAAAGACAGAAATTCCAAACCATGAGACTATGCAACTTTAAAAGGAAAGGGTTTAAAGATATATCTTCAATTGGAATTAAAGTTGCATGGTCCGATGGTTTTGAGTTTGTGACCTATTTTGCGATAAATGTATCAGGTTGATCAACATAAACTACAGCTATACATATACACTGTAACTTGGAGCATCTTTTATTCTAGGCAGCTAATTTTGAAGATATTTGAAGTAAATGCAAAAATGACTCATTTTGGCATCCATAGCCGTGTTTACACGGGCAATTCTAAACTGATTTAGACAAATCATTTTATATGAAGCGATGTAGTGGTGCGTTTACACGGACCGAGTTTGAAAGTGTGTCGGCGCCGGGAATCAGCAGCCTTAGTGGTGAGCCTGTAGCCGGCGAGCACTGCTATTTTACACTATCGCCACCCGGGAACCAGTTGTATGGATTCATATAAACCACCTCGCGACCCGGTATACATGAAGTGTTTCATATGAATCGATTCAGCCCTAAAACAACATAGCGTCGCATTTACACGCCAAATGTAAATCGATCTAGACAACTGGTTTTATATGAAGTGTTTTAACTCGCCCGTGTAAACACGGCTTAGGTCAGTAGAAATGCTACCCAGGATTGGCTTCAGCACAAACAGGTTCTATTAAATTGACTTTGCATTCCCTTCTGTGCAGCAACAAATGTTTCATAACAGCACTATTATCTAAGTTGTATATAAAGGGTAAAATCTAGCCAGTTTGTAAATGTGCTGCTTTCATCAAATAATTCAGCTTTAACGTCGGTGTGGAAGCGCTAGTCTTTGGACAATTAAATTATTTATGACGGAGAAATAATGCATGCGTTCTCGATACTGAGTTTTTATTGATGTTTATTTGCTATATACTCACTCCTCCAATGCCTGCCGTACACCAGCCGAGTGAGGCGATTGTCGCAAGTGTGCTGGCCGCATATAAATTATAATATGCAGCATTCGCAATAGGTTGCAAATTCCATAAAAGGTCATATCAATATGGATATATATCACCATGGGGAGTGTGTTCTCGACACAATATAGGCCGACACATGAAATAAACAGTGTCGATACATATATACATATTATATGCATGTGTGTAATCAGGAATACAAATAAGAATTATATATATATATATGTCACCATAATTATATCTCCATAGTCCTGAATATAATTAGGAACTATGTAGAGTATAACCCCATTAAACCAAACTTGAAGGCACCCTAGAAATTTTGTTTGGATTAACCGATCATTGGTTTAACTGAGCTTTGGCTTCGATTTTGACTTGGCTTTGGCAAAAACGCAGGTGCATTATGAATGTAATATACAATGTATGTGCACACTTTCATTATTGTTTTTTATATATATATATATACAGTATAAGTTATAACCCCGTTAAACCAAGCTCGGTTAAACCAAACGATCGGTTAATCCAAACATTTTTTGGCGGCCTGCCAAAATACTACCATTTATCATATAAAAAGTTGGTGGGGTCTCAGATGACCTTATAACCACATGAAAGTTTGGTTTAACCATACCGGATGTGGCCTGGGTTCCAAAATTTTTGTTTGGATTAACCGATAATTTGGAATAACCGACTTTGGTTTAACCAACTTCTTTATATGATAAATGGTAGTATTTTGACGGGCCGCCGAAAAAAGTTTGGATTAATCGATCATTTGGTTTAACAGAGCTTGGTTTAACCGGGTTGTACTATATACATATATATGCATGTGACTATATACAGTATAACCCTGTTAAACCAAACTTGAAGGGACCCTAGAAATTTGTTTGGATTAACCGATCATTGGTTTAACCGAGCTTTGGCTTCGACTTTGACTTGGCTTTCGCAAAAACGTGGGTACATTATGAATGCAATATACAATGTATGTGGACACTTTGATTATTGTTTTTATGCATATAGTGTATAACCCAGTTAAACCAAGCTCAGTTAAACCAAATGATCAGCAAAATACTACCATTTATCATATAAAAAAGTCTCAGATGACCTTATAACCACATGAAAGTTTGGTTTAACCATACCGGAAGTGGCCTGGGGACCGACAATTTTGTTTGGATTAACCGATAGTTTGGATTAACCGATAGTTTGGATTAACCGACTTTGGTTTAACCAACTTTGGTTTAACCAACTTTTTTATATGATGAATGGTAGTATTTGCCAGGCTGCTGAAAAAAGTTAGGATTAACCGATCGTTCGGTTTAACCGAGCTTGGTTTAGCGGGATTGTACTGCATACAGCTTAGTTACATATATATATTATATTTATAGTTCCCAGTTGTAAATGAGAACTATATTATATGTATCTAAATATATATAGTTACACAAATATATTTATATTCCATTTGTAGATGCAATTAGCACCTATTGATTACAACCCATTATATACACCATTATTTATTATTATATATTATTTCTACGGAATGGGCACAAGGCCAACGTGAACGCTGCTATGTTATATGTATAAATATATGGATAAATATATGGATAAATATATGGATAAATATATGGATTATATATATGGATAAATATATGGATAAATGCATGGATACATGCATGGATAAATGAATAAATGAATGGATACATATATGGATAAATATATGGATAAATATATGGATAAATATATGGATTATATATATGGATAAATATATGGATAAATGCATGGATACATGCATGGATAAATGAATAAATGAATGGATACATATATGGATAAATATATGGATAAATATATGGATGGATAAATATATGGATAAATGTATGGATAAATGTATGGATAAATATATGGATAAACATATGGATAAATGTATGGATAAATATATGGATAAATATATGGATAAATATAAAACAACGCTCTATTTTATGAGGTAAGGACACGCTTGTTGATTGATGAGTGAAAATGGACGCCCTGGTTTCTGAGTGAAATCGAATGACGGTGCTTACATTGTGTTGCGCATGCGTGTTTACACCACGGAGATATACACGGGCGCCACTCAGCGGGACGCCGTCATATAGCATATCATGGCAGCGCGGTGGGGGGGGGGGGGGGGGGGGGGGAGTCGTCAGTCAGTGAGTGAGTGAGAGGAGGCAGGGGGATGTAGAAGGGGTGGGAGAGGAGGGATGGACAGGCAGGGGAAGAGGGGTTAGTTGTTGGAGTTTTGCGTCCTGGCAACATCTAAGGTCATATCGGAATGGGTACCGACTTGTGACAGTGCACACTCATGGTGACCTCATAGTGCTGCCCCACTGGGAAATCAGGCCTCCAGAATCATGACCCATATCCCGCTCAGTCACATTACATTCCTGACACTGTGCACACGAGTACTTGTCCTATCCCATTAATGTTGGGTGCCAGGCTAGGAAGCGATAAGAATCAATTTTATAAGTCATTGGTTTGACTCGACCGGGAATTGAACTCCCGACCTTCCGCACGGGAGTGAAGGGGGTAGGGGAGGGAGGGGGTAGGGAGAGGGAGGGGGTAGGGGAGGGGTAGGGGGAAGGCCAGAAAGGTGGAAGAGGAAAGGGGGAAAAGAAAGGAAAATAGGGGAAAGGTCGGTTGGTTGGTTCTTGGAGTTTTACGTCCTGGTAACATCTAAGGTCATATCAGGACGCGGAGGGGAACTGAGGGCGGGAGAAAGGAGGCACGGGGGAGGAGATGGGATAAGGGGTGGTGGGGCTGCATTGGGTGTGAGTGAGTTGATATGTGGCGGGTTTGTTGTTTGTAGGATTAGTTATTGTGAAGCTAACTATATAGGTACTTAAAGCTGCATAGTCCGATTAAGCATCAAATTTTCAAAAACAAAACAATTATCTAGAATTGATTCTACATATCTAATATAGATACTGGTTCACTTATTAAGCCTTTGTTGCCACATAGAAGGGAATACCAAGCAAATTCAATAGAACCTGTTACTGCAGAAGCCTATGGAGTCAGAGTTTTGGCATGCTTACCAAAACTAATCTTACATGTTTGCACTTCAAATATCTCAGAAGTTAGTGATTTAAAATAAAAGTTACTTCAGAGTAAAGTACGGTAGATTATAACGATCAATTTAGTATATTTATCTCAGAAAAATGACAGAAACTCAAAACCATCGGACTATGCAACTTTAATTAAATACGACACTCGTCCCCGTTAATCACTCAGTGATCACGGTCAACTCAACTGGGCAGTGAACACTCACGGCCACTTGGTCACTGTGAGATCAGTGTACTAGGAGGTTACAAACAAGGCGCACAAGAAGAAATAGAGGGAGTGCACGTGACGTCATCACTCAGCAGTCAGCGGTCAGCGGCCAGCCGTCTTGGATTACGAGCACTCTCCTTAGCCATCTTGTGAATGCATCCAGATGCAGTAAAACAGAGTTTTCTTGTGTTCTGGAAGGTTCTGGGCAGTTTACATCAACTATGTTTACTTACAACACTTTAGCAACAACTTCTCAGGCCAAACTGTTTAAAACAGTGACAAATATACCAGCAAATCAGTAAATAAGCCCAGTGTAGGCAGTTTCAAGCCTTCTGCATTGTAATCCGATATGGCCACCGAAATTTGTCTTGTGACGTCATTACACCCTCTCTATAGTGGTCCATGACTAGCAATGGTAAAATTTAAATGCAGTGCATATGATGGCAGTGTAGCTAAGATGAGTGCCAATATTTGGAATAAACTGCCAGCTGCAACACGAAATGCAGAAAACATATCAGTGTTTAAGAAAGGACTAAAAAAGATGGTAACCTAGAAATACAGATGATGTTTAAATGATTTAACACAAAGCGTAGCGAAAGCAGGATTTGCTTACTGTTTGCAATCTACAAACAGTTATAAACCATAAACAAGAAGCAAGAACACCACAATTATTAATAAGACAAAATTCTAAAGATTTGAATCAAATTGGACTAGTGCTGTCCCGTGGTGTAAACAAGCGTTAACACATTTATCCATTATGAGCAGGGTAAATAAATTCATCACACACACACACACACAAAAAGAAGAAAAAAGTCAGTCAGTTGGCGTGATGCTAATGTGCACATTGAATAATGTGTGGATTACGCTTCTCTGGTTGTATGTATCCTCGGCAACATTCTGACCTTCCCCCCCCCCCACCCTCCCCTACACACCCCACCCCTAAGCTCACACCCCCACACACCCCCACCCACACCCCACAAACGTTGCTGACATGAATACCATGCTCGTGCTCACTTGCCTTCCGCTGACCGATTTATGCAGATGTGTACCACGTGTGTGGGGAAATACTTTAAATATTTTTGAGCAGCGTTAACTTCAATGCGGTGGCGCCCCCTTAAAAAAAAGTAGCAGCCCCCCCCCCCCTGCCCCTGGTCTCCTCACCAATTTGGGTTTAACCCTACTCAGGCCTTACCACATACGTTTTGTGATGTATAATTTGTTACGCCTATATTAAAGTTGCATAGTCCGATGGTTTAGAATTTCTGTATTTTTTCTGAGGTAAATATATTAGATCGACCACTAGTATCTACTTTACATTAGTTCAAAGTTACTTGTATTTTAAATGGTAAACTTTTGAGATATTTTGAGTGCAAACATGGAAGCAAGCTTGCCAAAACTCTGACACCATAGACTTCTGCAGTAACAGGTTCTGTTAAATTGCCTCAGCATTGCCTTCTACGCAGAAACAAATGCTTAATAAGTGCATCAGTATCTAAGTTAGATATATAAAATCAAATGTAGATAATTGGTTTGGTTTTGAAAATTTGATATTTCATCGGATTATGCAGCTTTAATCTGCTGGAGTGTCTGATTGTATCTAGCTCTGCTCCTACCTTACTTGTACTCTTTTATATACACTGCAATATCCATGTTTGTGACCCTTGAGCGGCCTGGTCAACAGCCTACTTGCTACTAAGCAACTGAGTGTCCCTCAGGGTGCCTGCGTGCTTCCGCGCACCTTGTGACCGGCCCGGGTGGGCGAATCGGCTCCAGCGCGGGAGTTCAATTCCCGATCGAGTCTGCTTGGTTAGAGTTGTAGGATCTAATGGTTTTCAAATTCAGCCATATTTTTGAATATATATTTTGAAAATGGAAAGTTTGATTTTATTTAACGATGACTCTAGAGCACATTGAGTTTTATCATCGGCTATTGGATGTCAAACATATGGTCATTCCTGACATATTTCTTTGGAGGAAACCCACTGCCACTACATAGGCTACTCTTTCCGATAAGCACCGATGGGTCTTTTATATGCGATTTCCCACAGACAGGACAGCACAGACCACAGCCTTTGATGAGCCAGTTGTGGACCACTGGTTGGAATGGAAATATATATATTTCTATATATATATATATACATACACATATACATATATATATGCATATAAATATATATAAATATCTATATTTATTTATATATATACATTTATATATTTCTATATATATATATATATATTGGGTTGGTGAGTATGAATCAGTAGTCAGCTGTCAGGGGTCAGCGGCCAGCCGTCTTGGATTACGAGCACCCTCCCAAGCTTGGTTCAGCTACACAGGGTACGAATCATCTGATCTGCCAAAATGGGAAAAGGTGGCTCAACTCACTTTAGTTTGAAGTGACTTTTATGTTTTAAATGCCTAACTTTGGAGATATCTGACATGTAGAATTAATTTGGGGGTGCATATTATAAATGCTGGACAATATAGACCTCGACGAGGACATTTCTGTTAGTATTCTCCTAGAGAGCAATAATTGTAATTGTTTAATAAGCAAGTGTGCCTGTATTTAATTTGGATATGTACGATTAAATCTAGGTAAGTGGTTTGGTTTAGACTAATCTGCTTTCATCAGACTATGCAGTTGTAGCCCACATCCTGGCCCCAACCCTCCCCCAAAAGAACCCCCCCCCCCCAAAAAAAACCGCACCGATAAACAAAACAAAAACCACAACATAAACTGCCCCTAAACTCTGCCATCGTTGATGATATACAACTCCACCCCACTCACCGTCAATACCCCTGAATGGGAAAAGCACATCCTCCTGTAATCCGCTTACAAGAAACGCCCACCCCCAGTGTGTTGTATGTGGTATATATGGTGTATATATACATATATATATATGTGCTATATAATGTATTATAGCCTTGTATAGCCTACTCACTGCCCTACTCTCTTAACGTGTTAAAGTTGCATAGTCCGATGCTTTTGAATTTTTGCTATTTTCTGAGATAAATATATTATATTAATCGTTATAATCTACTTTACTTTAGTATGCTGTAACTTTAATTTTAAATGGCTAAGTTTGGAGATATTTGATGTCAAAACATGCCAAAATAATTTTGGCAAGCACACCAAAACTCTGACACCATAGACTTCAGTAGTAACAGTTTCTATTAATTGAATTATTATGCCCTTCTATGCAGCAACAAATGCTTAATAAGTGCACCAGTGTCTAAGTTGTATATGTAGAATCAAATCTAGATAAGTGTTTTGGTTTTCAAAATTTGATGTTATCATCGGACTATGCAACGTTAAGTGAGTAGGATAGTGACCAGGCGAGCGGTGGCGCCACAATCAGAGTTGAAGCCTGAACAGTAGATGAGTAGTCCGAGGCTCAACTACCCGATTACTGGTGGGTGGGTGTTATGATAGTATAGAATTCCGTATAGAATACTCGTATAATTGTTATACTTATACAGCATATGAATAAAGAATAGTCCCTAATGTTTTTCGGTGTACTTTTCCGGACACCTCTCGCTTCCCAATGCCTCCTTTTCTCTGCAGGATCCTCTGTAACCGGGATATGGTAACCAGATGATCATTGCAGCTTCCTCATCTTCGCAGTGGGACTCCATTTTTGTCATCATACGATCCTAACTTCTCACCACGTAAAACAACAAACAAACAACAAACAATCACACACATACCTATATATAGCATACTATACACAGGTCTATATATAGCATTGCAAATCACAATCACACACATACATATAAATAGCATAGTATACATAGGCCTATATATAGCACACAAATCACAATCACACACATACCTATATATAGCATAGTATACATAGGCCTCTAGATAGCACAGCAAATCACAATCACAGACATACCTATATATAGCATAGTATACACAGGCATATAGCACAGCAAATCACAATCACACACATACCTATATATAGCATAGTATACACAGGCCTATATATAGCACACAAATCACAATCACACACATACCTATATATAACATAGTATACATAGGCCTATATATAGCACACATCACAATCACACACATACCTATATATAGCATAGTATACACAGGCCTATATATAGCACAGCAAATCACAATCACACACATACCTATATATAGCATAGTATACATAGGCCTATATATACCACACAAATCACAATCACACACATACCTATATATAACATAGTATATATAGGCCTATATATAGCACACAAATCACAATCACACACATACCTATATATAGCATAGTATACACAGGCCTATATATAGCATTGCAAATCACAATCACACACATACATATATATACCTTGGTTGGTTGGATGTTGGAGTTTTACGTCCTGGCAACATATAAGGTAATAGGATGGGTACCAACTTGAGTTGGTGCGCATTCTTGGCGACTTACCCACTGGGAAATCAGGCTGCCAGCACCATGACCCAATATTCCACTCAGTCACATTATCCTGATACTGAGATAACCAGTCCTTGCCTTATTCTATTAATGCCAAGCGCCTGACTAGTCAGTGACAAGTATCATTTTTATAAGTCATCGGTTTGACTCGACCGGGAACTGAATTCCCAATCTCCCGCACGCGAGGCCCGCGCTCTACCGATTCAGCCACTGCACCCGGTCCATATATATATATATATATATATATATATATATATATATATATATATACATGTATATATGTATGTATATTAATATATATAAATATCTATATTTATTTATATATACATTTATATGAATATTAAATAACATTGCATAATCCATTGGTTACATTTTTGCAACTGTTTTTGATGGTGACACTTACGGACTGTCCGACTTTAGTTCCGAGTAAGTTTAACGATGCTTGACTAAATTTAGAGATATTTAAAGTGCAACCATGCAAAGTAAGTTGTGCATTCATACCAGTTGAGCCAAGTGCAATAACACCATTGTTATTTTAACTAGGTCATCTCAAGCCAGCAGGTTTTAGTGTTCTTGAGGGGGAACCCCCTGAAGAAAGGACGAATAAGTAAGTACACTAGTATCCTGATGCCTGGTACACACCTACCGTATAGGATTCGCGCAATAAAACTGTGCGACTCGACCCGACCCGCTTAAAACTGAAAACGGGCCGATTCATTTTTCGCATCGCAATTGCAACGTAACGCCGTTTAGCCTAAAACTGAGGTTTTAGCACGAATCGCATCTAGGTGTGCGCGAGGAGCGCACACCTAACGATTTTTGTGTGCGAAACGGGCAGTTTTAGATCGTATACAGTAGGTGGGTGCACACAAACGGTAGGTGTGTACCAGGCATAAGTTGTATATTTAGGATAAAATCTTGGTTAGTTACTTTGGTTTTGAAAACATTCTGATTTCATTGGATTTTGTCATTTCAACCAGAGGCGATGGCCGAATCAGTAGAAAGCTGTTCGATTTATTGGTTGGTTGTTGGAGTTTTACATCCTGGCAACATCTAAGGTCATATCAGGATGCCAGCGACGTGTGACAGTGCACACTCATGCTGACTTTATAGTGCCACCCCACTGGGAAATCAGGCCGTCTGTACCATGACCCGATATTCCACTCAGTCTCATTATCCTGCCACTGAGCTAACCAGTTATTGCCTTATCCTATTAATGCTGAGCGACATGCTAGGAAGTGACAAGTATCAATTTTATAGGTCATTTCATGTGTACGATCCCTGTCCGAAAGACTTACACAATTTATATTTGTTTGGTTCATTGCCTAACACTCCACATTACCAGGATAGGGGCAAGGACTGGTGTGGTCAGCACCAGCAGAGAACGTAGAAATAATACACACTACTCATTCTCTGGCATCAGGATAATGAGACCGAGCGAGATACCTGCAGTAAGTAAGCAAGTTCTTCCATTAGGGCAGCACTATAAAGTCGCCATGACTGTTCACTGCCACAAGTCGGTAGCTGGTCCTGACACGATGCCATTTGATGTTGCTAAGACACAAAGCCCCAACAAGCAAACAGCATTTCTGTCACTGACCTAGCAACCCCCACCTCCCCCGGCAAGTCGTGCTGCCGCCCCATCACGCCGCCCCGGCGTACGCCGCCCCGCTGGCGGATCCTACCGCGGCGCATGCGCGTTGCGGCCCTCTGTCGGCGGTTATCTGTCTGTTTGACTTGATGGATTCAAAGACGGCCGTGTTGGCGTGTGTGTGTGACTGTGGGGTGCCAGTGTATGCTTATACCCGCTCCACCCGGCCCTACCCCACTCTACCACCCCACCCTACCCCACCTCACCCTCCCCAACTCAACCCATCCTACCCCGCTTCCACAACCCCACCCCGCCCCCACTCCCCCACACCCCACCACGCATCATCTCATCGCAGCCCCACCCTAACCCACCTCACCCCACCGTCCCAATCTCCTCACCCCACCCCAACTCACCTCACCCCAGCCCACCTCATACCAGATCACCCTAACCCACCATAACCCACCCTAAAGAACCCTAACCCACCCTAACCTACCTCACCCTAACCCACCCCATCTTAAACTTAAAGCTGCATAGTCCGATGGAAATATCAAAGATTCAAAACGAAAACACTCATCTAGATCTGATCTTACATATTCAGCATACACACTGGTGCATTATTAAGTATTTGTTGCTGCATAGAAGGGCATAATAAGTCAAGTTAATATCTCCAAAGTTAGCCATTTAAGACACAAGTTACTTCAAATTAAAGTTACATAGTCCGATGGTTTTGAATTTCTCTATTTTTTCTGAGATAAATATATTAGATTAATCACTCGTCTCTACTTTACATTAGTTCAAAGTTACTTTTATTTTAAATGGTAAACTTTTGAGATATTTTGAGTGCAAACATGGAAAATTAGTTTTGGCACGCTTGCCAAAACTCTGACAACATAGACTTCTGCAGTAACAGGTTCTGTTAAATTGACTCAGTATTGCCTTCTACCCAGAAACAAATGCTTAATAAGTGCATCAGTATCTAAGTTAGATATGTAAAATCAAATCTAGATAATTGGTTTGGTTTTGAAAATTTGATATTTCATCGGACTATGCAGCTTTAAAGTAATGTAGATTATAACGATTAATTGTATGTATTTATATCAGAAAATGCTAGAAACTCACTAGATACAGCGCCAATTGGGGTTCGAATTGCAGTGATATTAGTGCGTTGGCGCTGAATTAATTATTCAGTGAACTCAATATTTTAACAAACAATAATACCCCCCCCCAAAAAAAAGAAACCCACTCAAAATCAAATAGAACATCATCTACATAGGTTGGTTGCTTATTGGAGTTTTACATCCTGGCAACATCTCAGGATCATATCAGGATGGGTACCGACTTGCAACAGTGTGCACTCATAGCAACTTTATAGTGCTGCCCCACTGGGAGACCAGGCCACCCTCACCATGACCTGATATCCCACTCAGTCACATTATCCTCACACTGAGCCAACCCGTCCTTGTTCTACCCTATTAATGTCGAGCGCCAGACTAGGTAGCGGCAACAAGCATCATTGATTTGACTCGGCTGGGATTCGAACTCCCGACCTTCCGCATGGAAAGCCTGCGATTTACCGATTACGCCACCGCGTCCGGTGCCATGTTTATCTATATTAGTATAGGGTTGATGAACTGGCAGACTTGTTTTTGTATAAAACAAGATGGCGGCCATTAGCTGCCCTCAATTTAACTTTTAACATTGATTAATCTACATGATTTAATAAATTATTCACTCTAAAGCTATAACTAAAGTAGCATTTTTTTTTCTCCATAACCCAGCTGTTCGACACTTTTTTTTCCTAAAGGGTTGTTTCGCAGCCCTGTTTCAGTACTGTGGGAGTAACTTGGTCCCGTTGTACAGTGTTGCGTCTGTGTGGTCGGTGACGTGTTAGGAAACCGCACGGGTAGCCATCCGTGGGTGCGTGACGTGCGTGTCTGTGCGTATGTGCGTCCTTGTCAGTGGCGATAACAGCACCCCCCCCCCTCCCCTCCTCCTCCTCCTCCTCGCCACATACTCGCTCTTTTAGTCTTAGCTTTTACTCCCAACATCTGCCACTTACTTTTAAACTGGATTGCTCAAAACAATAATATTGTTGTTAAAAACAAACATCAGAAACTACCACGGAAACACTTACTGTTTTTAACCAAGTATTTTCCCCAGCGAGCCCGATGTGACGTTTCCCGCTCTCCAGGTGATTCGCCTGTTAGTTATGTTAAAGTTACAGAGTCCGATGATTTTGAGCTTCAGTCATTTTTCTGAGATAAATATACCTAACTGGTGGGAGGGGTGTGGGGGGGAGTGGAACTCTGCCTTACCAGGGCCGCGTTCAGGGTCCGTCTCGGAGGTGCCTCGGCGACGTCTCGGCAATGATTTTTGGCCTATTTCCGTTCAGGGTCCGTCTCGGCGACGTCTCGGAGACGCCTCCCTTTTCATTCTGGAGCTGAAAGGCGCCTCGAAAATGGCCGCCGCATTCAGTAGTTTCAGCCAATGGCAACGCAGCTTAACCATTGCAAATGGCCGCCGCCTATGGGGGCGGCCATTTTCGAGACAACAAATTGCTTTTGCAGTTTAGACTAGCGTGACGTCACGGCCATCTCCGAGGCGCCTCCGAGACAGAGCCTGAACGCGGCCCTGGTCTATGGTCAAAGATATCGCCCTCCTTCCATGTGGCCATGTACCAGATGATGCAGAGTTCCACTCCCCCCACACACCCCTCTCTCGAGCAGCCCCATACACTGTGCTGCTTACTCACAAACTATCCACTGTTGAAACCAAAAACACTTATCTACAAACCAATGACTTATCAACTGGAGTTTGCTGCTTCCTAGCCTATGGCTTGGCATTAATAGGATAGGGCAAATACTGGTTGGCATCGTGTCAGGATAATGTGATTGCGTGGGATATCAGGTCATGGTGCTGGCAGCCTGGTCTCCCAGTAGGGCAGCACTAATGTCGCCATGAGTGCACACTGTCACAAGTCGCTTCCCGTCCTGATATGACCATATATGTTGCCAGGATTTAAAACCCCAACAACCAACCAACCATATCTAGATTTGATCTTACATATGGAACTTAGATAATGCTTATTAAGCATTAGTTGCTGCATAGAAGGGAACACTATGTCGATGTAATAAAAAGCAGATTTAGGATTCAAGCAGATTTAGAACTCAAAAACAAATGTAGGATTCAAGCAGATTTGGGATACATGCAGATTTAGGATTCAAGCAGACTTAGAACTCAAAAACAAATTTAGGATTCAAGCAGATTTGGGATACATGCAGATTTAGGATTCTAGCAGATTTAGGATTCAAACAGATTTAGAACTCAAAAACAAATTTAGGATTCAAGCAGATTTGGTATACATGCAGATTTAGGATTTATGCAGATTTGGTACGCAAGCAGATTAGGCCAGTCGGTGGCGGTGAGGCGCCGTCTAGTCGGTTGTTCCACTGGGTTAGAGCCCCGCATCATTACACTCCCCCCCCCCCACCCCCATTCTCAACAATGTCTCCAGGATGTGCACTATCATTTATCAAGGGCTCACTACGGCTCCTGTATTTATTGTTTGTTTGTAGGTTTGTTTGTTGTTTTACGTCATAGCAACATCTAAGGTCATATCACGAAAAGCGGAATTTCACGCCAAGTTTATTAACACGGGAATGTGTACGTGCGTATGTGTGTGTGCGTGTATGTGTGCGTGTGCGTGTGCGTCTGGGGGCTCCCTGTCAATCTCCTTACAGTAGGTATCCCAAGTGATTTTCAAAAATAGTTTGGAGTTTGATTTAATGGATTTCACCTGTTAGTATATTTAATTTGAAATAAAATGACACTTCATTTGTGAAAATCGCTCTAATATTAAAGAAGATATGGACATTTTAAGGTTGTTACTTAATTGGTCCCACCCAAAACTAAAAAGATAGCATTTTTGATGGCCCCAGGAATTAAAAGTAACCACCCTATCAGACTTTCTGTATTTTTTTCCTTCAAATCCATGGCCTATACAATGAGAATAAAAAGATCCAGGGGTCTGAGGTGGTTACAGTAGCAGTCTGAGAAAAGTATCAACAATTCTTTTTTTATCAAGACTTTTACACTTACCTAGATTTAATCCTGCACATTCTGAAATTATTGACGTTAGATGGAATTCGAACTCCCATCCTTTCTCGCCGGAAGCCTGTGCTCTTAGCAATTCGGTCATCGCGTCATGTCTTTTTTGGTTGTTAATGGTGAAGTAGATTAAAGTTGCATAGTCTGATGGTTTTGAGTTTCTGATATTTTCTGGGATAAATATATTAGGTTGATTGCTATAATCTACCTTACCTTAAGTTGAAGTAACGTTTATTTTAGATGGCTAACTTTTGAGATATTTGAAGTGTTAGCATGACAGATTAATTTTGGCAAGCACGCCAAAACTCTGACACCATAGGCTTCTACAGTAAGAAGTTCTATTAAATTGCCTCAATCTTCCCTTCCATGTTGCGACAAATGTTTAATAAACACACCATTATCTAAGTTGGATATGTATAATCAAATCTAGATAATTCTTTTGGTTTTGAAAATGTGATGTTTTCATCGGACTATGCAGCTTTAACATTGTGTGGGATGTCATATGTTGGTTGATTAGGCAGGGGAAGGATAGAGAGGACCAGAGAGGGTTCCAGTGCGGTTGGGTGGGTAGAGTAGAAAATAGGTAGGTGCTTTGGTTTAGAAAATTGTATGCTTTCACTTGTCAGTGGATTGTGCAGCTATAAACGTTAAACTTTAAAGCCGCCGGTGTCAGAGTGTGTGGGTTTAACTCTCAGAGTTGTCAAGCAGGAGGCTCGAAAGGCGGACATGGGTGGTTGTTGGGGAGGTCCCTCCAGAGGTCATCTCGGCAGTGACCCCCACACACCCACACACCCACACCCGCACCCATTCACACACCCACACCCGCGACCAGACGGGATGGCCGAATGAGTTGAGCGTCCGTCTCCCGTTTTGATAGATCGTGGGATTCGAACCCACGAATTCGAACAATGATCGAGTCAAAGCAAAATGACTTAAAAATTGATAGTTGTAGCTTCCTAGCCTGGTGCTCGCCATTATTTGGATAGGGCAATGAATGGTTGGCTCAGTGTCAGGATAATGTGACTGAGTGGGATATTATGTCATGGTACTGGTGGTCTGGTCTCCCAGTGGGACAGCACTATGAAGTCACCATGACTACACACTGTCACAAGTCAGTACCCGTCCTGATGTGACATTAGATGTTGCCAGGACGCTAAACTCCCACAACCAACCAACCAACCCATACCCACACCCCCACACACGCACCCACATACCGAACCCTCACACTGGAACCCACACACCCAAACCCACACACCGCACCCGGTAAAATTAACTATTTCACTAAACAACGGCCAGGGTCTTTGCCGGACATCCGTCACGTGTACACGCGAAGTCGGATGGGATATCACATCCGGTTTTAATGTGGTAATGGGAAACCGGATTGAACTGGATTTCTCCAATATTTAGCATCGATTTGGTGTCGCGTCATTTCTTTAAAATGCCATTTTGACAGAATGGACAGTATAAACAGGTTAGGGGGTTATTTTACAACGTGGTTTGAACCCAAAAGACAACGTTGAATATCGCTGTTCCCTATTTTTTCAAGATGCTTCCCCATCTCTTCTTTCAAGTACAAAATATGCTAAAGCCAAATACTGACGTAGATTTGATTCTAGATAGCCGTTGTAGATACTGTGGCACTGATTTAACATTTATTGCAGTGTAGAAGAAATACTAAGTCAATTAAATAGAATATGTCACTGCTGAAGTCTGTAATGCTCAGGGGCCATATGCAGGGGTCGGTGATAGCGCCGTTTGGTGTTACAGCCTGACACCGGTTAGCTATCTCCGAATTGGGAAATCACGTCACTGGGTATTTAGAGGCGCCTAACACTTTCATTATAGCTAAACGTGAATTTATTTTTAGATTTGGGAAATCCCTCTGCGTCTGTACCCATATATTAGGCTTAAATATATTAAATGCTATCATATTTAACAGAATTAGATACGCAATAAGTGAAATTTCATGAAATTAACCCTAAATTCAAAGCAATATTAATGCTGCCGCCGCAACGGCAGCGATATTAATATTTTTCGAACCGACAAATGCAAGCAACCGCCGCCGCCGCCGCCAGTATGGAAAGCGACGTCGATGCGGCGGTGGCGATTTGTTTACTTTACATTCGTCGATTCGAAAATATAAATATTAATATCGCCGCTGATCTGGCGGCAGCGTTAATATCGCTTCGAATTTAGGGTTAATTTGATCAAATTTCACTTATTGCGTATGTAATTCTGTTAAATATGACAGCATTGAATAGATTTGGGCCTTATGAACTCGCTATACCTCCTATCTATCAGGGGTAAGCTAACACTGGTTAAGGTTTTGGTGTTAGGCCTATCACCGCCTCGTGCATACCATTTTTCGCCGCTAACCGGGAAATTACCGCCTACCACCGTTTTGGCTCGCTAACACCGAATACCACCGACTCCTGCATACGGCCCCAGGTGTTTTTAATATGGATACCCAAAATTAATTTGGTATGTTTACACTTCAAATATCTCTAAAGTTAGCGATTTGAAATATAAGCTACCTCAAATTAATATTCTTATTTATCTAGAACTGGCTACTTCGGTTCTGTATGATGCTTTACGCATTATGAATTGTGCAAACACATATATCTGTGCAAATATGGTTTGTTTGTTGTTGTTTTACGTCCTAGCAACATCTAAGGCAATATCAGGATGGGTGAAAATATGGAGTGTTAGGGAAAGAAAGTATATATCGCAATGTCTAACATACACAGCCAATGACTACCAAAAGGTGTGAGATTTGTGGAGATTAAAACAATGTACATCACTTAAAGCTGCACAATTCAATAATAGTGTAATATTTTCAAAAGCAAGGGATCTTGCTAGATTTAATCTGACATATCCAACATAGATGAGACTGTCTCAAAAGGTGCTAAGCAATATGGGACAAACTTTGTCCATTGTAACGATTAACATATTATCTGCTTATGCATTTGCTCAGGATAAACTGATTAGTTTTTTTACACTGTGTTTCATAATCCCAGTACAATACATATTGATGTGAAGCAAATGTCCATGTGTTTTCAGTGTAACCGTTGCTGTGTTGTTTTGTGTCAATCGTTACAATGGACAAAATAAAAAGAGTTATGAACTTTGGAGACAGGCTCAGATACACTATTACCAGTTTACTCAGCATGTCCCTTTAAGAACATTAAAACTCATTTGCTTCCAGTAGCAGCAATGAGACCTAGTTAATGTAGCAATGGTGTATTACATGCGGCTTTAATTTATCTTGCATTCTTGCATGTCGAATACCGCTAAGGTTAGTCACTTATCATAGAAGTTCTTCTGAATTAAAGCTGCATAGTCGGATGAAAACATCAAATTTTCAAAACCAAAACACTGGCCTAGATTTGATTCTACATATCTAACTTAGATAGGGATGTACATATTAAACATTTATCACCACGTGTAAGGGACTATTGGGTCAATTTAATAGAACGTGTTACTGCAGAAGCCAATGGTGTCAGAGTTTTGGCATTGCATACCTAAATTAATGTTGCATGTTTGAACTTCAAATATCTCAAAAGTTGGCCATTTAAAATGAAAGTTACTTCAAACTAAAGTAAGGTAGATCCTAATAATTCAGGACACGAGACGTAGCTATAGTATGGAATTTTATTATAGGTCAATGACTGAGTGAGGATAAGGTCAATAGGTAATGAATCAGGTCAAGTGGGGACAATAGGTAGGTCATAGAATAGGCGAATCATGACAACAATAAGGTATACAGGCAGAACAATAAGAGAGATAGGCCCTTGAAGTAGGTGGGTCGTACAATAGGGGAAGTAGGTCAAGAATAAGGTCAACAGGGAGGGATAGTACAACTAGGTCGCTCAAGTCAACAAGGCCAATAGGAGGCATGAATAGGACAAATAGGCCCTCTTAGTGAGGTAAGGTCAATAGGACGAATCAATAGGCCAATTAGGTTGTAAATCTCTGCATGACCTGGGCCTCAACCCTCATTGTTAGAAGTCTTAAGTAGGGTTGGGTGGGGTGGTGAGAAAAGACGGGAGGTCGTGATGGTCCGGTGTCTGGAGGAGAAGTGTCGATGGGGCGGTGGGGGTGATGGAAGTGACGTCAGAGGGGGGTCGCCAGGTACAGGCGGCCGCTCCAGCGCGCATGCCGGTGTCGGCACCTGGAGTTAACGGGCGCCTATGAATAAAAGGGGGAAAGGGGGGGTAGATGTAGGAGGAACGGGATGGATAGGGTGGGTCAGCTCCGGCTCGTTCCCGAATTACCCACATTGCCTAAGCAATATGGGCAATTAATTTAATATCTTTATCTCAGAAAAAATGACAGAAACTAAAAACCATGATTGCCAAACAAACAAACATGATAGTCATATACGCGCCCCACAGCAGTTGGTCCACGCAGGTAAAATAAAATGGGGTGCTGAACCTGTAACTAGCAGATTACTCGCCCAAGGGCCACATTATTTAACTTTATAGATGCACAGCTGGGCACCAGACGGGATCAACTATGACCGCAAGACCATGGGAAGCTAGCAGAAGTTCTGAAATATAAATTGTGGGGGACGGGAGGATGTTTTCCCCTTTTGATATACGCTACGGGTATCGCCCTCCTTGCCCGCGACCATGGATCAGGTGAGGCAGAGTTCCACCCTGCCCCACACCCACACACCTGCACACCCCATCTCCTAGCAGCCCCACATGGCGTGCTGCTTACTAAAAAAAACTATCCAGTCAACAATTGGACATTTTTCATATCATATGCACACATTGTTTATTTACAGAAATTTGTATATGTTGCATAATAACAAAATTAATAAATAGATATATAAATATAATATATATATATGAATATAATATATAAATATAATATATATATAAATATTATATATATATAATACAATATATATAAATATTATATATATAAATATTATATAATAATAACAATAATAATAAGCCAAATGAGGTGGCTGAATGAGGTGAGTGAGTTGGGACTCGAACCCGTAGGGTTAAAGTCCAGTCGAGTCAAACCAATAACTGAAAAACTTATATTTGTTGCTACATAGCATGGTGGTCGGTATTACTAGGATATGGTAAAGAGTAGTGCGAAAAGGAATAATCATTATCCACGACTCGCATTTCCTTTGCTTAATCAAGGAATGTAATAAAATAATTATTTAAAAAAAAACTACCAGTGTTGTCTATGTTATATACACAGGATGTTATGATCTATTGGGCCAGTATGAGTGCATGAGTTAATCACACTATTGTTTATACTGTTATAGTAGTTCTATCTCACACAGCTATTAATTCTGAATTGTTTGTGTCCGTCTCTTGTTTGGTCAGTACAATCGGCTATGTGGTCTATATATTATATATATACATGCATACACACATATATACATATGGATATATATCAGCACCTATATACAGTAAAACCTCTCTACACCGACCCCTCCACAGATCGACCACTCCCCTATATCGATCGCTTTATTTGGATCCCAACAATACAATTGTAAGGTTATTCTAACTCTCTAAACCGACCACCTCCCTAAATCGACCACTTAAAGTCGGTGCCATGGTCGATCGATTTAGAGAGGTTTTACTGTATATTATATATGCATACATATATATATATATATATATATATATATACATATACATAGGCATATGTAAGCACATATATATAAGCAAAGATCCTCTGGTGCAAGTGACACTGGTCTACGTCTGGTGGAGGCGAGGAGGCCGGAGGTGGTGCCACCGGTACAGTATTGGGACTTAAAGGAATTATTATTATTGTTTTTATAGTCCGTAAGCGTTTATGTATCTTTATACTTGCATAATGCGTTATGGATCACACACATATAAATAAATATATATATATATATAAATATATATATATATATATACAGTAAAACCTCTCTAACCGACCACATCCACAGATCGACCACTCCCCTATATCAATCGCTTTATTTGGGTACCAACGATACCATTGTAACCATATTCTAACTCTGTAAACCGATCACCTTTCTAAATGGACCACTTAAAGTCGGTCTCAAGGTCCGTCGCTTTAGAGAGGTTTTACTGTATATACTAAACAGCATTACTCTATCCATCCTTCCATACAAATATTCCTGCTGTGTCTACACCAATACTACTACTAGCGCCACCTTTATTCAAATTCCACAGACGCAGCACTGAACTGCTCATGCCAGGCACATGGCGCAGTCCTGGTGGATTCATTCTTATTTGTTGTTTTTGTTCTTTCTTTTACTTTTTGTTGGAATGTTGATGCGAAGCAAACATTACGAGAGCGATTCTCTTTTTGTCTTCTAAGTTCTATTTCTGCCGCTTGGTTTTTGTTGTTTTGGTTTATTTTTGTTTTTGTTTTTGCAGGGCGGCTCACTCGCGCCAGTGGCAGTGTAATGGCACTGGTTCCTGGCAAGCTTCCCACGCCGAGCTGCTCTCTTCCTGTGGTCGACCAGCTCATATGAGCTCCATTAAAGCTGTATGTTCCGCTGGTTTTGAATTTCTACCATATTCCTTTTAGATTAAATATATTAGGCTGATGATGAATCTACCTTACATTGGTTTGAAATAACATCAACTTTTCAAAACCCAGGAATTATCTACATTTGATTCTAGGCATCTAACTTTGAGACTGGTGCACTTACGAGACATTTTCAGCCACATAGAAGAGAATACTGCGGACATTTAATAGAACATATTACTGGAGAAGCCAATGGTATCAGAGTTTTGGCATGCTTGTCAACATTAATTTGGCATGTTTGCCCTTCAAATATATCAAAAGTTAGCCATTTAAAATAAAAGTTACTTCAAACTAAATTAAGGTAGATTATAATGATCAATCTAATATATTTATCTAAGAAAACCAGAGAAACACCAAACCATCGGACTGTGCACCTTTAATACTTTCATGGGACTATGCGGCTTTAACTGTTGGCTTTGCTTGGAGCTGGGGGTCATATATGCTATCATGTGTGTGTATGTGTGTGTGTGGCATAACCGACAGGTCACGTGTCAACATAACAGTGCACTATGGCGGTCTATTTGGCAACCACTTCTATCCTCTGTCCTTATCAACAGATAATATACTGCAGCTTATATCCTGTGATTATCGAAGTTCTGCATTAGCCAAGTCATCAGAAGCGCTGGAATGGAGAGAAAAAAACGGTCGCCCGGTGCTATGTCTGTGCTATGGCCTCCGAGATATGTTTGTTTGTTGGGCGATTTTCGTCATAGCAACATATAGGGTCATATCAGGATGGGTACCGACTTGGGGAAGTGCGCACTTTCAGTGACTTTTATAGTGCTGCCCCACTGGGATCCTTGGCTGCCATCCCACACAGTCACATTATCCTGATACTACGCTAACCAGTCCTTGCCCTATCCTATTAATGCTGAGTGCCAGGCTAGGAAGCGACAAGTATCAATTTTATAAGCCATTGGTTTTAATCGACCGGGAATCGAACCCCAACCTGCCGCACGGGAAGCATGCGCTCTACCGATTCGGCCACGGCGTCCGGTCCCTCCAAGAGATCATGGTCGGTTTTTTTGTTGTGGGTTGTTTTTCCTCTTCTCCATCATAGTCAGAAAGGATGGCAAAATGAGTTAAGGTAAGCGCTCACCGAATCAGTTGTACTGAATCTTTTTATTTCACCATCCAATATGGCGGATTTGCTCAGATGAGTTGAGTGCCTACTTCTCGTGTGGCAGGTCATCTGATTCAAATCCCTGGGGTTAAATTAAACCTCAGCCGAGTTGACATCCCCATTAAACGCCAATCAAAAAATTGACTTAAACATTGGAATCAAACCCTCAAAAGGTTAATTTTTTTACATTTCTATTTGTAATCATTGCTCCATAAGCTTTTCTTCACAACCAACATGGAATTAGTAAGAATTATATTAATTAGCCGCAATGACATCACAATTTATACTTGCCATTACCTAGCCTTGTACTTTACATTACTAGGATGGGGTAAAATGAGCAGCAGAATGAGGATTGATGAATTGATTGAGTAATACCAAAACAGCCTCAGGGACCATATTCACAGTGGAATGAGATTAACCAATTGACAGTAATTAAAATTGGCCTACCATAATCAAGAGATGTAACCTCCCAAAATTAAGAATCAATTTTAATTATTATTTTGTATTACTTTGAACAATCTTTTGTATTACTTTGAACAATTTTTTTCAGCACTGCAGCACTTGATAGCAGAATATAATGGTGGTTGATTAAATTATGACACTGTTTTATTATTATCGCGTATTCCACGTGGAGATGACCTTTGCTGCCAACACGGCGTAAAATCAATTGACATGGGATAGGTTAATCAGGAGTCAGTTCTAGAGTTTGTAGAAATGTTTTGTCAGTCATATTCCAGAGGTGCTTGATATCGGGTTTTTATTTCAAACGTACACTATCTATGCATTCTCAATGAATATTTAAATAGGAAATAATTGTCATATTGGACGAAATAAGGAATTTGATATGCATATATATATATATATATATATATATATATATATATATATGCATAGTACATATACATATACATTTATATAACATATATACATATACATTTTTATATAAACATATATATATATATATATATATATATATATATATATATACACACACACATATAAATCCATATGAAGAGTTCAGGCACAAATCCCCATTAAACGCCAATCAAAAAATTGACTTAAACATTGGAATCAAACCCTCAAAAGGTACATTTTTTACATTTCTATTTTTAATCATTGTTCCACAAGCTTTTCTTCTCAACCAACATGGAATTAGTAAGAATTATAATAATTATTGGCACTTTTCATGTATGTTCTCCTTACTCATACGGGGACAGGTGGCGCCACCACCTCCAGACTTTAACTATATATGTATATATATGTACATATATGTATATGTATATATATGTATATATATATGCATATATATGTATATAAGGAGTATAATATATTATGCGTATATAAATGCCGGAGTTAAAGTACTTATTATTATTATCGTTCTGTAATATTAATTATTCCAATATTGTCCAATCAATGCCTTACGTATTAGCCCGGGCCTGCCCTGCAGTGGCGCCAAAACGGTGGATTCGGCCGCCGGGCCGCCATATTGGTCAGTCTTCGGCCAGCTTTCAAACTTTAACCGGTAGGCATATAATTGCTAGCCAGACAAGCAATAAAGATTGTCCATCCCATCTCCGCCTTGTTTCCTCCTTTTGATGTAGGCACATTTATATAGATATATATACATATATATAATCACATAAACAAATATGTATGTATATATATATATATATCTATATATACATATATGTGGTGTATAACGTATTATGCGAGTATAAAAATATAAAGGGAATTGTTTCCTTATTATTATATATATTATTATATTACTTGATACCATTGGTATTCACCGTAAGACTCCACTTGACAGAGGGCGCCTCCTGCGCTCACCCCCACCCTCCACCTGGTCGGCCATTGTCAGTCGCACCGGAGGATATAGATATAGATATATATGTATATATATATGTATACATATATATATAAATATAAATATATATATACATATATATATATGTATATATATATATATGTGCATATACTTATATATGTATATATATATGTATATATATATATGTATATATATGTATATATAATATATGAAACACTAATAGCGTGGTGGACGGAAGGGCCGGGTAACATATATAGAACTTACACACACAGTATTGCAGGCCTAACCAGTGTTCTGGCCGGCCCATCAGCCCGAAAATATGGGGACGGGAGGAAATTGTTGTGGTGCCGATTGGGCACGAAGTGCATTTTTAAATAGAGGATCTCGTGTTTCAAGTTCGAGTAGTGTTAATGGAAGTAGTGGGCAATACATCCGGGACTTTATCTGCACCACTAAGTGCAACTTGCAGAGCTAAGTAATATACTACACACAATCCATATATATTCATATGGCTTCATACATATTTATATAGATTCGTGTATATTCATATGCATGTATATTCAAGTATGTTCACGCGTGTTCACGTGTGTTCACGTGTGTTCATGCGTGTTCGCATGCGTTCGCCCACATTCGCGCACATTCGCGCACATTCGCGCACATTCGAATGTGCATATTCGCGCACATTCGAATGTACACATTTGCGCACATTCGTGCACATTCGCGCACATTCATGTACATTCGTGTACATTCGTGTACATTCGTGTACATTCGTGTACATTCGTGTACATTCGTGTACATTCGTGTACATTCGTGTACATTCGTGTACATTCGTGTACATTCGTGTACATTCGTGTACATTCATGTACATTCATGTACATTCATGTATATTCATGTATATTTATACTTACTCGTCCTTACTCGTCCTTACTCGTCCTTACTCGTCCTTACTCGTCCTTACTCGTCCTTACTCGTCCTTACTCGTCCTTACTCGTCCTTACTCGTCCTTACTCGTCCTTACTCGTCCTTACTCGTCCTTACTCGTCCTTACTCGTCCTTACTCGTCCTTACTCGTCCTTACTCGTCCTTACTCGTCCTTACTCGTCCTTACTCGGACTTACTCGGACTTACTCGGACTTACTCGGACTTACTCGGACTTACTCGGACTTACTCGGACTTACTCGGACTTACTCATACTTACTCATACTTACTCATACTCATTCGTGCTTATTCATACTTATTTGTACTTATTCGTGCTTATTCATACTTATTCATACTTGTTCATACTTATTCGTGCTTATTCATGCTTATTCATAATTATTCATACTTATTCATAATTATTCATACCTTTTCAGGGAGAAGGAAGCACATCCGGGTCCAGCAATCTTTTACATACTTTTTAGGATAAACAATTATTTAACTCTATATGGATACTTATTGTGTTTTCGATTTGGTTCCAGCGAAACATGATAGTCATGGTAGGGTAGGGTCGGTGGGCCCTGAACCACGACTATCTGAGGCTAGTACCTCGGGAAAACACCAGTTATCCATCATCTGTACCCAGGAAAGATTTGTATAACTATGCTATATCACCTCGGTACTACGCCTCTGGCTACTCGTAGCCCAGGGAGAATTTTACGTAATCTCATTTTTTTAATCCTTTTATCCTTTAATATTGTAACCATACTATGTATATATGAGTACATAATTTAATGTTGTTTCTCACCTGTCTTTAGTTGGTGAGTAGGCTTGTCGCCAGGCCGCTTGACTTTTGTAGTCATTTGTTGTAATGTTTTGCAAACGATCTAGCTGTATTCCACCCAGCATGTGCAAGAATTCTCTTGAACAAGATTCCTAATTTTCTTGCCTTGGAAACCTTGGCTCCATGCATTGAGTGAGACGCATAGCATCCAGTTTTAACTCGTGCTTGTTTAAGCACCTTGGTAGTCCACCTTGCGAGAGTGTCTCTCGAGATGGCTTTATGTGGCTGTATAAAGCAGATTAGTAGTTGTCTGGAATTCCTAATTCCGCATGACTTGGATATATAAGCCCTAATGGCTGAAACTACACATATCCGTTTATCCTCCGGGAAACTATTAACATGTACTGTGGACAGTTCGTCCCCTGTGCGATTTGATTTAAGCAATGTCTCTAAATCAAATGTTGCTTCACCCGTATCTATTTATAGTCCATCTAGTGCGAGTGCCACAATAGTTTGGCCTGTCTGTCCTGTAACTAGCAGTAATAGAACTGCTAATTTAAATCCTAGGTCCTTGATTGACAAATGTATGTGGCTAGGCCACGACTTGAATAACTTGAATACTATTGACACATCCCCAAACCTATAGTATTCCATGTGTTTTCCACACTTGGAGATGGTCTCCACTTGTTTAAACAAGTATTGCAGCTGTCCGCCGAACGTTTAGGTCTTGTCCAGCAGCTTTCCCTTGATGGGCTTTGGTCCCAGGAATAGTGTATATTCCTTTCTATCATTGTCCGTGACTTTCTTGGACCATGCCACCTCTTTGCCTGCGTCTGTGCAGACTGCCTTGAATACGTTCTCAAACCGTCTGGAGAGGAAGTTGCTGGTTGCTGTTAGTAGCACAATCCCCCCGTTCATATCGTCACAGAGTGACGAGAACTTGTTCTCCGCCATCATCCTATTTGCGATGGGTGCGATGGCTGTAAGAGCTGAGTGTACCCCTTGTGTACCATATGGAGAGCTGTCTCAAACTTCTTCCTCTCCTCAGTGAGTTTCACCTCAGGATCCATCTCTCTGAGGGCGGATTCCGGGATCCCTTTGATTTCCGTAAACTTCTCTGCCATCTTAATAATGACCTCCGCTGGCTTGAAGGTATTAAAGTGCCCTTGGATGGTCTTCCTCATGAGCGTCGTGATGTGAATCTCTTTGCATCTCTGCACCTTGCACTTTTTGGTTTCTTTGCCACACGATTTTGCATATTTGCCCGTGCGCTTCATGTCAGAGTTAGAACTCGTCATTGAAGAGTCTGACGATGCGTCTGAGGAGGAGGATTTGTGTTTCCTCCTCTTCTTGGTCTTCTTCTTACTCTTCTTCACGATGGGCTTGTGTACTCGTCTCCTTCGGAGGAGTTGTCTCTTTTCTTGTGTTTGCACTTCCATGCTGACACAAGCGCCCACTCTGACTCATCATCAGTTGAGGCCTGATCCTCAGAGAGATCCTCCCATTCAAACTCATCTGAGTCATGCGGAACCTTTGTTCACTTTTTCTTAGAGGAAGCCGCTCTCGATGGTAACATTTCCTCCATCTTCTGTTGCACTAGCCTGGCAACCTGCTCGTCTAGGTCAGCTGGGCAGGCTCTGGTATCGTACCCCCCCCAGCCTCCTCAGAATCCATTTGTTCTGGTGATGGCGACCTTTCTACCCACGCTGGCGGTGTGGCGTCTTCATCAGCACTGAGTGTGTAAGTTGCCTCTGCCTTATGACGCTTCATATCCATGGCTCCGAGACTGTAAATAAAACGAAGAACAATGATTAGGCATTGTCTTAGGCTGAATAGCACACTGATAATTAGAGTATAATTATACTAGGCGTGTATTTATGGCTTTAAAACGGTTTTTAACACAGGCGTATGGCTAACAGACAGTCGCAGGATGGCGGTATGGGTTACCAATTGATCCAAACGAGGGGTAGGGACCAGTGTAAAGGTACCCTCCCACACTCTAAGTACCTATAAACTTCTCCCACCTGTGGCTTTCTTCGCCAACAAGTTGAAGAAAATACTATAGGACTCAGAGATACGCCTTAACAAGAATCACAAATGGGGAATCTTAATGAAACCCAAGGAATGAATCCCTAACGATGTAACTGGCTTCTGCCAAACATCTCTCCGATCGGCAATGGTCGGCTTAATTAATAACTGAACAATGGTTGATTGATTGATTGATTGGTGGTTGCTTTACGCCGTGTCGGCAGCATAGGCCATATTCACGGCGAGAAATGTTTGTTTTTTGTTCAAACCATCGCTTTTACATGTAAAAGCAGACAATCAAACAATGGAGGCACTGTTCTATCGATCATGTCAAACGATCAAAACTAAGCTGTAAAACAGTAATTACTTATCGAAAAGTTTAAAAAAACTTTGTATGTAAATGCTAACATGAACTGAACGAACGTATTGAGTTTGAAACATATTAACCTGTTTGGTTTTGTCGTAAATGTAGAAAAACTGCCAGAGCTGCTCACAAGACGTCCTCCTGCTGTGAGCTGATTATGCTAATTGCTGGACCCGAATGTGCTTCCTTCTCCCTGGGCTAGGAGTAGCCAGATGCGAGGCATAGTAGCAAGATAAAAAAAATATATATATCGGTCAGGATCACGAAAAGAGGCCAATTGGGGGAAGTTGTCGGCGTCGAACATCGATGTCAGCATTGATCGGTATAATTATAATTTAGCATTGACAGAGGTGTTGGAAAGTCTTTAAATTTATCCTGAATGTAAAGGTCGAGAAAATACAACAACCTTATTTGTTTCTAGGATAATTTAATATAAAACAAATAAATGCACAAGACTTTAAGAATTGCGATGCCGACATCTGTTAAAGTTATCGGCGTCGATCATTGGAAGTCGGCGTCGATTGGTATAATTATAGTTTAGCATTGACAGAGAAAATACCACAACCTTATTTGTTTCTAGGATAATTTAATATGAAACAAAGAAATGCACTACACTTTTAAGAATTGCGACGCCGACATCTCACTTGACCACCAATTGGCCCGTTTTCATGAGGCTGACTCATATAAATATATGCATAGATTACCAACGATGCAGGTTAAAAACCTTATTTTCTATTACTAATTAGATCTCTTCTTTCCTAAAATAGTACACGATTTTCATTGGTAGGAATATCATTTTACATCGCCATATCTTAATACATTCTTGAAATTCCAAACTGTGGACAATTGGTCTTCCCCATTCCACTGCACCTTTCCCTATCCCAGCAATGCCAAGCGATTGGCTAGGCAATGAAAAGTATTAATTTTAATGTCATTGGTTTGACTCGGCTGGGGTTGGAAACCAGAGGGTTCGAATCTGCCATGTAAAAAGCGGGCACTCAACTCATCTGAACAAATCCACTCCATCATATTAGACGGTAAAATATCAATTTAATTTAACTCATTCGGTCACTCAGTGCTATTTAACTAACAGTAACAGTAATAATTCATGTATAGAATTGCTTCCTCCCCCACCCCCACCCCCATTAGATCCAGGGTTTGATGGGGGGGGGGGGGCAATTTACCACGTATAATCCGCACATGCGACCCTACCCCTTATACTACACAGTGGCAAACATTGTGTTTTCATCTTGTATAAACACTAAACAAGCTGTGTGATGGAGTTAATACCTGGTGTTGTTTTAGTGGTTGTGCCTGCAATTAACCGGTCTGGAAGTATGATATTGCCAAAGCTGGCGTATGATATTGCCTGAGCTTTAGGCCCGCCTTAGGCCTATCCCAGAAGCCACCTTTGAAATAGCTTAACCCTGCACTTAATAAGCCTACAATAGCACAATGTACCCGGATGGGATGGCTGAATAGATAAGAGCGATGGCTGGTTTCCGGTGTTGGAGGTTGTGGGTTCTAACCCCGACCGAGTCGAATCAATGACTTACAAACCTAACGCCCACACAACACCCACACACCCGATGGCTCACATCCGGGAAGTCCTGTCCGCGTTGCGGTGGGCGCATGCGCATGCGCATCAATAACAAGCAGCAAACATATATGTGCAAAATAAGGCTAGGAAACCCCCACTAAGCTGCACAGCAAAGGGGCATGTGATATGTCACGGCCCACCAGCGGGATGCCCAATGGAAGGTAACCATGCCAAAAGTAGCCAGATAGCACACCACACAGCTACGTACAAGCCTATGATATGTAAATAGGAGTAGGCTAGTCTAGTAGTAAGAGTAGAAAAATAAAACACATATATGCCAAGCAAAAAAAGAAAAAAAAAGTAACATAGACTACTAACCAGACCAACCAACTATCTATCTGCTACTGAAATGCAGGCAATCAAATACCTTATCAGCAGCTACTGTGTGATAAGATAACACCAACACTTACAGCTGCCCAGCATTGAAAACAAGCCTGATATGAATACCCAGGCTTATATGCTGTGAACAGTATAAATGCAGCCTCAATAAAAAAAATTAAAATTAAAAAAGCGGCCTGAAGTTGCCAACGGGAGCCTGAGTGCCAGGTAAGAATTACGCCGAGTTCCCCATGGGGGGTCCCCGTGGTAATGGAGCTGGGAGAGGGTGTGTGTGGGGGCGGAGGTGGGTGAGTGGGTGTAAACAGGTGACGTAGTGATACGCTATCACGTGATATCCCCCAGGGGGCCTTTAGGACCCAGGCTGATGCGCCCCCTGTCGGAGGTGACAGTTGCGGAGGAGGGTGCTAATACAAATAGTTTGCGAAAAAGAAAAGAAGTCACCATTGCAAAGTGGAAGTGTGTGATTTGAAAGTTGCATTATCTGAGGGTTTTTGAGCCTTCGCCATGTTATATTAAATGAAAATACAGTAAAACCTTTCGAACCGACCACCTCCACAGATCGACCACTCCCCTATATTGATTGCTTTATTTGGGCCAGGTAGTGTTCTCTGTGGCAGAGTGGTTAGAGTATCTGACTTTTTTCTAGGTCGGACTCCTAATCTGAAGATCAAGTGGTTCGATTCCCTGTGCCCCGCACCTCTGCCAATTTGGATTTCCACCGCTGTGTATAACTTACAGCGTCATCAAACTTCAAAGGCAGGTTGCTTTCATACCATGTCTATGTGGTGTGGGAGGTTAAAAAATCCCTTGGGTCAGTAAAAGTGTAGGCTCGGGTTTTCTATCGACAAACTGTCTAATGGTGAAAACAAGTCTATTCAGACTTTGATTTTTGGCAGTATAAATCTTCAAGAAAAGAAAAGAAAAGAAAAAAAATATCGCCCATACAATAATACTATTGTAACGATAAAAAATACTCCCTAAATCTAAGGCGTAAAGAAACCACCAATCAATCAATGGACCATTTAAAGTCGGTTTCATGGTCGGTCGATTTAGATAGGTTTTACTGTATTAGGTTGATCGTTATAATCGACTTTATTTTAGTTCAAGGTAATTTTGATTTTAAAGGGATAACTTTGGAGATATTTGAAGTGAAAACAACAAAATTAATGTTGGAATGCACACCGAAGTGCTGGAGCTAGGCTTTGGTTTCTACACGTTTGTGAGTGGAGTGATGAAACACAGGAGCATCAACACCGCGATGAATGTGTAATGAGGGAACAGTTATATATAGGATCAAAGGTGTTTTACTTTTAACAAACAGTATGCTTTTATTGGATTTTGCAGCTTAAATCTTCAGCCGAGTAAATAACTGTTATCGGATGTAGTGTGCATGTCGCCCACAGTGCTCTTTCTTGTTGATTAAGATTGATTAAGA